>CM052883.1:131104892-131269713 GCA_028534135.1 Potos flavus
AATCTGTGGGTCAAATAATGTCCCTCAAAACTTCTCAGAAAGGTGAAGCTCAAAGTTTGTATTCGTTTATAGCGAATGAGTTACTCATTTACCCATGTATTGGCATTGTAAAGAATTTGACCATGTTAATTTCCATCTCAGAGCTTAAGTTGACATATTGCCCACTTGTTTCCAAGTATTTCTATTTTTTTGTATTTCAACAGAGGAATCTCACATTTCACTGTATTTATTGCCATCATTACTGTATTTACTGCTGAAAACTGTAACAATCTGAAGATTTGTAAAATGTTAAACATAGCTCATTAAAGACAATAAATCTAAAAAGTACTTGATGCATTTTTTTTTTTTTTAAATTTACTTCTTTTAGAGAGGGGCAGGAGCCTAAGGAGAAGTAGAGAAAATCCCAGGCAGGCTCCATGTTCAACATGGAGGTCTCCATCCCACAACTCTGAGATCCCACAACTCTGAGATCATAACACGAGCAGAAACCAAGAGCTAGATGCTCAACCAACTCCACCACCCAGGCGTCCCTTTAATGTATTAATTTTAGGTAAACTACAAAACATTCCTCCCTAAACTGTCATTTCATCTAGTAAATATTCAATTACTACTTTTTCCACTATTACACTCCTTGTGGCAAAATAAAGATATTTGAATACTCTTTGTTTATATAATGAACTTGATTTCTCTTTGTATTTCTCTTTGTATTTCATGTTCTCCGAAGTTCATGCTTTTTTTGTTTTGTTTTGTTTTTAAAGATTTTATTTATTTATTTGACAGAGAGATCACAAGTAGGCAGAGAGGCAGGCAGAGAGAGAGGGGGAAGCAGGCTCCCTGCTGAGCAGAGAGCCAGATGGGGGGCCGATCCCAGGACCCTGAGATCAAGACCTGAGCCGAAAGCAGAGGCTTTAACCCACTGAGCCACCCAGGTGCCCTGAAAGTTCACGTTTTTACTATGAAAGCTGAGTATAGACAAATTATTTTTCCATTCGATGAGAAGATTTGTTAAGATAATGTCATAGAATGTAAAATAAAATGGCAGTACGGGAAATACCTAAGTGAGAAAATGATACAATATCCCCACCTCCTCTACTTAAGAATATTTGGACTTTAAACATAAGACAATATAATCACACAAAGGCTATTCACACTTAGGGTGTTAGATCTCCTTCGAGAGCCCTTCTGCTCATCATACTCAAGTTCAGGGAGTTTATATTTGAGGTTTAAGAATATCTTTTATTTATTTACTTAAAATAAAATAAAAATTTATTTTTTATTTTTTAAGTAGGCTCCATGCCCAGTGTGGAGCCCAATATGGGGCTTGAACTCACAACTCAGAGTTCAAGACCTGAGTTGGGATCAAGAGTCAGACGTTTAACTGACTGAGCCATTGAGGTGCCCCTATTTTTTTATTTTTAAGTAATCTCTACACCCAACATGGGCCTTGAACTTAAAACTCTGAGATCAAGTGTTGCAAGCTCTACTGACTGTGCCAGTCAGGCACCCCTAGACTCTTTTAAAATCATTATCTTGGCTGCCATGTTTTCAGACATTTTGTATAACTTACATAAATTAATATGGTAGTAGAAATACCTGTGGTTAGTTCTAATGGCAATTGGGCTTTGAATCCACTTACAAATACAGTGCAGATTATGATCTCAGTTGTTTGAGATAGACACTCTCATTTGGATCCCTGTAGAGTGTAAGCCAGGCTGTGGCTACCTTTGTTCCAGGGCCTGGTCTCCCACTGGGATAGTCTAAGAGTCTTGACAGAAATAATGCAGTTTCTGGAGTCATCAGGCAGGACCCGAGCTCACATGGAACTGATTGTAATAGAAAACAGATTTCATAAATCACAATCAGATACATAGCTGCCAGACAGATGATGTTCATGAGCCAGTCATCACATTCTCATGTCAGAAGGGAAATTAACATCAGAAGACTAATATGTAAGAACTATGGGAAAGGTATAATTGGATGGAATAAGGAGATATTTTAATTAATTTATCAGAAGTGATTCACCTATCAGTACTTGATACTTGTGACGGCTAATTAAGGACCTTCTCCTAAACTACATGCTGTTGATATAGTACCAGTTAAAACTATACCACGGTGTTGTTTTATTTAGACTTCTTAAAATCACTTTTTGCCCTTTTTATAGGTAGATTTCTCTATTATGGTTTATAGGGAGATAGATTAATTCCATCAATAAGCTCTCTCGGAAGCAATTGTGAGATTAATTTCTTCTGAGAACTCTGTTTTATTGCCTTAGATTTGGATTTGTTTGCTCCATCAAAATAAATTATTCCCTTGACTTTATCTTTTTTCTTTATTTTGAGTCTCTCTTTTGGTGAGGGGTTGGTCAGGGGGCTTCTGCCCAACTGGGAGGAAAAAAAAAAAAAAAATATATATATATATATATATATAAAAACATTTTCAGAGTTTGACTAGAAAAAAATCACAATGATTATAATCAATTTATAATGTTAAATACCAAAAAGGTAATAAAATCAATTGCAAATAATGGAAAATCATTAAAATATATATAGCAAATTTCTTAGGGAGAAAATTGTGATAACTATTTTCTTTCTAAATTAGATAAATTTAGATACCATAATTTAAAATTACCTGGGTTGATCAAAACTGCAGTAACACTTCTTTCCACTTTGTTAGCTACAGTAGATAAAGACCCATCTGCTTCTGTTGGGAAAGTTTCCATGTTGAGAAGTATATGCTTCTTTTTCCCTTTAATGACAAACCCTTCTTGATTGAATCTTACATTTCAGTTTTTAAACCTATACTTACTATGGTTGTAAATAATATACCACAGTCCTGTAGGGCTACTCAATTTCCCACATGATTTAGCCTTTTTTTTTTTTCTGTCTGTACTTCAGGTTGACTAGAAGTTTCATAATTCATATGCTGACTGATTCTAATCCTTACAGACCTTATTAAAACACTAGACTAACTGCAGACAGTCTGATTCAAAACAAACCAGATAATTACATTCCCAGGAGTCTCAGGGCTTATTACATGTGAACAGCTTAGTTAAAAACCTTTCCTAAATACAATATTGAAAAGCATAATTGTGGCTATTAAGCAACGTGGAGTAAATAGTGCAAAATAATTTTTATTTCTATATTTCAGTCTAGAAAAATAAATGTTTTACATAGGAAGTATTTTTAAAAAGTAAATTTATTCAGCTCAAATTTACCCCAATATCCAGCTTTCTGTAATAAATACTATTTCAAAACTCTGATTTCTAAGTTAGATGACTTCTGAAAGATTTGTGTTCATTAGATACAGAAATGTTTAATTATTAACGTGTGCTTTTATAGATATTTTATTGTTACTGTTTTTTTTTCCATTTAGTGTTTATTTCTGATTATTCAGGTAACTGGGTGGCTGGAGGAGATCAGTCTTTTTCTTTTAGATATTCTGAATTATAAGGATTGGTGGGGCATCTAGATTGCTCATGCACCTCCCTTACATGGCTGATGGAAAACTTAAATAAGGTGGTATAGAGGAAAAAGCACAGGCTAGCAAATATTATTGATTTTTGACACTACATTTGATGAATTTAAATTATAAGGGGTTGCTTTTATGGCTCAACCTTGTTAAACCAAGGTTATCTCCATTTAAGAACTCATGATCATCACTGCAAACTGATTGGCACTTGAAGGCTATGTTTTGATAACTGAGTTCTGTTATAGCCATTATTGTTGTGCTT
Organism: Potos flavus; assembly: GCA_028534135.1. Lineage (NCBI taxonomy): Eukaryota > Metazoa > Chordata > Mammalia > Carnivora > Procyonidae > Potos > Potos flavus. The sequence continues at coordinate 131,108,623 of CM052883.1, forward strand.
TTTCATCAGGATCACTAGGTATTGGGAAAAAAGAGGACCTATAAAATTAAGGCAGAAGGGGATCCAAGATGGTGGTGTAGGAAGACCCTGAATTTACCTCCTCCCAGGAACACAACAAACTTAAGCTAGATATAGAATAATTTTACTCTGAAAGGGAGGAACTAGAGAATTAGACAATGTATTTACAGCAATTCAATATATTCAGAACAAAAGACAAGAGATGTACTGAGAAGAATAAAAGAAGCAAAGACATGACCTTTCTCTGGCTCCACTGCTGATATGGTGACCCCACAACTGGGAAGGATCCCCAAATTATGGGATTCTCTTTTGAGGAGTGAAGGGACTGTTCCCCACACTCGGAAACCCAACCCTTTGAGCTGGCACTGTAAAGATGAGCCCCCAAAGTGTCTGGTATTGAAAATCTGGGCAATAAAAATCAGGAGAATCATAGACCTATAGGGTACAGAAATCCTACTCTTATAGGGCTCGTGCACAAACTCATTTGCCCTGAGATCCAGCACAAAAGCAACAGATTGAAAAATGTCTAAGCCATAAGCAAGGGAGATCCACTTATTAACTTTAAAGCAGCTATGGCGAGACAGGAATCTTCAGGGACTTTATCCAGGGATGGAAGTCCTGGCAGACATTTTTACAATCTCATTCTAACATGCTGGTGACAGAGTCAAAGGACACCATTTTTGGTGCCTTCCCTCTAACCTGCTAGTACCAGAGAGAATGATTTACCTACCCTGTGCCAAAACTGAGCTGGGTGAGCATCTGAGCCCCACCCATGCAACATAACACCCAAACCGCAACAAGGCCAAGTAAGTGTCCTGAGCCCCATGCTCCTTGCTCAGCAGTGGAGAGGCAAACAGCCTGGGTGAGAGCCCTGCACAACCTTCAGAGATACCAAGATACAACTGGCCACGGGAGCACCCTGAGCCCTGCCTTCCCTGTTCAGCAGCCAAGACACAATTGAGTTGGGTGAGCACCCTGAACCCCAGCCACCCTGCACAGAAGTGGGATGGGTAAGTGCCCTCGGCCCTGCGTTCCTGCACAGCAGTTGCAACCCTATCATAGCTAGTGGGCAATATAGCCCGTTCAAGGGATGCCCATATAGTGTTTGGCTCTGGTGACCAAGGGAGATTGTACTTCTGGCCCACATGGAACAGCTTCTATACAAGACCACTCATTAAAGGCTAAAAATTGTATGGAACCAGAAAAGACCCTGAATAGTCAAAGGAATATTGAAAAAAAACCCAAAGCTGGTGGCATCACAGTCCCAGACTTCAAGCTCTATCAAGATGTTGTGGTACTGGCACAAAAACAGACACACCTAGAGCAATGGAACAGTATAGAGAACCCAGAAATGGACCCTCATCTCTATGGCCAACTAATCTTCGACAAAGCAGGAAAGAATGTCCGATGGGGGAAAAAAAAGTCTCCTCAACAAACGGTATTGGGAAAATTGGACAGCCACATGCAGAAGAATGAAACTGGACCATTTCCTTACACCATCACAAAAATAGACTCAAAATGAATGAAAGACCTAACTGTGAGACTGGAATCCATCAAAATCCTAGAGGAGAACAGAGGCAGCAACTTCTGTGACCTCAGCTACAGCAACTTCTTGCTAGACTCATCTCTAAAGGCAAGAAAAACAAAGACAAAACGGAAATACTAGGACTTGGTCAAGATAAAAGGCTTTTGAAAAAAAAAAAGATAAAAAGCTTTTGCATATCAAAGGAAACAGTTGACAGAACCAAAAGACAACCGACAGAATGGGAGAAGATAGTTGCAAATGTCTTATCAGATAAAGGGCTAGTATCCAAAATCTATAAAGACCTTATCAAACTCAACACCCAAAGAACAAATAATCCAGTCAAGAAATAGGCAGAAAACATGAAGAGACATTTCTCCAAAGAAGACATCCAAATGGCCAACAGACACATGAAAAATTGCTCCACATCACTCAGCATCAGGGAAATACAAATCAAAACCACAATGAGATACCACCTCACACCAGTCAGAATGACTAAAATTAAGAAGTCAGGAAATGACAGATGTTGGCGAGGATGTGGAGAAAGGGGAACCTCCACTACACTGTTGATGGAAATGCAAGCTGGTGCAGCCACTCTGGAAAACAGTATGGAGGTTCCTCAAAAAGTTGAAAACAGAGCTACCCTATGACCCAGCAATTGCACCACTAGGTATCTACCCCAAAGATACAAAGGTAGTGATCCAAAGGGGCACCTACACCCCAACGTTTATAGCAGCAATGTCCACCATAGCCGAACTATGGGAAGAGCCCAGATGTCCATCAACAGATGAATGGATAAAGAAGAAGTGGTATACACACAATGGAATATCACGCATCCATTAAAATAATGAAATCTTGCCATTTGCAACAAGACATGGATGGAACTAGAGGGTACTATGCTAGGCGAAATAAGTCAATCAGAGAAAGACAATTATCATATGATCTCACTGATATACAGAATTTAAGAAACAAGGCAGAGGATCATAGGGGAAGAGAGGAAAAAATGAAGATGAAACCAGAGAGAGAAAGAGAAACCATAAGAGACTTTTTTTTTTAAGATTTGATTTGAGAGAGAGAGAGAGAGAGAAAGAGAGAGAGCATGAGAGGGGGGAGGGTCAGAGGGAGAAACGGACTCCCTGCTGAGCAGGGAGCTCGATGTGGGACTTGATTCCAGAACTTCAGGATCATGACCCTAGTCGAAAGCAGTCGCTTAACCAACTGAGCCACCCAAGCACCCAAGAGACTCTTAATCTTAGGAAACAAACTCAGGGTTGCTGGAGGGAAGGGATAGATGGGATGGCTGGGGGATGGACACCGGGGAGGGTATGTGCTGTGGTGAACGCTGGGTGTTGTGTAAGAATGATGAATCATAGGACTGTACCCCTAAAACAAATAATACATATGTTAACTAAAAATAAATAAGTAAATAAAGGCTAAGGGAAGTAGCCATTTTGCTTAATACATATAGACAAACAGGGAACAGGCAAAACGAGGAGACAGAGGAATATGTTCCAAAGAACATGACAAATCCCCAGAAAAAAACCTTAATGAATTGGAGATAAGCAACCTGTGCAATAAATAATTCATAGTAATGTTCATAAAAATGCTCACTGATCTTGGGAGAAGAATTGGATGAACACAGCAAGAACTTCAACAAAGAGAAAATACAAGAAAGTACCAAACAGCAGTCATAGCTAGACTGAAAAATACACTAGAGGAGCACAACAGTAGAACAGATGAAATCGAAGCACAAATCAATAAGCTGGAAGACAAAGCAATGGAAAAACATCAAGACAGAACAGCAAAATGAAAAAAAGAATTAAAAGAAGTGAGGATACATTAAGAGACCTCTGGGACATCAAGGAGAAATAACCTTCACATTACAGATATCCCAGAAGGGAGAGAGAAAAATTGTTTAAAGAAATAATGCCTGAAAACTTCCCTAATCTGGGGAAGGTCCAGGTCCAGGAAGCCGAGAGAGTTCAAAACATGATAGACCCAAAGAGAAACACAATAAACATATTACAGTTAAAATGGTAAAAGTTAAGAATAAAGAAAATCTTAAAAGCAGTAAGAGATAAGCAACATATGGCTAAGAGAATTTTCATAAGCATATCAGTGTAGGTCCCAACAGAATATTTACAGGTCAGAAGGGAATGGCATGACGTTTTCAAAGTGCTGACAGTGAACAACTGCCAAACAAAAAGTCTCTACCCAGGCAAGACTATCATTCAGAATTGAAGGAGAGATTAAGAGTTTTCCAGACAAGCAGAAGTCAAAGGAGGTCTTCACCACTAAACCAGCTTTGCAAGAAATGTTAAAGGGACTTCTCTAAGATAAGAAGAAAAGGTGCTAATTAATAATAAGAAAATACATGAGAGTAAAAGTATCACCAGAAGAGGTGAATAAAGGTCAACCACTTATAAAGCAAGTATGAAGGGTAAAAGACAAAAGTAGTAAAATTAATTTAAAAAATATAATAGTTAAGAATACATGAGATACATAAAATAAAAAGAGATAAGATGTGGTTCCACTCCAAGATGGGGATATAGGAAGACTCTTAACCTCCTCCACGGACACACCAAATCTACACTTATTTATAGAGCTACTCCTCCTGAAGAACTAGGGCTGACTGAACAGCTCCTGTACAACAAAAGATAAAGAGAGCACAGAGAAATACAGAATGGTAAGAAAGACAAAGACGCAGTAAGGAAGAGAACCAACTTCTTGCTGTGAACTGCAGTGGGGAGAAAGAGTACTGTAGGACCAGGAGCAGATTTGTTTGCTTCAGGGCACAGAAAAAAAAAAAAGCTGTGGTTTTACAGGGCAACTGGAATATAAAGGAACCAGCTCTAAAACCCTGCCAAACAGTGGGGTTGCTGTTAGAACTCTACAAGTCCAAGGGGCTGGTGAGACAAGGTTTACATTCCCCCTCCATCTCGATAGTACAGATGAGAATCATAGCTGGCCTGCCGCCTCAGTGAGCCCTGGGCCCACAGCCCACTCCAACTCTGGATGCCCTGGGCTACAGGAGAAAAAAAAAAAACCTCATGGTTTAAAAGAACAACTAGAATATAGAGGAACCAATCCTAGAACCCTCCCATATGGCAAGGGAGCTGCTGGAACTCTTTCCAGTTTGGAGGGGCAGGCAAACACCGCAGTTTACATTCCTTCTCCTTGACAGCATGGACAGGAGCAGGGTCCTGGTGCTCTGGGCTGGTCTACTGCCTCAGTGAGCTCCAGGTCCCTAGCCCACACCAGCCCCAGCATCCCATGGCACACACCAGGACACCCCTAGTGAGTGCTCACTACAGCTCCAGCCATCTCGCCAAAAGGGGCAAAGCACCCTGGAACACTCCAGGCCCACCCCACTTTGGCTCCTAGGGCAATTCCAGTGCAGAGTGCTCTAAGACCTCATAGCTCATGCCCACTTCAGATCCAGCTACCCCACAGGGTGCTTCTTGCATGGATCACCCCCATAAACCACAGCCGGGACCCTCCTCTGTTCCAACTATCCCACCAGGGCACACCCTGCACGGACCACTTTGAGATCCCCTGGCCTGCACTCCACCTTGGCTCTAGCTACTGTGCCAAGGCACCTCCGGCACAGAGCACCCTGGGATATTCTGCCTTGCCCTACCCACTTCAGCTACAGCTGTCTTGCCAGAGCGTCCCCTGCACAGGGCACCCAAGGATCCCCTGGCTGCTGCCTCACCGAGGATCCAGCTACCTTACCAGAGCAACCCCTGCACAGAGCACTCTGTGATAGCCCCATGGCCTGCACCCCAGCTTGGCTCCAGCCTCTCTGCCAGGAAACCCTGTGTGGAGTACCCCAAGCCCCTGTGGCTCACACCCAATTCAGCTTTAGCTGTCCCGACAGGGCATTCTCTATGTGAAGAGCCCGAGGACCACCTGAGACATGTCCACTTCAATTCCAGCCATCCCACCAGGGAAGCCCCAGCATGAAGTGCTCTGGGACCCCCAGTCCACACCAGCCACAGTTCCAGCGAGCCAGCCAAAGTCACCAGGTCACATAATAGGCACAGGAGATGACTATCCAGAAAAACTATTCCTTCGGGTATAAGAGAAGTAGCTATTTTACCTAATTCATAGAAACAACACAGAAAGTCAAGCAAAATAAGACAGGAATATACTACAAATGAAAGAATAAGATAAAAGGTCAGAAAAGTAACTAAATGAAAAGGAGAGAAGAAACATGCCTAGTAAATAGTTTAAAGTGATGATTATAACTATGCTCGCTGTACTGGAGAGACGATTGGAAGAATTCAGTGAGAACTTCAACAAAGAGAGAGAAAATATAAAAAAGAAGCAATCAGAGATGAAGAACACAACTGAAATGAAAACAAAACACTAGAGGGAATCAATAATAGATTAGCAGATGCAGAAAAATAGACCAGCTATCTGAAAGACAGGATAATAGCACTCAAGATGAATAGCAAAAAGAAAAAAAAAGAAAGTAAGAGATTTAAAAAATGAGGATGGGTTAAGGGATCTCTTGGACAACATTAAGCAAATAAACATTCACATTATATGGTCTCAGAAAAAGAGAAATCAGCAAGAAATTATTTGAAAAAATAACAACTGAAAACTTCTCTAACCTGGGGAAGGAAATAGAAATCCAGGTTCAGTAAGCAAACAGAATTCCAAACAAGATGAACTCAAGGAGGTCCACACCATGACACATTATTAAAAACTCAAAGATTAGAGATAAAGAGAAAATTTTAAAAGCAGCAAGAAAGAAGCCAAATTTTATGTATTAGGGAAACCCATAAGGTTATCACCTGATTTTTCTGCAGAAACTTTACAGGCCAGAAGGAAGCAGCATGATAACATTCAAAGTTCTAAAAGAAAAAAAATCTACAACCAAGAATACTCTACCTAGCAAGACTGTCATTCAAAATGGAAGGAAAGATAATTTCCCAAAGTTAAATGTGATCATCACCACTAAACAGGTCTTATAAGACATGTTAAAAGGACTTCCTAATGTGGAAAAGAAAAAAACCATAATTAGAAGAAAATTATGAATAAAATGATGTAAAATATGACAACATATACGTAAAACATGGAGAATGGAATAAAAAAGTTTAAGAATGCGCTGAAATGGGGACACCTGGGTAGCCCGGTCGGTTAAACGGCCAACTCTTGGTTTGGCTCAGGTCATGATCTCAGGGTTTTGAGAATGAGTCCCAAGTTGGGCTCCTGTTCAGTGAGGAGTCTGCTTGAGATTCTCTCCTTCTTCCTCTGCCCCTCCCCTTGCTTTTGTGTGTTCTCTCTCTCTCGCTCTCTAAAATAAGTAAATAAATCTTAAAAAAAATAAAAATAAAAAGAATGTGCTCAAACATAAGTGGTCATAATATAGACTTGATATAGATCATTATATATGAACCTCATGGTAACCACAAACCCAAAACCTATAATAAATACACAAAAAGAGAAAGAAAGCCAAACATAACACTACAGAAACTCATAGAATACAAGGAAAGGGAGCAAGAAAAGAAGGGCACACAGAAGAACTACAAAAACAACCAGAAAATGAATTATAAAAATGGCGGTAAGTATATACCTATCAGTAATCAGTAAATGATCTAAGTACTCCAATCAAAAGACATAAGGTGATGAATGAATAAATAAACAAGACCCATCTACATGCTGCCTACGAGAAACTCACTTCAAACTCACAGACTGAAAGTAAAAGGATGGAAAAAGATATTCCATGGAAATGGAAGCAAAAACAACAACAACAAAACTAGGTAACAATACTTTTATCAGACCAAACAAGACTTTAAAGCAAAGACTATAATAAGAGAAAGAGAAGAACATTACATAATGATAAAGGAATCAATTCAATAAGAAGATATAATCGTAAATATCTATGCACCCAAAATGGAGCACCTAGACACATAGCAAATATTAACAGACATAAAGGGGAAAATAATTGACAATTATACAATAATAGGGCACTTTAACACCTGATTTACATCAATGTGTATCATCCAGGCAGAAATCAATAAGAAAACAGGTTCTTTGAACACCCCATTGGACTAGGGGGACTTAACATATATACAGAACATTCCATTCAAAAATGGAATATACATTCCTTTCAAGTGCACATGAAACAGTCTCCAACACAGATCACGTTAAGCCACAAAAACAATTCTCAATAAATTTAAGAAAACTGAAATCATATTACACATCTTTTCCAACTGCAACATTATGAAATTAGAAATCACTCATAAAAGACTAGCAAAAACACAAACACACGAAGGATAAACAACATGCTATGAAACAACCAATAGGTCAATGAAGAACTCAAAGAGGAAATTAAAATACATAAGAAATGAATGAAAATGAAAATGGTCCAAAATCCTTAAGATGCAGTGAGCAGTCTAAGAGGGAAATTTATACTGATAGATATCTACCTTAAGAAACAGGAAAAATCTAACCTTAGACCTAAATGAACTAGAAAAAGGAGAACAAACAAAACCCAAGGTGAGTAGAGGGAAGAAAATAATAAAGATCGGAGCAGAAATAAATGAAAGAGAGACCAAAAAAAAATCAATGAAACCAAGAGCTGGTTCTTTGAAAAGATAAATAAAATTGACAAACTTTTAGTTAGACTTAGCAAGAAAAAATGAGAAGGGACCCAAATGAAAGAGGAGAAATTACAACTGATACTATGGAAATACAAATAAGTAATACCATAAATAATTATATGCTAACAAATTACACAATCTAGAAGAAATGGATAAATTCCTAGAAATACACAATCTTCAAAGAGTGAATTATGAAGAAATAGAAAATCTGAATAGACCAACTACTAGTAACAGAATTGAAACAGTAATCAAAACTTCCCCCAAACAAATGTCTGGGTCCAGATGACTTCACGGGTGAATTCTACCAAACATTTAAAGAGTATAATACCTATACTCCTCAAATTATTCTAAAAATTGAAGAGAAAAGAATGCTACCAAACTCATTTTACAAGGCCAGCATTACCCTGTTATTAAAACCAAAGACGCTGCAAAAAAAGAAAATGACAGGCCAATATTCCTGATAAACATAAATACAAAATCCTTAACAAAACATTAAAAACATTATACACCATGGCCAAGTGGGATTCATTTCAGGGATGCAAGGATGGTTTAACACCACAAAACAATCAACACAATACACCACATAACACAATGAAGAATAAAAGTCATATGATCATTTCAGTAGATGCAGAAAAAACATTTGACAAAATTCAACATCCACTTATAAAAACTCTCAACAAAGAGGATTTAGAGAGAATATACCTCAACATACTGAAGGCTGTATAGGACAAAAACCACAGCTAATAATCATATTCAATGGTGAAAATTTGAAAGCTTTTCCTCTAAGATCAAGAAGAAGACAAGGATGCTCACTGTCACCTCTTTTATTCAACATAGTATCAGAAATCCTAGACAGAGCAATTAGGCAAAAACAAACAAACAAAAACCAAATCAAACCCAAAAACCCCCAAACAATGAAAAACAAAACAAAACAAGTCATCCAAATTGGAAAAAGTAGTAAAGCTTTCACTGTTTGCAGATAAAATGATACTATATATAAAAGACCCTAAAGACTCCATCATAAAACTGTTAGAATAAACAGGTCACAAACTTGCAGGATATAAAATTAATACATAGAAATATGTTATGTTTCTATACACTAATAAACATCAGAGAAATTAGGAAAACAATCCCATTTACAATTGCCTCATAAAGAAAAAAATACTTTGGCATAAATTTAACGAAGGAAGTGAAAGATCTGTACTCTGAAAACTATAAGGCACCAATGAAAGAATCTGAAAATAACACAAATGAATGGAATGATATTCTGTGCTCACAGATTGGAAAAATTAATATTTTTTAAATGTCTATATTACCCAAAGCAACCTACAGGTTTAATGCAATCCTTATCAAAATACCAACATTTTTTACAGAACAAAAATCCTAAAGTTTATATGGAACCATGAAAGACCCTAAAGATAGCCAAAGCAATCTTGAGAAAAAACAACAAATCTGGAAGTATCACCATCACAGATTTCAAGATATACTACAAAGCTGTACTAATCAAATTGGCTGTACTAATAATGGTATTGGCACAAAAATATGACACACAGTTCAATGGAACAGAATAGAGAGCCTAGAAATAAACCCCCACTTATATGGTCAATTAATCTACCAACAATTAACGCAAGAATATGCACTGGGGAAAAGACTGGTGCTGGGAAAACTGGACAACTACTTGCAAAAGAATGAAACTGGACCACTTTCTTACACCATACACACACAAAAAAACCTAAAAATGGATTAAAGACCTAAATGTAAGACATAAAACTCCTCGAAGAAAAAATAGAGGGTAAGCTATATGACATTGATCTTAGCAATATTTTTTTGGATAGATCTTCTCAGGCAAGGGCAACAGTAGCAAAGATAAACAAATGGGACTACACCAAAAATAAAAAGCATTTACATAGTGAAAAAAAATCAGCGAACCCAAAAGGCAACCTACTAAATGAGAGAAAATATTTTCAAATGATATATCCAATAAAGGACTGATATCCAAAATATACAGAGAACTCATACACTTCAATAGCAAAAAAAGCAACACAAAACATGGGCGGAAGACCTAAACAGACATTTTTCCAAAGACATATGGATGGCCAACAGGCACACGAAGAAATGCTCAACATCAATAATCATCAGAGAAATGCAAATCAAAACCACTATAAGATATTACCTCATACTAGTCAAAATGGCTATTATCAAAAAGACAAGAAATAACAAGTGCTGATGAGGATGTGGGGAAAAGGGAACCCTCTCATGCACTGTTAGTAGGAATGTAAATTGGTACAACCACTGTGGAAAATAGTATGGAGGATCCTCATTTTCAAAATTTAAAAATAGAAATACTGTATGGAATTCTACTTTTGGGTGTTTAGTAAACAAAATGAAAACACTAATTCAAAAAGATATATGCACCCCATGTTCTTTGTAGCATTTTTCCAAAGCCATGATATGAAAACAATGTGTCCATGGATAGATGAATGGATAAAGATGTATATACACACACCATGTAATATTATTACTCATAAAAAAGAATCATAAAAAAGAATAAAAAAGTCATAAAAAAGAATCAAATCTTGCCATTTGTGATAGCATGAGGGAACCTAATGGGTATTATGCTAAGTGAAATAAGCCAGATAGAGAAAGACGAATACTGTATTATTTGACTCATACTTGGAATCTACAAAATAAAACAGAAACAGATCATAGATACATAGAAAAATTTATGGTTACCGGAGGGGAAGGGTTTAGGGAATGGGCAAAATAGGTGAAGGGGATCATAGGTACAAACTTCCAGTTACAAAATAAATAAGTCTCAGGGATATAATGTAAAACATAAGGAATACAATCAATAATATTTTAACGACTTTGTATAGTGACAAACTGGGCCTATGGAGGTGGTCATTTCATAATATATAAAAATATGGAATCATTGTTACACACCTGAAACTAATATAATACTGTAAGTCAATTATGTGGTGCCCAAATGAGGTGTCTCTTGATCAGATGGGGGCCCCCAAATGTGGAGTGACCATCAGGTGGAAGCTGGTGGCATAGGCAGTAAAAGAATTCACCTGAGGCAGAACAGAGGCTATTAAAGATTATTGAACACACCTGCAAGGGAGTGGCGGGCAGGACAGCAGAGAGGCTGTCTGCAAAAACGCAGTGGGTGGGGCTCTTTTTTAAAGGGAGAAGATGAGGAAATATGGCTACATATGGAACCCTCCCTTTCTGGGAACTGTGCCTAGTTGTAAGTAGCCCCTTGGTTAGTTAGAGTCCATGGATATTATGAGGTGGGTTGCCTGATGGGCCTGCCTGTATTCAGCCAGGTGGTCACTGTGGTCATTTTCGAAATCCATTACTCAAACCTGTTTGCCTAAAAAGTGGCCTCTTCATTCCCCACTGACAGAACAACAATGACAAACCTTTCACATTTGGGCAAGAGGTCTCATCTTCGGTAGCTTCTTCCTGCTGAATAAGGAGCATAGAGATGTCCCTACCTAAATTGTCAGTCCATTAGGGGTTCCATGCAGTTATAGATCAGAGCATGGTATTATATTAATGTGCTGATAGGTGATTTGAGCGAAATTCCTTGGTGGTTGTGTCCATGGGATTTGGGGAAGGGGATCCTCCGATGGTATGGGCTGGAATCCCTATTAAACCCTCATTCATATATGGAATTGTTTGATTCTAGAAAAGACAAACTTAACGAAGAGATTAAAGAGAGGGGGACCAATAAGAGTATGAGTGTTGAGGCCAGAGGTCCTAAGAAAGGAAGGAGTCAGAAGAGCCATGAGCAGGTTTCTTTCCAGGAAAACCAACCTTGCGTTGCACAATCCCAGAAGAAGAAAAACCAAAAGAATGTTATGATGAGAAAGACATAGCTTAGCCCAAAAAGGGGTGATAAAGATATTGTGAGAGTAGGACATCAAGAAGGGGCAGCTCCAGGTAAGTTGTGATTTCTGACCAAGTGAAATCGGAGAGGTCGGCCTAAAGGAAAAGGTTGAGAATTAAATCTTGAAATTAAGAAGGAGAAATCGTGAGAGTTTTGAGAGGAAAGTATTAAGGGCATTTTCTAAGATAATATCGTAGAATGATCAAACATGAGAGTAGGGATTAGCAATGGGCCAGATTCATGGGCCTCTAGGCCGCTGGATGTGTATCATAGGAGTCTCCTTTGAATAACAGGCATAGATCTCCAACCAGCTTGCAGCTGTACTCACAGCTGTACTTGGCAGAGGGCTCCTCATCTGGGGCCAGAGGAGCCTTGATTTTCGTAAGACAGGTCCACGGGGAGAAGCCATTAGGTTTTACTGATGTTGGAGTGGTCAAGAAAAGCTGGACCTATGGAGGTGGTCATTTCAAGTGGAGGGGACAGGTTCAAGTGGCTTTTTGTCCTGCAAAGAGTCTTAAAGTATACCCAATCCTTGGATGTAAATTTTGGATATATGTTACCTAAGAAAGAGGGGTCAGGTTTTGGATTGATAGTTTGGGTGGTTATTAATGGCAGAGAGAGTTTGCTCTAGGGTTATCCTTTGATAGTTGACCAAAAAAAAAAAATCTTCCTCCAGTCCAGGAGTTTGACCAATCATTAAAGGAGAGGGATCAGTTAAAGCGCCAATTTGAGCATTCATGTCTTCTAGTAACCCTGTCACATTTTTGTGGTAATCTGGAGTATCTACCTAACACTGTTTTAGTAAAGCATAAGTACCTCCTTTTTTTTTTTTTTAAAGATTTCTTATTTATTTACTTGACACAGAGAGAGAGAGATCACAAGTAGGCAGAGAGGCAAGCAGAGAGAGAGGGGAAGCAGGCTCCCCGCTGAGCAGAGAGCCTGATGCGGGGCTCGATCCCAGGACCTTGAGATCATCACCTGGGTAGAAGGCAGAGGCTTAACCCACTGAGCCACCCAGGTGCCCAAGCATAGGTACCTCCTTGAGCTGCAGTCAGGATATCAAGGCCATTCAGTCTTGGCGGGCCATCTTTTCAATTTCTGCATGACTGCATGTTAAGCTTAGTTAATGGTAGCTGCTGTATGCTTGGCTAAAGCCTCCCTTTGCAACTTTACATCAGTAGAGGTGGCTCCTAGGACAAATATGGCTAAGGGGTAAAACCATCAAGATACTCTCTTTGTTTGATGTTTACCCGTAACAATATCCTAATTATGGGGAGCCACTGACAAATGGAAGAAGACTTGTCTCAGGAGATAAGGACATCCCCAAGTGTATCACCTAATCCAATCATAGGGTCATCCATTATTTCTACAAGTCCATAGTTAACTCCATGGAGTGGGATACACCCTGGATTTTAGGGAATGATTCTGTCATTCCAGTCACAGAAAATTGGTTAAGTTGCTAGTTGAGTTATACAATTGTTGGGGAATCGATCCTATTTCCCAGCTGTTCAAATAATCATATGCCCATGGGGTCCTGCATTATCCACACAGAACAACAAGCACGAAGAAAGTCTGTACCTGAGCTATTGTGGCAATTTCTCTGGTTTACCTCAAGTTGTCTAGCTTAGGCAAACAACATTCAAAGACATCAGAACTAGAATTTAACCATCCGCAAAGGCGAGTTATTGAAACATAGTTTTTCTCCCTAAAGTCACCATATGTCCAGAGATAGCCAAATTCAGACTAATTTGTTTGTAAAAGAAGTCCAATTTCAACAAACTTAGCCTAATTGCTTACGTAAACTCAGCAAGAATAGTGATTGGCCATATAGAAAACCAATGCTTCCAACGGTGTCCTGTTACAAGAACAGGTACTTATTGAACTTATGCAAATGACTATGATTACCATGGAAGAAAGAATACAGAGACTTTGAATGTCACAGGGTTCAGAAAGGGAGAAAAGTAAAGTGCTTCAATTTTTTCACAAATGAATACTTTATCACATTTCTTTAAATCATAGATATCTTAAGTGAAAGTTTCCTTAATCTGGAAGAGCAAATATTAGAGAACCAGCAATGTTTCAAACAAGAGTCACAAAAAGTATAATCATTTTTCCCAATTTATTTAGTCCCATGTTACTAATTCTTGTTTGGCTTGAACGCAGCCTTTTAGATAGTTCTAGAAAGCCTTACCCATTTCATTTTATGATCTTAAAGTTACTGAATTCCTGAATTTGTCCTAAAAGTCTTTTTTATGAATCTCTTTTAAGACAAAACTCATTTTACAAGAGAGTAAGAACAATTATAAATGACAAAAACTAGAAATGGACATTGTAACTATCTGAGAGTTCATTATGATGCAAGTGACAAAGAAATTTGGTTATTTCTGTGACATATAACACTTCAGTAATCAGTATATCAAATAATGACCTTATACTAGAACATAACATACCAAAGAAATAAGCCTAATAAGTCAAAGAGACTTCGTTTACAATTTAAGTCTTGGAGAAGTTGGTTAAAACCTTAGAAAGTTTTAAAGCACATGCCTAAATAGGATTATGGATCACTAAAGACTTGATAAAGACAAAACATAGAAACTGGTTTTTCTGGGCAAAGAAAAGAGAAAACAACTTTGTCTATGTTTTCTTTTCTAGAGCAGACCAGCAATTCAAGAAAACTTTGATTTTTAACAGAGAGAAAGCAGAATTTCAATCTTATACCAGTGTACTTTTAACCTTAGTCCATTAGGAGCACACATAAAATTCCTTTCCAAAGACTTCCCTTCGCAAAGCAGAACTTTTCTTTTCCTTCAACAAAAATGTATTCCCATTCCTTATATCTTTCTTACAGAGTTGCTTCCCTTATTTCCATCTAATTAATGTAGCAGAATTTTAACTGTTAGACACCTTAGTCTCCAGTGAAAACTAAATAGTAACCGATTGTGAATTGTCACACCAGAATTCTTTAGATGGCAAATTTATGAATCAATTAAGCACAAAACATGTTTTCCAGCAAACCAAAATATCCTTAGTTGCTTTGCAATAAGAAGTCAAAGCACAAACCTACATTCAGTAATCAATGCTTTAGCACTTTATCCTATTTGGAAAGGATCAAGATGTCCAACAAAGTCAATCCCATTTAACAAGCAAAGCTTAAACATCTCAGGTTACTAAAGACTTTAAAAGCTGTCTTAACATGAAACTTTGAGACAGACACAATTAACCATCATTTTTAGTCATCTTTTTGCTAACAAATTGCAACAGAGACAACATGAGCTTATTTGACCTTCAATAATCATTGGTAGAATAACTTTCAATTAGTTTAAATACCAAATTACGTTCCACCTGGGCCCACTTAAAAGTCAATCAATTTGTTACTATTGCCAATTTTTACCTGGGGCACCAGTGGGGAAATCTGAAGTGGGCACTATCAAGTCTGAGGGGATGCTTTTTGCTCCTGGACAGTGAGAGTAGGAGAAGGAGCTATGGTTCCTGAGGCACCAAGAATGGTATGGGAACCAGTTAGTTATTCAGGCCAGACCCAAGGTGGTGCAGAAAACAGGGGGGGGGGGGGGGGGCGGGGGAAGGAGGCAGGAGGCGGAAGAGGCAAAGTGCTGCCAGAAGGTAGAGAAAGGGGATTCCCCGGTCCAAACCTTCTCAGCTCGGACAGAGGAGCAGAGCCATGGTTTTTTCCACCAAAGTGGAAATATGCAGTCCATGCAGGGCCAGAGAAGACAGGGAAATTCCCCGAAACAAAGGAAGTTTCAGCAGCTGCTTGGGAATATTCCTTAAAGTCTCCATGCAGAGGTAGACTAACTATAATTGGCTCCAAAGGTCATAGTCATTAAGCCAGGAAATGAATGAGGGAGAAGCCTCCATATCTATTAGGAGGAGGAACTGTTAGAGATACTCTAATATGTCTGGAGGTAGCTGATAATCAGCCAAACAGGCTCTGCAAGAGGCTCTCAGGTCAGGGCCCTGATTTAGGTCCATGAAACTCAGCAAAACAGAATGGGACTTCTAGCCATTTGGAGGAGTTCTAGCAAAGGAGGTCAAACTGGAAAATAGCATTAGAAGAGAGAGTTCTGTGGGAGGGGGTATACCCGGATCTGGGATTTTACACTGAGGCCATGAAACACCAGGCAGTCAAATTTGTTCAAGCTTTTAAGAACACAGCTCAAGGGTGAGTCTGAAGGAAGAAAGGGAGTGGGAAAGACAGGCTGCTGATTCCCAAAGGGGCTTCCACCAAAGGGAATCGAGTTCTGACTCCTGGCTGCAATTTAGCCAGGGCATCCGGCTGACCTGAAAGAGGACTGGACCTATACCTGGCGATGGACTCTTGTGGTGGCATCCAATCACGGAGAGGAGTCACGGCAAACAGAACCAACGGACTCTTGGGGTGTCCCGCCAAGAGGGGCCCCACAAATGGCCTGGCGCTTCCAGTTGGGGTGTCTCCTAGCCAGGTCAACGGGACAACGGTTTGGCCAGACATGAGGGGGAGGACTCACCACTCAGACGCCGAGGAACCCTTTTGCCCGCAGATCAAGATGGCCGCTGGATCCGCAGGAACAAAGGAAAAGGGACGCGGGTTGAAAGAAGCTAGGTGGCTGAGAGTCAGCCAGGGTCAGGAAAGGGTCCCAACTGAGTCCCTACTGTGTGTGAATTTCCCTGGGCGAGCTGCCAATTGTGACGGGCTTTGGGAGCAGACCTAGGGGGATGGGATGAGAAAGCCGAGGAAAGGGGTCCTTTGCCCTCGCAGGCCCGAACAGTCTGACCTGTTCACTGTTCGACCTTCAGACCAACCCAGAGAGCTGCCCTGGCTGGAGGCCTTTAGTTGTCTGTGGAGTACTAGGGTTAGACTGCCGAAGGGCAGAAAAGAGAAAGGAGAGGGAGGGTCCCACGAAAGCGCAGAAGAGGAAATGCCTCACCCTCTCCGGCAAAGCTAGTCCATCTGGTTCCCCCTCCAGGCGTCAGAGCCTCACTGAGGAGTAACCTCCGCCGGAAGTTGTCAGTTCTCCAAGGAGTACTAAAGTCGGTCCGCCAGAGGAAAGTCCAGAGAAATTCCGTAAATTCTGGGAGAATTGCCGACAGCATAGGCTCCTCTTTTGGGGTTCCCCCAAATGTGGGGCCACAAAGTCTCCAGTACAGGCCACCAAATGTGCCCAAATGGGGTGTCTCTTGATCAGATGGGGGCCCGAAGTGTGGAGTGACCATCAGGTGGAAGCTGGTGGCATAAGCGGTGAAAAGAATTCACCTGAGGCAGAACAGAGGCTATAAAAGTTTATTGGATACACCTGCAAAGGAGCGGCGGGCAGGACAGCAGAGGAGAGGCTGTCTGCAAAAAGGCAGTGGATGGGGGCTCATTTTAAAGGGAGAAGATGAGGACATATGGCTATATATGGAATCTTTCGTTTTTTGGGAACTGTGCCTAGTTGTAAGTAGCCCACTGTTAGTTAGGGTCTATGGATATTTTGAGGTGAACTTCCTGATGGGTCTGCCTGTATTCAGCCAGGTGGTCACCGTTGCCCCTTCTGCATCCCATTACTCAAATCTGTTTGCCTCAAAGCAGCCCCTCACAAATTACAAACTATAAATCAATAAACATTACTTATGGGATTTACTAGGATGGGGTAATACAGCTCAGCTGCTCTCATGCATAGTTTGCCTCTCATACTTCATATTAAGTCTCATAGAACTGTAATAATTGTTCAGCTCTCTAGAATGATTGAACAATAACTGTCGAAAAGGCATTAAAAAGAGGATTTTTAATGGATCTGTTATCCAGTGACTCATAAATCAAAGGAACATGGCTTATTTTTGACATCCCCACCCCAGTATTTTTTCTAAATTTTTAATTTGAAGTATAACTCATAAATTTTGAAGTATTTAATTATACAATTTTCTTCAGAAAAAAAATGCTTCTAGAAATTTTTTCTTGATCTCTTTACTCATATTTTGAATATATTCTAAACTTTTAAGAGAATGTACCAAAATATAGGAGCTTTCCTATTAGCCTGAAGACTCAAGTCCATAGAAGAACAAAAACATGTGTCTTAAGTACAAAGAATGCTCAGTAATCAGGCCAACTATCTCTTCAAAAGGGTTATTGAGCCCAGCCCTTTTGCAGAATTGGTGCTAATTTCGTACCCCCTACTCCTGTCTTATTAATGTAAGAGGAAGACTGGGAAGCAGAGAAGCACCTTTTCTGGAGAGGGAGTGTTTATGAAGGGAGGTATCCCCTCACCTCACCTTCTATTCTGGTGAAGAGAGTACTTTACTGGTATTCCTTTGAGAAACTTGGGTGGGGAATAAGAGGATCACTGATGAAGTTTGAGGGTGTCCACAATAAAGGGACACAGGTACCTTTTTCCACAAGGGTGAAAATGTGCCCCAGAGGGTTAATGGGGTTATAACTCTTACCAGCAAGACCTCAACTGGTCTCCCTTTGTCTTCACAGAAATATTAACCTTACCTTTTAGAGGCAATCAACAGGAAGAGCTCCTGCTGGTGTTTCAGATCAATTTGAGCTTGACCGGTGACTCACATCTATGCAGATGGACCATGAAGTGTCTGACAGTTATTTCTAACTCATTATAATGTTAAAATCTCTACCTGAGGAGGAGCACAAGTTTCATTAACGTAACATAGAATACATGTATAGACATGTTTTCTAAGTATGCCTTTGCAAACTTATGCCCTATATATGATGACAAAACTTGTTTTTCTGAATGGTCATCCTAGCCCTAAATAAAAGAAACCCACTCACCTCCCACATGAGAAGTCATGGCTTTGGAAGTTATTCCCTGTGATCGCCTTATTTGCTGAAAATAAAATGTCCTTTGTTTGACACCTCCACCTGGTCTCCATCTGTAACGAAGGGGTTCAGGACAGGTCCCCCCCCCAACCTCAGTGTGCCCTTTTGGTATGTGGATTATTTTGAGCTGAAGGCAGTTGAGCCCTCTGGGCTCAAGAGAAACTTCTGTCCTTCCCTTAACCACACAGAAGCAGCTAAGTTGGTGTTCTTTCCAAGAATAAGGGGCTATTAACAGATATAAATTTTATCTGAGTGATCCATCTGTATGGCAGGGCAAACATCTAATTACCAAACACCTGCTCTTATCATCCCGTGAAATGCATTCCTTTCCTCTAAAGTCCCAGACCCCCACCTCTTTCTCCTTAGTTCAGGATGATATATATACCTCATTTTGCCTGACTGTCTTTGGAATTTCTATGTCTGTGCAGATTTCCCATATATATGGTATTAAATTTGATTTTCCCCTGTTAATCTGTCTCATGTCAATTTGATTCTTAGTCCAGCTAGAAGGATCTTTGAAGGGAAGGAATTCTTCCTCCCTGACAGTAACTCACCAAGGAGTGAACTCAGTTTAATTTGGTTACAAAAGGATTGCTGCCCTGTCCCAATACACGAGGGAAAAAAGCACTAGGGGAGATGGTATTGTAATTCCCACCAGGCAGGAATAAGAATTAGTTCTTTACCAGAGAGGCCTAGAGTTTAAACACGAAAAGAAACTTCAGAGATCTTATTTTATTTATGATAAAGTGTGGGTTAGAGAGTTTCAGTGGTTCATCCCAGGCTATAAAGCCATTTTGAAGCTGAAGTCTGATAGGAATCAAATTTCCTTAGTTTCCAGTCCATTTTATTCTTTCTTTCTCTCAGCAACTTGAACTTTCTTTCTTGATCTTTTAATCCAGAGATGGTTATGTTATCCCATTTTAAAGTAATCTTTGGTTGATTCTAGCTAGAGAATGTTTTCTGAAGTCCTCAACAGTAAAACATCTTTCAAAACAAGAGAGTGTAGCTAATTTATATTTATATATTTGTATTTATAGGTAACACCTTCCTACTTACCATATTTTATTTCCGTGGCCTATAGTATTTTGTCAGACCTCTTCAAGCTTGGTAGCTGTGCTACCTAAGGAGTTTTGTTTTGTTTAACATTCTTGGGTTCTAGACGTTTTGGCAAAGAAGACATCCAAATGGCCAACAGACACATGAAAAAGTGCTCAACGTTGCTCGGCATCAGGGAAATACAAATCAAAACCACAGTGAGATACCACTTCACACCAGTCAGAATGGCTAAGATTAACCAGTCCAGAAACGACAGGTGTTGGTGAGGATGCGGAGAAAGGGGAACCTTCCTACACTGTTGGTGGAATGCAAGCTGGTACAGACATTCTGGAAAGCAGACATTTACTCTCTTCAACCGGAGCAGGACATATGTTTTTCTCAAGCACACATGGAACATTCTCCAGGATAGATGATATGTTAGGCCACAAAACATCTTATTTGAGAAGACTGAACTCATATCAACCATGTTTCTGACAATAGTGGTAGGAAACTAGAAATCATTTACATGAAAAAAACTAGAAAATTCACAAAAATGTGGAAATTAAACAACATGCTACTGAATAAGCAATGGGCCAAAGGAGAATCAAAAGAGAAACTAAAAAACTATATCTTGAGAGAAATGAAAATGGAAATGCAACATACCAATACTTATGGGATCCAGCAAAAGCAGTTCTAAGAGCAAAGTTCATAGTGATACATGCCTACATTAAGAAACAACAAACATCTCAAACAACGTCACACCTCAAAGAACTAGAAAAAAAAGATCAAACTAAGCCCAATGTTAGTAGAAGGAAGGAAACAACAAATTTCAGAGTAGAAATAAATGAAATACACTGAGAACACAATAGAAACAATAAATGGAATTAAGAGCTGGGTTTTTCAAAAGATAAACAAAATAGAAAAAATTTTAGCTACTTTTACCAGGATAAAAAAGAGAAGACTGAGGACACCTGGGTGGCTCAGTTGGTTAAGTGTCTGCCTTGGCTCGGGTCATGATCTCTGGGTCCCAGGATCAAGACCCCTGTAGGGCTTCCTGCTTAGCAGGGAGTCTGCTTCTCTCTCCAACGGTTGTTCTCTCTCTCTCTCTCAAAAAAATAAATAAAAATCTTACAAAAAAAGAGAGGACTGAAATAAATAAAATTAGTAACAAAAGAAGAAAATGTATAACTGATAACAGAAACACAATAGGTCATAAGATGAACAAGTATATACCAACTAACTGGGCGACCTGAAAGAAATGGATAAATGATAAGAAACATATAACCTATTAAGACTGAACCATGAAAAAAATTGAAAATCTGAACAGACTGATTTCCAGTAAGGAGATTGAATCAGTAATTGAAAACCTCTTAACAAAAAAAGTCCAGGACCAGACATTGATTTCACTGGTGAATTTTACCAAACATTAAAAAAATAAACAAAGCCAATCCATCTCAGACCCTTCCAAAAAGTGGAAGAGGAAGAAACACTTCAAAACTCATTTTACCAAGCCCGCATTACCCAGATACAAAAACCAGACAAGGATCCTACAAGAAAGAAAATTCAAGCCAATACTCCTAATGAACATAGATACAAAAATCTTCAATGGGAAAGTGGTATCACCAAGATGGCAAAATAGGTTGTTCCTAACTTCATCCACACTCACAAGAACAACAACCAATAACTTCATGGACAAAGCACCACCAAGAGAATCCTAGAACACAAGGGTGAAGATGAAGCACCTCCCTGTACCACAAAGATCAAGACAGCCTGCATTAGAAGGGTAAGGGCAGTGGCCTCATGCTGACCACATTGTCTTTTCCCCAGGCTTGTGCAGCAACACCCTGAGAGATTTCCCCTGAGAAAAGAGAGCACAGGGTGGACAATCAACTCCTTCAAAATTGCTGTTTACTTCTTGGGAGCCCTAATTCTGGTTTCCCCAAGAAGGACTGTAGAAGAATCTACAGGGCTTAAAAATTAGGAATATGATTGTAATATAGAAGGGAAAGGGGCTTGCAGTAACCAGCACTCAGATCTTGGCAGACTGAGTTCCTAACTACAGCATCCAAATAGCACTTATAACCAGCAGCTTACTCATTGGTAGAACCAAGTCAGTAGCACAGTCTGAGCAGAGAACAGTTGAATACAGTTCTCCCTGATTCAGGTCTTCAGCCGAAGAGTTTTGCTGGTCTTGTAGCCTAGTCTGCCCTGGCACACAAAGGGAGCTTAGTCACAACTCCATATACTGCTGAGTAAAGCTTCCAGCCTTGACTGACCAGAAAGGCTGGCAGGAACATCGGGAAGCAGCAGAGTCAAGCAAACCTCAAGCAGAGTAGGCAGAGCTGATCGCCATCAAAGCCAGTGGCACGCAAGGAGGATTCCCTGACCCTAACCATGTGGGGAAGCTAATTCATAGTTTCACCCATTGCTCAATGAAATTTTCAGCCCCATTCAACCAAAAAGCCTGACCAGAGTGTCTGGAAAGTTACAGAACCCAGCAATGTTTGAAGAGAGTCCAGCAGGCAGAGCTGATAGTCTGCAGACCAAAGCCAGTGACTCTGGCCAGGGAACTTAGGGCACAGCTTGGCATGAATCGAGACCACAAAGAGCCTTACTGGCCTGGGATCTGGTTCTCTCACTGTGCTCAGGCATGGAAAATTCGTAGTACTACCCATTGCTGAATATAGCTATCAGTACATCAGGCCAGGGAACCTAATCAGAGCCCATAGGAAGCTGTATAGCCTATCTAACAGCCCTATTTCCAGTGGTACTTAAATAGAGCCCAGCCCATGGCTTTCCCTTTCTGAGCAAAACTGGTGGCCTCATATGGCCAAGAAATTCAGTATACAGTCTTGCCAGATTTGGGTCCCCAAACAATGAGCTGACCAGGCCCTGAGGTACATCCTGCTGCCCAGCCATGGCAAGAAAGCTAATTCATAACCAAACCCTACTTCTGAGTATACTACCCAATTTTAACCATCTAGTAAGCCTGATCAGAGAAACCAGGCAACCACGGAAGCTGTCCTATAGCCTCACATAGGCTGGAACAAAGCTAGAAATCCTATCCAGGTGTTCTAGGCCAGTGGCACTCCTCCAACTTCAGAACTTGGGCAGTTAACTTGCTCCCCAAAACACAGATTAATTAGCAAGTTCCACCTGACCAAGGACATTATCAGCAGACTTACCCAGAAACCCACACTGAAGTGACTGATGAAGAACTAACTGTCTCTGCCAAGGTGAACTTGTAAAATCTAGATAAGACCACTTACTCACATATGAAGATACTAATGTAAGGAATCAAGGATCATATATTATTTGAGAAACACGACAGCACCAAAGGAAACTAATAAAGCTCCAATAATTCACCTTAAAGAAATGAAGATCTGTGAACTGTCAAAAGATTTACAATAATCCTTTTAAAGAAGTTTATTTAACTACAAGAACAATTAGCCAACTAAACAAAATTAGGAAAACAACGCATGAACAGAATGATTTCGACAAAGAAACAGGATGAAAAACAAAGAAAAACAAACACCCTAGAGCTGAAAAATACAATGATTGAGAGGAAGAATTCAATAGAGAGCTTCACATGAGGACTCACTAAGGAGAAGAAAGAATCAATAATCTAGAAGACATTTGAAATTAGAGGAGCAAAAAGAAAAAAAGTACAAAAAGAATGAGGAAAGCCTCCAAGACATATGACACATTCGAAAGAAACAATATCCATATTATGGGAATTCCAGGAGAAGAGAAAGGGAAAGAAATATATTGAAAGATGAAAACTTCCCTAATGGTAGAGAAATGGACATCTAGATCCATGATGCAAAAAGGACCCCAAATACATTGTACTCAAATAAGGCTACACTGAGACACATTATAATTAAATTGTCAAAAGTCAAAGACAAAAAATTTTGAAAGTAGGAAGACGAAAAAAAAGTAATTACATGCAAAGAAACCCACACAAGAAAATCAGTGGGTTTCTCAACAGAAATGTTTCAGTCCAGGAGAGATTGGGATGATATATTCAAAATTTTGAAAGAAAAAAAAAAAAAAACTATCAATATAGATTCTATACCCATAAAAGCTATCCATCAGAAATGAAGAAGAGATAAAGACTTTTTAAAAAAAATTTATTTATTTTAGCAATCTCTATACCCAACTTGGGGCTTGAACTCACCACCCTGAGATTAAGAGCTGCACGCTCCTCTAACTGAGCCAGCCAGGTGCCCTGAGATAAAGACTTTCTTGAACAAACAAAAGCTGAAGAAGTCTGTATCACTAGACCTGCCTTATAAGACGTGCTAAAGGAACTTCTTTGAGTGGAAGCAAAATATGCTACGTCACATCACCAAAACTTAAGAAAGTAATGCAAAACTTATGGTAATGGTAAACATATAGTCAAAATTAATTCTATAATATAGTAATGGTGGTGTGCAGTTCACTTAAAACTCTAGTTTAAAAGTGAAGGAACAAATGTAGTAAAAATAACCATAACTACAATAATCTGTTGTTACACAATATAAAAAATATGCAAACTAACATCAACAACCTAACATGCGATCTGGAGGAGAAGTAAAAGTATAAAGTTTAGGAATTGTAATGAATTTCTTATCAGTTTAAAATAGGGTGTTAAAATTTTAAGCTATTTTAATTTATATAGTCTTCACAGAAACCACAAAGAAAAAACCTGTGGTAATTACACAAAAGAACGTGATAAAGAAGCTAAAACATGCCAATAGCAAAAGACACCAAGTCTAAGAGAGACAGCAGGACAAAAACAATAACAATGGATATATAAAACAAGCAGAAAACAACAAACAAAATGGCAATAGCAAGTCCATATATATCATAACTACTTTATACTTAAATAGATTTAATTTTCCAGCCAAAAGACATAGAATGGTAGAACAGATTACAAATGCTGCCTAAAACACACTCACTTTGGCCTTAAAGACCGAGAGCAAAGGGATAGAAGAAGATATTTCCTTGGCAAATTCAAGAAGATTGAAATCTAAAAAAATGAAACTGGACTTGTATCTTATACCACTCAAAAAATTAACTTGAAATGGATTAAAGAGTTAAAAGTAGGACCTGAAGCCATAAAATTCCTAGAAGAAAACAGAAACGAAACTCCTTGGTATGGGTCTTGGAAATGATTTTTTTGGGTATGACACCTGAAGCACAAACAACAAAATCAGAAATAAATGAGCGAGACCATATCAAACTAAAACACTTCCACACAGCAAAAAAATCAATAAAGTGGAAGCATAGCCTATGGAATGGGAAAAATATTTGTAAATCATATATCTGAAAAGTGATTAACATCAAAAACATAAAAAACTCATATAACTCAATAATAACTAAACAAATAATCCAATTAAAAATGGGCATAGCTGGGCGCCTGGGTGGCTCAGTGGATTAAAGCCTCTGCCTTTGGCTCAGTTCATGATCTCGGGGTCCTGGGATTGAGTCCTGCATTAGGCTCTCTGCTCAGCAGGGAGTCTGCTTCCCCCTCTCTCTCTGCCTGCCTCTCTGCCTACTTGTGATCTCTCTCTCTGTCAAATAAATAAATAAAAATCTTTAAAAAAAATGGGCTTAGGACCTGAATAGACATTTCTTCAAAGAAGATATACAAATGGTCAACAGGAACATATATAGTCATTAGGGAAATGCAAATTAAAACCATAATGAGGGGTGCCTGGGTGGCTCAGTGGGTTAAAGCCTCTGCCTTCGGCTCAGGTCATGATCTCAGGGTCCTGGGAGCAAACCCCACGTCGGGCTCTCTGCTCAGCAGGGAGCCTGCTTCCCTCTCTCTCTGCTTGCCTCTCTGCCTACTTGTGATCTCTCTCCACTCTGTCAAATAAATAAATAAATAAAATCTTTAAAAAAAATAAAATAAAATAAAACCATAATGAGATATTACCTTATGCCTGTTAGAATGGACACTATTTTGAGACAAATAAAAATAAAAACACAATATGCCAAAACTATGGAATGCAGTAAAATCAGTTCTAACAGGGAGGTTGATAGCAATAAATACCTACTTAAGAAATAAGAAAGATCTCAAAGAAATAACCTAACTCAATGGTTAAGAAACTAGAAAAAGGGGAGGGGGGCCTAAGTTAGCAGAAAGAGAAAAATTTAATAAAGATTAGAGCAGCAATAATTGAAATAGAGAATAGGAAAAAATAGAAAACAAACAAAACTACAATGTGATCCTTTGAAAAAATAAAAAAAATTGACACCTTTAGCTACACTAACTAGAAAGAGCTCAACTAAAAAAATTATAAATAAAAAAGGAGACATTATGGGGCACCTGGCTGGTGCAGTCAGCTAACATCTTGACTCTTCATTTTGGGTTGTGAGATGAAGCCCTGCATCAGGCTCCACAAGGAATCTATTTCAGACTCTCTGCCTCTTCTTTTGCTCCTCCCCAATACACACGCTCTCTCTCTAAAACAAATAAATAAATCTTTAAAAAAAAGAGGAGACATTACAGCTGATACCACAGAAATGCAAAGGGTAATACGAGGCTACTATGAAAAACTATACAGCAATGAATTGAACAACTTAGAATAAATGGAAAAATTCTTAGAAAAGTATAACTTACCAAAACTGAATAAGGAAGGAATCGAAAATCTGAGTAGACCAATTATTAGTAAGAAGATTGAACCAGTAATCAAAAATCTCCCAATGAAGAAAAGCTCAGGACAAGATGGTTTCACTGGTGAATTTTATAAAACACTTAAGGAATTAACACCAATCCTTCTCAAAAAAATCAAAGGGATGGAAATACTTAAAAAGTTATTTTATGAAGCAAGCATTACTCTAATACCAAAGCCAGAAAAGGGCACCACCAGAAAACTACAGGCCAATATCCTTGATGTATATAGATGCAAAAATTCTCAAAAACAAACAAACAAACAAACAAAACCCAAACAAACTAGTAAACCAAATTCAGCAAGACATTTAAAATATCATTCACCATGAAATGATATAGTATCTATCCTTGGGATGCAAGGATGGATCAACATTCACAAAATCAATGTGATACTTCACATTAATAGAATAAAAGAAAGAAAAATCATATGAGCATCTCAGTGGATGCAGAAAAAGCATTTGACAAAATCCAACACTGATTCATGATGAAAGCTTTTTAAAGATTTATTTATTTATTTGAGAGAGAGAGAGAGAGAACACAAATGGGAGGGACAGTGGGAGAGGAGAAAGAATCTCGAGCAGACTCCAGGCTGAGTGCAGAGCCCAACGTGGGGCTTGATCCCACGACATCAAGATCATGGCCTGAGCAGAAACTGAGTCAGATGCTTAACTGACTATGCCACCCAGATGCCCCTGATTCATGATGAAAACTCTTAACAAATTACATATAGAGGGAATGTATCTCAACATAACGAAAACCATATATGAAAAGCCCACGGCTAATATCATACTCAATGGTGAAAGTTTGAAAACTTTTCCTCAAAGATCAGTAACAAGACAAAGATGTTCACTCTCACCACTGCTATTTAACATAGTGGAAGTCCTAGCCAGAATAATCTGGCAAGAAAAATAAATAAAATGCCTCACAATTAGAACTGAAGAAGTAAAATTTTCTCTATTTGCAGGTGACATATTTTATTTATATAAAATCCTAAAGATCCTACCAAAGAAACAGATCTAAGTGAATTAAGCAAATTTGCAGGATACAAAATTAAATAAAAATCAGTAGCATTTCTATACACTAACAATAAATTACCTAAAAAATAAAGAAATTGATTCTATTTACATCACAAACAAAATAGTTGAGATAAACTTAACCAAGGAGGTGAAAGATCTCTATATTGAGAACTGTAAGACATTAACAAAAGAAAACAAAGATACAAGTAAAAAGTAATCCCATGGATTGGAAGAATATTGTTAAACTGTCCATACTATGAAAAGCCACCTATATTCAATGAAATCCCAATCTAGATTCCCATGGCACTTTTTATAAAAGTAAAAAAAAAATCCTAAAATTTATAAAAGACCTAAATAGCCAAAGCAATCCCAAGAAAGAAAAACAAAGGAGGCATCGCACTTCCTAATTTTAGGCTGTATCATAAAGCTATAGCAGTCAAAACAGTAAGATGCTGGTACAAAAATAAATACATAGATCAATGGAATGCACAGAGTAAAAATGTCACAATGGAAATAGATATTCTATGCAAATGGAAACTAAAGAAAGCTGAGGTAGTTTTATTTATTTCAGACAAAATAGACTTTTGGAGAAAGTGATAATGGAAAGGTCATCATAAAACTGAAAATCGATTCTGAGAAAACAGAAGTGAACCTCCCACAGATACATGGCTGATCAGTGGTAGAGACTGTATCTGAACTAAAATCTCTCTGACGCCAGTGCCTGAACTTGTTCTATTTTACCATGCTGTACCTTGACTCTTGCCTCATCTGGGCTAGAGTAACAATCTCCTCTCTGGTATTCTTATCTCTTATATTTTTTCCCAACCTATTCCTCAGACTCTAGCAAGCTGAACTTCCTAAAATACTGCATTATTTACCTTGATCAACGTCGGTTGGTTTCTCTTTAGTAACAAGGATCAAAACTGTTTGACATTTAATGGTGGCAAGAATCAATTTATGTGACCTTAGGTATATCATCTTCTCTCTTGTGAACTGATCCAAGTCAATTTGCTTAATTGCATTATATTAATTCCTAATAGTATCAATCAATCCCTAATTAGTATCAGTCAATCCTAATTAAACAATATTAATAAATACTTATTTAAAAATAAGATCATTATTATCCATGATGAACATAGATGCAAAAATCCTCAACAAAATATTAGCGAACTGCATTTAAAAATACATTAAAGGGGTGCCTGGGTGGCTCAGTGGGTTAAAGCCTTTGCTTTCAGCTCAGGTCATGATCTCAGGGTCCTGGGATCGAGACCCACATCGGGCTCTCTGCTCAGCGGGGAGCCTGCTTCTCCCTCTCTCTGCCTGACTCTCTGCCTACTTGTGATCTCTCTCTCTGTGTCAAATAAATAAATAAAATCTTTAAAAAAAAAAACAAAAAACATTAAAAATGTCATTCACCATGATCAAAAGGGGATTATTCTGGGGATGCCAGAATCGTTCAATATTTGCAAATCAATCGTGATACAACACATTAATAAAAGATAAGAATCATATTATCATTTCGATAGGTACAGAAAAAGCATTTGATAAAGTTCATAACCAGTTTATGATAAAAAATCTCAATACACTGGGTTTAGAAGGAACATATTTCAAGATAACATATGTAAAAAAGCAACAACTAACATCATACTCATTGATGAAAAACAGAGCTTTCCCTCTAAGATCAGGAACAAGACAAGAATGCCCACTCTTGCTGCTTTTCTTCGATAGAGTATTAGAAGTCCTAGCCACATAAATCAGACAAGAAAATGAAATATGAACGTGTCCAAATTGGTAAGAAAGGTGTTAAACGGTCACTATTCACAGATGACATGGTACTATACATAGAAAACCCTAAAGAGTCCACAAAAAAAACTACTAGAATAAATAAATTCAGCAAAGTTGCAGGATACAAAATCAGTACACAGAAATTAGTTGTTTTTCTATACACTAATAATGAAATAGCAGAGAAATTAGAAAAAAAAAAAATTCCATCTACAGTTGCACCAAAAAGAATAAAATACCTATGAATAAACTTAGCAAAGATGAAAGACCTGTACTCTGAAAACTTTAAAACACCAGTGAAAGAAATTGAAGATGACACAAACAAACGGAAAGATATTCCATGATCTATGATTGAAAGAATTAATATTAAAATGTCCATACTGGGGCCCCTGAGTGGCTCAGTCATTTAAGTGTCTGACTCTTGATTTCAGCTCAGGTCATGATCTCAGGGTTGTGAGATCCAGCATGTGTCTAGCTCTATGCTCAGCAGGGAGTTTGCTTCTCTCCTTCTCCCTTTTCCTCTGCCCTTCCCCCGCTCCTACATGCTCTCTCTCTCTAAAGTAAAAATAAATAAATAAATAAATAAATCTTAAAAAAAAAAAAGTCCACACTACCCAAAGTAATCTACAGAGTCAGTGCAATTTCTATCAAAATACCAACATTTTTCACAGAACAAGAACAACTGATCCTAAAATTTGTATGAAAACACAAAAGACCCCGAATAGCCAAAGCAATCTTGAGATAGAAAAACAAAGCTGGAGGTATCACAGTTACAGATTTGAAGATATATACAAAGTTGTAGTAATCAAAACAGTAAAATACTGGCACAAAAATAGACACAGATCTGTGGAAGAGAATAGAGAGCTCAGAAATAAACCTAAATCTATATGGTCAATATGAGAAAGAAGGCAAGAATATTCAATGGGGAAAAGACAGTCTCTTCAACAAACAGGTGTTGGGAAAACTGGACATCTACATGCAAAAGAATAAAACTGGACAACTTTCTTAAACCATATACAAAAATAAATTCAAAATGGATTCAAGACTTAAATGTGAGACCTGAAACCATAAAACTCCCAGAAGAAAATATAGGCAATAATTTCTTTGACTTTGACCTTAGCAACATTTTTCTAGATTATCTCCTCTCTGGCAGTGGAAACAAAAGCAAAAATAAAATACTGGGACTAAACCAAAATTAAAAGTTTTTGCACAGTGAGGGAAGCCATCACCAAAACCAAAAGGCAACCTACTGAATGGGAGAAGATATTTGCAAATAATATAACCAATGAGGGGTCAATATTCAAAATATATAAAGTACTTATATAACTCAACGCCAGGAAAAAAAGAAAAAGAAAAAAGAAAAAACAAACCAACAACCCCAAAAAACAAAAACAACCAAATAATTGATTAAAAAGTGGGCAGAGGGGATGCCTGGGTGGCTCAGTTGGTTAAGCGGCTGCCTTCGGCTCAGGTCATGATCCCAGGGTACTGGGATCGAGTCCCACATCCAGCTCCTTGCTCGGCGGGGAGCCTGCTTCTCCCTCTGCCTCTGCCTGATTGTTCTCTCTCTCCTCTCTCTCTCTGGCAAATAAATAAATAAAATCTTAAAAAAAAAAAAAAAAAGTGGGCAGAGGACCTGAATAGACATTTCTCCAAAGACATACAGATGGTGGACACACATGAAAAATGCTCGACATCGCTAATTGTCAGGCAAATGCAATCAAAACCACAATGAGATCTCACTTCACACCTGTCAGAATGGCTAAAATCAAGAAGACAAAAAAACAAGTGTTGGTGAGGATGTGGAGGAAAAGGAATCCTCATGAACTTTTGGTGGGAATGTAAATTAGTATAGCCACTGTGGAAAATAATGATCCAATAATTCCACTATTTGGGTATTTACCCAAGGAAAATGAAAACACTAACTCAAAAGGATATATGCACCCTTATGTTTATTGCAGCATTATTTGCAATAGCCAAGACATGGAAGCAAATCTAGTGTCCACCAACAGATGAATGGATAAGGAAATGTGGTATATATACACAATGGAACATACACAACATAAAAGGGATGAGATCATACCTTTTTTTTTTTTGAGATCATATCATTTGAGACAATGTGGATGGACCTAGAGGATGTTATGGTAAGTGAAATAAGTCAGATTGAGAAGGACAAATACCATATGATTCCATTCATAAATGGAAATCTAAAAAAATGAATAAACAAAAAAAGCAGAATCAAAACTGCAAATACAGAGAACAAACTGATAGTTTCCAGAAGGAAGGTTGGTGGGGGTTGGGTGAAATGGATGAAGAGAAAAGGGAGATATAGGCCTCTAGTTATAAAATGAGTAAGTCACGGGAATAAAAAGTAGAGCAAAAGGAATTTAGTCAATGATATTGTAATAGTGATGTGATGGGACAGATGGTAGCTATACTTGTGAACATAGCATAATGTATAAACTTGTCAAATCACTAAGTTATATACCTGAAACTAATGTAACATTGTGTGTCAACTATACTAGAAAAAGAAAAGAAAAGAAAGACAAGACATAACTAGCATCGGTGAGGATATATAGAAAAGGGAACACTTGTACAGTGTTGTTGGAATTGTCAATTGGTGTAGCTGGTATGGAAAACAGTATGGAGGTTCCTCAAGAATAACATATTATGGTGACTATAGTTAATATAATTTAAATTTGTGAAACGAGAAGAACCTAAAGATATATATTTATATATATATAAATGTATATATTTAAATATATGTACATATATATTTTAGGAGGAATCCTTTCACAATGTATACAATATAATATCATCATGATGTACACATTAAATTACAATTTTATTTAATTATACCTCAATAAAACTGAAAAAAGTTCATCTTTAGTACATTGTGTAGAGAACTACTAGGAATTGTAATAGCTAAATTCTCATATAGAACATTAAAGATATATCCTTTCATATTATTTTGGTCATTTTTTTCCTAGAAAATTTTCTTTTTCATTAAATTATGTAATATTCTCTCATTAAATTCTATGACTCTCTGGTTTCTAGGAAATAGAGTACTGTCATTTTTATATCATCCTATAATCCTATAATAATGAAGGCATTTGGAAAGCTAGAGAATATACGTAGATATGATGTATTTCAGATTTAATTTTAAATTACTTGTAACATCATATAAAATACTAATTATTCAGAAAGAATTTGGGTGAATTTTACCCTGGTAACAATATAAAGTAACATATTTTAAAGCTTCCTATTGTCAAAATAATCAATTGAAGGTTAAAAATATTATATTTGAGAATTATTATTATCATATTCTTGTTTTATTTTTTTACACAATTTCCTAGCCCTCTACAGTCTACAGTAAAATTAGGAACTGGACTTTTTAAAATTATATCTCTGAAAGAAAATTTTTATAAACAAAATAATGTAAATCAGTGCTGGTACTATATTTTAATTTCAAAATCTATGCCGCATTTAACACGATTTCATTATTTTATTTTATTTAGACTTATTTATTTATTTGAGAGAGAGGGAGAGCTAGCATGCAGAGGAGGAGGGGTGGAAGGAGAGGGAGAGAGAGTCTCAAGCAGACTCCATGCTGAGCTTGGAGCCCCAACAGGGCTTGATCCCATGACCCTGAGATCACAATTTGAGCCAAAACCAGGAGTTGGCGCTCAACCAACTATGGTACCCAGGCACCCCTCATGATGCTATTTTAAACTATATATTAGTACTATGAAATTTATTGAAATAATCAGGATCAAAGTATTTTAATAATTTTGATTTTTCTTCGAAATAACTTACTTTAAAAAAGTTTGCAATTGAAAACCATGACCATTAGATTATTCTATTTTTTTCTGTAATGAACATCTAGAATTTTAGCATTTAATATATGTGCTGCTGAAGTGAACACTAGAATTTTAGCATTTCAAAATCATTAATTATCCAAAATAATGAAAAACTAATAAGGAGGAAATTGCTATTTTTATTTTAAATAATCGGTGATGTGGGTGTGTGAAACTTTTGAAAATTAACTTTAGCATATTTTAGTGGTTTTATAAAGTGTAAAAGGGGTCTATTTTATTATTTCTAGCTTGCACATATTTCTTCTAAATTTTTAGCTTATACCATTTTTTTAAGTAATCTCTACACCCAATGTAGGGTTTGAACTCACAACCCCAAGATCAAGAATTGCACACTCTACTGACTGAGGCAGGCAGGTGCCCCTGATGGCATTTTTTGAAAGAGAAATTTTTGTCACTATACTTTAATGGTCTTATCTATATATTATTGAAATATCACTGAAACATACTTCTGGTCCATCGTTGACATTTTTTAAATAAAAGCAACTACTTAAAATACTGCTACCTTACTCCTTTGTACTGTAAGAATAATATACCAGCATATTACTATTAAATTAAACTTGCATCTGACACACTTGAAATTTAGTGTTATATCTTCTAGTCCTTTCTCTTAGGATTTCAAATATTTGAACAAGTATACATCTGACAAATGTGTTTCAGTATGGAACAGATGGCCACAAAACAGTACAAATTATTCGCAAGCTGGAATCCAACTTTCAAACACTAGAGCCTCTCCAGTGATTTAAACTTCTATGATATGCCAAATTGTCTTATACAAATCAATGTTTCCTATTCAAACTTGAAAAATACTCCTGCTCCAAGGAGATCACTCACTATCCAACCATAATGACATTTTAACTTAAAGAAAATTGGTCATCCTCTTCAAAGAACATATTAAAAGTAGAACTTGTTTCACAGTATACCTTACTTAGAAAACAGTTCCATCAGTTTTTAATCTTCTAATTGCTTTTGGAAATGTTCCTGCAAATGTGTACCTCTGAATATTTCATTATAATGGCTTCTTTGAATAAAATATTTATTACCATATGTACAAGAAACACATTATATATGTGGTAATTAATCATGATAATATTCATGAAGGTATTTGCCCAGTACAATACTAATTCTATAACTATACTTCACTGTTAAGAATGATATTCTGCCTTTACAAGCTCCAGAAGACATTCTCTAGCCAGAATCAGAAAAAGATTTGTTTAAAATGGAATAATATAATATTCCCTCAATTAAAAGCTAAGAGAGACTCAGAGAAACGGGCTGAGAAACACCACCACTGTGTTCTAATGTCAGACTAGGAGCAAGAAAATGTGAATTTTTGTTTTTGCTTTGGCTTCTCACCTTGGGTGAGACATTAAAACACTTTAAACTTTATTTTCCTCATTAAAAAAACCCCAGGGGGACGCCTGAGTGGCTCAGTCAGTTAAACGCCTACCTTCGGTTCAGGTCATGATCCCAGGGTCCTGGGATGGAGTCCCACATCAGGCTCCTTGCTCAGCAGGGAGCCTGCTTCTCTCTCTGCCTGCCATTCCCCCTTTTTGTACATGTGTGCTTTTTTTCTCTCTCTCTGACAAACCAACCAACCAACCCCAGGATCTCCAAAAATCCATTCAGCTCCTCCACTCTGTGATTCTATTGCACGGCTAGAGGAGATTTAAGAGACATAGAAAAAGGTTTGAGCCAACCGCTAGCCTCCTTTCACCCGAGTCTCCCACCATGTTCCCCCACCCCCACCTGGCCCTGGGTTCTGGGTTACTTTTCCTACCAGTGCCCAGCCCCACTGTCCAACAGCCTTCTGTTGATTTAGACTCCCGCTGCCTCACCACATGCCTTTGTTGCCATGACACCTGGCAACACGATTGGGCCTCATACATTTGCCACTGAGAAATTGGGTGTAAGGAGCATCCTGTGCTGAAGGTCACATCCACCTTTGAGTCCACCTGGGCCACAACCAAGCAGCAACTAAAACTCAATCTTTGAAACAACTTGTTCACTCTGCCTCAAATTTCCATCTGTTGGTCACTTCTCAAGTGATGTCTCATCTTTATTCTCACCTTTATCACTATAATACTTTGTGTTTCCTTTCTTCCTTTATAGCTTACTCCCCTTCCCATCCCAAACCCCTGCATTTTTTCTCTGGACTTCTGGTCCCACTATCATGAACTCCTTATACCTGCGATCTTTGCATAAAATGTTTCTGTCTCTCCCACCCTTCCTCCCCTCTTGCCTTAACCTATATTCCTTCCAAGGACTTCACTTCCCCACAGCCCTATCAGAAAAGCATATTTATTTTCTCATACTGTCCTTGCATCAGGATCATTTCTCTGTACTCCTTGACATTTGCAGATCATAGCTCCAGACTTTCTTATAAAAATGTCGGTTCCCTTCAGGATTTACCATTTCTTGATTCCTCGCCTTTTCTACCTCCTCCTCTGTAGACCTTCTAGATACCTTCAGCTGAGGATTTCTGGCAATACATTTACAAACTTTCTTTTCTAACTCCTCTTATGAAGAAGGATATTAACGTCTATGAGGCTGACCCAGTTATTGCCATTGGTTCTCATTTTCCTTCACATTTTCATTCTTGCAGGCTTCTCTTTGCCACATCCACCAACCTATGGCCATACCTGGAACCTCATTGAAACCTGCCTTCTGAAATCTCTTCTTCAGGAATTTCTTTCTCTGACCCAAACATCCTATTTTTTGCAGCATGCCTGCCTAGTACTCCTGTTTGACCAATCTTAGTCTTCCAATTAATTTACTCATTTATCTTGCCTTAGAGTCAGCCTTTTCCTATAATCTCTTCCAATTTGTTCAGATTTTGAGTCTCTCTCTTCTTCAATCTCTCCCTTGTTGAGGCCCCAAACTTGCTTGCTCATTTTACTTTAATTCTAATTACCTACCAAAGCTGCAACCATAATGAATTCAGCATTCTACCTTCTCTACAGTGGCATATAAATTGTGTTGTGCAGCTAAACATCATTCAAATGGGTCAGATTGGTACCATTATATAAATTCATAGCTAGCAAACTTAAAAGGACCTTAAAGTTGCCTGAAATGCTATTATGCTTCACCAGTCAGTTCACATTCCATTTCTCTCAAGGAAATAGTTTCTTTAATCCTTTTCCAATGACCTCAAACATCTTTCTTCTTTACTTACTCTCTGCTGATTTAGTCTACAATTTAACCACCTCTTGCATCTAAATCTATAATACATACCCCCCCTTCTGTGATAGTGGGTAAGTCCCTGCATCCTACTATAGGCTTTCCTGACACTTATGCTCTAGATCCTTCTGTTATTAACAATTATCACACATACCAGCTGTAGCTGTCTGATATCAATTATCAAATACACCAGCTATATTTTTTAATTACATTTAAATAGGTTCAAGTCTTGGCTTAAAAAAACAAAAAAACAAAAAAAAAAACACCTGAACTTACATCTTCCAGTTACTTTTGTCTCTTTCATTCATAATCTCTTGTCCTGAGTTGTATATATTCCTGTTTCCATGTCCTCACCTGCCATTTTCTCTTCAACCCAATCCAACCTAGACTTGGCTTCCACCACTCCACTAAACTCTCCTAGCTCAGGTCACTAATATTTTCCTTATTGCTAAAGCAAAATTGCACTCTTCAGTCTTAATCTTACCGGACCAATTGCTACAAATTGACTACATTTTCTTTCTTTGGTTTTCTAATACCACATGTTTTTTTGTTTTGTTTTGTTTTGTTGTTTTTTTGCCTCCCTCCTATGTGGCTACTTGTCTTCATAATTCAGTAGTTCAACAAATATTACAGAACACCCATGTTTGTCAAGCACTGTATGTTTAAGTGTATAGCAGTGAATAAGACAAGGCCCTTGCCCTGAAATATCTTATATTTTAATGGGGGAGATTAAGTAATTTTATATAGTCTTCAAAAATAGTAGAAATAATAGAAATTTGGTAGTACTTATAAGTTCTTAACATCAGTGAAATCATTCTAAATGTGGCATAACTTACAGCATTGTAAGTATATTTAATATTCATTACATGTATAAGAAATAACTTTAAAGAAATAAAGTGAAAAAGATAACTACCATCTGGATTTTCCTATAAGTTTGTAGTAAATATTAATGCAAGAAAATGCAAAAAATATTCAAGGTCCTGGAAAGAATCCTTCGATGTTACATTTTATCAAGTGGAATGTTTAAAAACAGTGGCTTAAAGCAAGGAAAATCTATTTCCTTAATTTAAGTAAAAATAATTATTTTAGTCAGTATGAAATAAAATTTCTAAAAGTTATTCATAATTAACAACATTCTGAACATACTCATCAAAACACCTAATGCTTTAAGTCTTATAAAGAATGGGGTCATTTCTTTTAAGAGTAGTCATTCATAGACAATCAGGGAAAATGATGACAAAGAATTCTATATACATTTGTCAGGAGTATAGTGTTTATGTTCTACAAATAAAACATTTTTATGTTCAATATTCAAAAATTTTCTGATGTTAATAAAAATACATCCTCATAACTGAACTCCTTCCAATATGAAAGATAGCTCAGGAGTTTTTGTATTTAAAGGATGAGATTCAGGCCTTCTTGACAGATTACTACATTTTTGTCTAATTTTTCCCATACAATTATTATATCTTTTAGACAAACTAATTTTAGTTGTACCCCAATTGGCAATAAGATTTAAATCTTCTGGAAGTAAAGTATTTGATCTCTTCTTATCTTCTCTTATTCTAGTACCAAAAGTCTTCTTTGGATTGTGGTTAATATATTTACAGTCTTTAGCCATCTTCTGGCTTTGACAAGTGTGGTATTTTTCATTGATACATGGGGTTTCCATTCCAGTGCAACATATAATATTCTTGTGAGCAACAGAAGGAAGAAATGTTCGAGATGACATTTTTCCAAAGGGTCCAGTTGGTAAATCTTGAAGATACTTGGGGAAATGTTGGCTAATTTTATATTCATAGGTTAATTTTCTTGAGTTTGAATCATCCAACTTGATAGAGAATAGATCCTCTATTGCTGTATCCTGATAGGTATCTGTTGGACTTACAGGTGTATTCAACTTTTCAGAATTACGTTGAGGTATGCTAGGTAAAATTCCAAGTCTATTTTGGTTAAGGACTAATCCAGTACCAGGAATAAAAAGTTCTGGTTCTTCCTGTTTTGACAGATGAGTGATGCTTGTGTTTGAAATGGACTGATGTGTGTGTCCATTTACTGCTCTATCTTTCCAGATTAAAGGGTTATATATAACTTGTCCATCAATAGGGCATGAATTGCACTTGTAGAGTAACCAACTGTCAATACATTTCCTATGAAACTTAAAAAAAAGGTTAGAGATATAATTAGAGATATAA
The DNA here is from genome assembly GCA_028534135.1 of Potos flavus. Lineage (NCBI taxonomy): Eukaryota > Metazoa > Chordata > Mammalia > Carnivora > Procyonidae > Potos > Potos flavus. The sequence goes on from CM052883.1 coordinate 131,147,227, forward strand.
TTATCTTGTTTATAATCTATACTATCTAAGTTTTTGCCAGTTTCATTATTGTGTTACTATTAAAAACTAGCAAGAATGGAAGATAATTATAATTTATCATGTTTTATGGAAATATTTTAAAGAAGAAAATGGAATGAGTTATGGATTGATCTCCATTTTCAACATTAAAATGGAAAGGCTTCTATGGATATCATTTCTGTAATCTTGTTAAGTCCCGTTACTATTATGCCATTAATTTTACTGTTGCATTCTAAGGAATGAAATTTATTAAATAATAAAAACAGTCATAACCAACTAGAGTTAGAAATGGATCTAATGATGGTAAGGTATAAAATATAAAATAACAAATCACATTCTTGGGAAGAAAACAAACTATCATACATTTTAAGTAAAGGTGACTCTAAAGCTATAAATATTTATTTAAAGTAACTTTATTTCAGAAAAAACCTGGTTACCAACTATATAGTGATCAAACAACATTAGACTTTAATTTCAGTGAATTCATTTGAAATAATAATTAACTATGTCAAATTAAACATTTCTGTCTCATCCAAAGAATCACAAAAACACATGATTAAATAAGCTTTTTCTTTATATGAGTAATGAAAGTAGATAAGGTAGATAAAATAATCTAACTTGAAGAGCTATTTTATCTTTCCTGAATAGCATATAGCAGAAATGAGTCCTAATCAATAGAAATCCATCCACAAGGGACAAAGCTGCCTTCTCAATAGTCTCTCTTGCAGCTCTTCTATACTTACTGTTCAATATGAACATCTCTGCACATAATGCAACTAAAAAGTGAAAGAAGAGACTTAAATTGTCAATTCATTTGTAAAAACTGGTCTTAAAAGGAAAGTCAAACTAAAATGATGTGACTTCTACCTTATGAGTACATGGTAGCAATCTTGTATGTTGACCCAGATGAAATGCCTTCAAACAAAGTCGACATTGATAGCCTGGAGCAAGCAGCTTACTATTCTTTGTAATCAGTAAGAGAGGCAGTGACTTCACCACTTGTTTTGGTGTGTAAACTTGGCTGAATGAGAATGAGCAGAAAGACATGAATATTTATAAGTGATTATAGATCAGGAAGTAATCAATGACACAGGTAAATAACCTCCATATAAATAATGTGAATGAATCCAATATTTTCTTTAACTGAAGGTAAGAAATTTCATACATTATAAAGTCAAATAAATCTATTATATTAATACTGAACAAGATAGCCCCAATTTCAACATCAACTTCATAAATAACAAAATTTAATTAGTCATTTCAAATAAAAACACTAACCTAATATTTTTTATTTGCATTTTTTAATGTCTATGAAATAAGAACAAAATTTTAATGAGAACCATATACTCAAATTATTTCAGTCTCGGCCAACACTTACTCCTTGTGTTTAGAAAAATACAACCCAATTCATGATGACATCTGGTAGGGAGTAAGGTGCATGGTAAGCCACATTAAATATTCCAGGTTACTGTGATAAATTTGTAGATGAGAATCTAAGAGGAAACTTATTTTCCCTTGGGGTATATACTTACTACTTTAGTATTGTTAGACTACATTTTGATTCTAAAAGTACCAGTTCCATTTTTGTACCAGAAGTACCAACCAACAAAATTAAGATTAATATAAACTAACTGCTATTTGATGCTATTAATGACTGACAAAACAGATAAAACAAATATTTAAAAACAAAACTTGGTTAAAGGTTAGACATATTCCTATTATTCAAAAGTCATTCAGGACAAAGTTCAAGTACAGAAATACCTCAGAGATACTGCAGGCTTGGTTCCAGACCATCACCAGAAAGTAAGTCAAGTGAATTTTTTGGTTTTCCAGTGCAAATAAAAGTTATATTTATATTATACTATAGTCTACTAAGTGTGCAATAACATTATGTCAGAAAAAGCAATGTACATACTTTAACTAAAGATGCTTTACTGTTAAAAAAATGCTAACATTATTTGAGCTTTCAGTAAGTTGTAATATTTTGCTGGTCTTGCCTCAGTGTTAATGACCACTGACTGATCAGTGTACTGGTTGTTGAAGGCTGGGGTGGCTGTGGCAATTTCTTAAATTAAGATAACAATGAAGTTTACTTCATCAAGCAACACTTCCTTTCTGTAATATGTGAGGCTGTTTGATTGCATTTTACCCATAGAAGATCTTTTTTCAAAATTTGTAAATCATCTTTTTTTTAAAGATTTATTTATTTTTTCCATAGAGAGAGAAAGAGAGAAAGAGCGCGAGTAGGGGGGAGGGGCAGAAGGAGAGAGAGAGGGAGAGAGAGAGAATCTCAAGCAGACTACCTACTGAGCATGGAGCCCAACACAAGGCTTGATCTCAGGACCCTGAGGTTATGACCTTAGCCAACATCAAGAATTGAATGTTCCATCAACTGGAACTTTAAAAATCAGCAGGTTTGGTTCTGGGAGAGGCAGAGGGGATAAGAAACTGAGTCCCCACCCTGAAAGGGAGAGCAAAACAAATAGTCCCACTGAGATCAGCATAGAAACAGCAATTTGAAAAACTGGGATATACAGGAAGAAGATGTATTTACTAATCTCAGAGTATGTGCTGGAGAGGCGCATCTTTGGGAGACTACTCCAAGAACCAAATTTCCCTCCCCTACCTCCCAGCTAAACACATATACATGTGTTGGAATTGGTACAGTATCAACACTCTCCACCTATGTTGCTAACAGCAGCACCCTGCCCCTGTGTTCTCTGGGGATGCACCTCCTTTAACGAGCCCTTGGCAAGAGTTCATCCAAAGAGGTGCCACAAGCCTGGCAGGGTACAAGCAGCCCTGAGGGGATGGCACAACTCCAAAGTAACTCCTGCCCCAGGCAGAGGGGAAGATAACCATACACACCAATTTTACTGGGCCCCAGCAGTGGGCTGGGCCAGACATGTGGTCTGACTGCAGGCCATACCCAACAACAAAAGCCTCCCAGGAGATAACACAGGGAAAATATCTTGCAGTTTAGTGTTATGACATTATGGCAAAAATCTGGTCTCACTCAACTCAAGCCCAAGACAGCCCCAGACTAGCTCACTAATAACATAGGGACAAACCCTGCCCACAACAGACAAACGATTGCAGGTGACTGGACTGAAAACAAATTCAACTCAGCCACAACATAGGGCACACACAATCACATAGGAGATACCCCTGACATGCCACATTGTGGTGAACAGGAGACATTGCACTACAGGGAACCACATGACTTCTTTTTCATAAGGCCACTACTTTCAAGATAGGAGACATAGCTGACTTTCCTAACACTTAGAAACAGATACATAGAGTTAGACAAAATGAGAAGATAAAGGAATATGCCCCAAGTGAAAGAACAGAAAATTACAGCAAGAGAACTAAATGAAATGGAGATAAGCAATATGCCTGATAGATGTTTTAAAGTAAAGGTCATAAAGACACCACTGGACTTGAGAAAAGAGTGAATGACTTCAGTGAGAATCATCAACAAAGAGATAGAAAGCATAAAAAAGAACCAATAGAGATGAAGAATTCAATAACTAAAATTAAAAATACATGAGAGAGAATAAATAGACTGGAGGAAGCAGAAGAATAGGTCAGTGATCCAGAGGACAGAGTAATAGAAAGCAATCAACCTGAACAGGAGAAAGGAAAAAAACGAAACTAGACAAAGGGAACTCAGTGACACCATCGATTGTAATAACATTCACATTAAAGGGATCCAAAATGGAGAAGAGAGAGAAGAGGGCAGAAAATTTATTTGAAGAAATAAGAGCTAAAAAATTCCTGAATCTGGGGAAGGAAACAGAAAACCAGATCCAAGAAGCACAGAGAATCCCCAACAAAATCAACTGAAGGAGGTCCACATCAAGACACATAGTAATTAAAATAGCAAAAAGTAGTGATAAAGAGATAATTTTAAAAGCAGCAAGAGAAAAGAAAGAAGTTCATATAAGGGAATCTCCATAAGGCTATATGAGCTGATTTTTTAGCAGAAACTTTGCAGGCCAGAAGTGAGTGGCATAATATATTCAAAGTGGTAAAAGAAAAAAACCTGCAGCCAAGAATACTCTCTCCAGCAAGGTATCATTCAGAATAGAAAGAAAGATAAAGAGTTTCCCAGATAAACAAAAGTTAAAAGAATTCATCACTACTAAACTAGACCTATATGCAATGTTAAAGGGGACTCCTTAAGTAGAAAGAAAAGGCCATAAGCAGGAGTAAGAAAAGTAGGAAGCACAAAAGCAGTAAAATTAAGTATATCTATAAATATCAGTCAAGAAATTCACAAAAAAAGGATGCAAATTATGACACCATATCCCTAAAATGTAGAAGGGAGAGGAGTAAAAATTTAGTGCATTGAGAATGGGTTGAAACTTAAGTGACTCCAACTTAATATAGAATACCATATGCATAAGATATTATATATAAATCTAATGGTAACCACAAATCGAAAATTGGTAATAGCTATGCAAACAATAAAGAGAATTGAATTCAAGTATGTCACTAAAGAAAGCCAGCAAACCATGAGAGAAGAGAACAAGATTACGAAGGAACAGAGAAGAACTACAAAAACAAGCATAAAACAAGTTAAAAAATGGCAATACATACCTTCAATAATTACTTTGGACACAATGCTCCAATCAAAAGACATGGGGTGATGGAATGGATAATAAAGCAAGAACTATATGCTGCCTACAAGAGATTCATTTCAGACCTAAAGACATGTGCAGATTGAAAGTGAAGGACTGGAAAAGCATTTATCATGCAAATGTAAGTGAAAATAAAGCCAGAGTGGCAAAACAGACTTTAAAATAAAGAATGTGATAATAGACAAAGGACACTATATAATAATAATGGGAACAATCCAACAAGAATATATAACAATTATAGGGGCACCTGGGTGGCTCAGTCAGTTAAGCGGCTGCCTTCGGCTCGGGTCGTGATCCTGGGGTCCTGGGATTGAGCCCCATATCGGGCTCTCTGCTCGGCGGAGAGCCTGCTTCTCCCTCTCCCTCTGCCTGCTCTGCCTACTTGTGCTTTCTCTATCTCTCTGTCAAATAAATAAAAATAAATAATCTTTAAAAAAAAAAGAATATATAACAATTATAAATATTTATACACCCAACATGGGAGCAACCAAATACATAGGGCAGCTAATAACGAACATAAAGGAAATAACTGGTAGTGATACAATAATATTAGGGAACTTTAACACCTTACTTACATCAGTGGATAGATCATTCAAACAGAAAATCACAAAGGAAACAGTAGCTTTGAATAACACATTGGGGCAAATGGATCTAAAAGATATAATCAGAACACTTCATCCTAAAACAGCAGAATACACATTCTTTCCAAGTGCATATGGAACATTTTCCAGAACAGATCACATATTAGTACCACAAAACAGGTCTCAATAAATTAAAAAAGATTGAAGTCTATCATGCATCTTTTCTGACCACAACACTATGAAACTAGGAATCAACCACAGAAAAAAATCTAGAAAGAACACAAATACATGGAGGTTGACTAACATGCTATTAAATAAGGAATGGCTTACCCAAGAAATCAAAGAGGAAATTTAAAAACTAGATGGAGAAAAATGAAAACACAATGGTGCAAAATCTTTGAGATGCAGCAAAAGCTGTTCCAGGAGGGAAGGTTATAGCAATACAGACCTACCTCAAGAAACAAGAAACATCTCAAATAAACAACTTAACATTATATCTAAAGAAGCTAGAAAAAGAAGAACAGAACCCAAACCTGTAGAAGGAAGTAAATAATAAAGACCAGAACAGACATAAGCAAAATAGAAGTTAAAGAAACAACAGAACAGATCAACAAACCAGGAGCTAGTTCTTTGAAAAGATCAACAAAATTAATAAACCTAGCCAGACTCATTAAAAGAAAGAGGACTCTAAATCGGAAATGATAGAGGAGAAATAAAAACCAACACCACAGAAATACAAAAAATTATGAGAATATTATGAATAATTATATGCCAACAAATTGGATAACCTAAAAAGTGGATAAATTTGTAGAAATATGGGATGCCTGGGTGGCTCAGTGAGTTAAGCGACTCCCTTCAGCTCAGGTCATGATCCTGGAGTCCCGGGATGGAGTCCCACATCGGGCTCCCAGCTCCATGGGGAGTCTGCTTCGCCCTCTGACCTTCTCCCCTCTCATGCTCTCTCTCTTTCTCTCTCAAATAAAGAACATCTTAAAAAAATTTTTGTAGAAATATAACATCCCATAACTAAATCAGGAAGAAATAGAAAATTTGAACAGACCAATTGCTAGCAATAAAATTGAATAATAATAAAAAAAACTCCCCCAAAACAAAACTCCAAGACAGTGTGGTTTCACAGGTGAGTTTTAAACATTTAAAGAAGAGGTAATATCTATTCTTCTCAAACTATTCCAAAAAATAGAAGAAGGAAAGCTCCCAAATTCATTCTACAAGGCCAAGATTACCATAATACCCAAACCAGACAATGTCACTACAAAAAAACGCCACAGGCCAATATCCCTGATAAACATAGATGCAAAAATTCTCAACAAAATATTAGCAAACCACATGCAACAATACATTACAAAGATTACTTGCCATGCTCAGGTGGGACTTATTCTTGGGATGCAAGAATGGTTTTGTATTTGCAAATCAATCAACTCATATACCACATCAACAAAATGAAGGATAAAAATCATATGATCATTTCGATACACAGAAAAAGCATTTGACAAAGTACAACATCCATTTATAATAAAAACTCTCAAAGTAGGTTTAGAGGAAACATATCTCAACATAATAAAGCTCATATATGAAAAACTCACACCTAACATCAAACTCAATGGTGAAAAACTGTGAGATTTTCCCCAAGAACAAGACAAGGATGTTCACTCTTGGGGTGGTGGGTGGTTCAGATGGTTAAGCATCTGCCTTCAGCTCAGATCATGATCTCTGGGTCCTGGGATCAAGCCATGTTGGGCTCCCTGTTGAGCAGGGGAGTCTGCTTCTCCCTCTCCCTTTGCCTCTCCGTCCACTCATGCTTTCTTCCTCTCTCTCAAATGAATAATAATAAAAAAAGATGTTCACTCTCACCACTTTTATTCAACAAAGTACTGAGAGTCCTAGCCACAGCAATCAGAGAAGAAAAACAAATAAAAGGCATCCACATAGGTAAGAAAGAAGTAAAACTTTTGCTATTTGCTGATGACAAGATACGATATACAGAAAACTCTAAAGTCTCCACCAAAAAACTACTAGAACCAATAGATGAATTCAGTACGTTCACAGGATACAAAATCATATGGCGATCTCTTGTATTTCTATACACTAATAATGAAGCAACATAAAGAAAATTTAAGAAAAATCCTATTTAAAAGTGCACCAAAAAGAACAAAATACCTAGGAATAAACTTAATCAGGAGGTGAAAACTGTAAAACATTGATGAAGGAAATTGAAGATGACACAACAAATGGAAAGACATTCCATGTTCATGGAAGAACAAATATTGTTAAAATGTCCATACTACCCAAAGCAATCTACAGACTTAATGCATTTTTCTAGATTTTTATAGAGATATAAAAATACCAACATCATTTTTCACAGAATTAGAACAATCCTAAAATTTGAATGGAACAACAAAGCAATTTTGAAAAAGAAGCTAGAGCTATCACAAGTCCAGATTTCAAGTTGTATTACAAAGATGTAGTAATCAAAACAGTATGGTACTGGCAGAAAATAGACAATGGAACAGAATAGAAAATCTGGAAATAAACTCACAATTATATGGCCAAATAATCTTCAAAAAAGAAGGCAAGAATATGCACTGGGAAAAGGTCTCTTTGATAAATGGTATCTGGATAACTACATGGACAGCTATGTGCAAAAGAAGGAAACTGGACCAAACTCTTACGCCATACACAAAAGTCAGCTCAAAGTGGATTAAAGGCCTAAATGTGAGACCTGAAACCATAAAAATCCTAGAAGAGAGAACAGGCAGCAATTTCTCAGACATTGGCTGTAACAACATCTATTTAGATATGTCTCCTCTCTTTTTTTTTCTAAAATATTTATTTTAGAGAGAGAAAGAGTGTAAGTGGGTGGGGTGGCAGAAGGAGAAGAGAGAATCTGCAGTGAATTCCATGCTGAGCAAGGAGAGCAAGGTCTTAATCTCCTTGATGAGCCAAAATCAAGAGTCCAATGCTTAACCAACTGAGATCATGATGAGCCAAAATCAAGAGTCCAATGCTTAACCAACTGAGCCACCCAGGTGCCCCTCTAGATATGTCTCTTTGAGGCAAAAGAAACAAAATAAAAAATAAACTATTAGGATTACATCAATATAAAAAGCTTCTGCACAGCGAAGTAAACAACAAAACTAAAGACAACCTACTGAATGGAAGAAGATATTTGCAAATGACATATCTGATAAATAGTTAGTATCCAAAATATGTAAAGAACTTATACAATGCAACACAAATCAAATAATCTAACTAAAAAATGGGCAGGGGGCACTCGGGTGGTTCAATCAGTTACGCCTCCAGCTCTTGGCTTTCTGCTCAGGTGATGATCTCAGGGTTGTGAGATCCAGTCCTGCATCAGGGTCCATGCTCAGTGTGGAGTCTGCTTGGGATTCTCTCCCTCTCCTTCCATCCCTCCCCCAACTCTCTAAATAAATAAAATCTTTAAAAAAGTAAAATAGAAAAAATTTAAAATGGGCAGAAGAAGACATGAACAGATATTTTTTCCAAGAAGACTTACAGATGGCCGACAGACACATGAAAAGATGCTCAACATCACTCATCATCAGGAAAGTGCAAATTAAAATCACAATGGGATATCACCTCACACCTGTCAGAATGGCTAAAATGAAAAACACAAGAAACAGCAAGTGTTGGAAAGGATGTGGAGATAAAGGAACTGTCTTGTACTGTTTATGGGGATGCAAACTGGTGCGGCCCCACTGTGGAAGACAGTATGGAGGTTCCCCCAAAAATTAAAAATAGAAACATCCTATGATCCAGTAATCACACTACTGGGTATAGACCCAAAGAATATGAAAACATTAATTTGAGAGAATATATGCATTCCTATATGTTTACTGCAGCATTATTTACAATAGCCAAATTATGGAAATAACCCAAATGTCCAATGATAGATGAATGGACAAAGAAAAAGTACACACACACACACACACACACACACACACACACACACACTGGAATATTACTCAGCCATAAGAAAGAATGAAATCATCATTTGCAACAACATGGGACGTAGAGGTTATAATATTAAGTGAAATAAGTCAGAGAAAAACAAGTATCATATGATTTCGCTCATATGTGGAATTTAAGAAACAAAACAAAGAAAAGCAAAGACCAAAGAAAAAAAGAGACAAACTAAAAAACTCTTCACTCTAGATAACAAAATGGTAGTTACCAGGGGTGAGGTAGGTGGTGGGATGAGTGAAGTAGGTGAAGGGGATTAAGAGTACACTTATCATGATGAGCACTAAGTAATATATATAATTGCTGAATCACTATATTGTATACCTGACACTAACAGAACACTGTATTTAACAGTTAAACTATGTTTAACTCCTGGAATTAAAATTTTAAAAATTTATTTCTTAAATAATAAGACTTGAAAGTCAAAATTATTCATTATTCATGGGTTGCAGAATGGATGTTGTATTAGCAGGCATGAAAACAACATTACAACAGTAATGTCAAAGATCACAGATCACCATAACAAATATAATAACAATCTGAAAAAGTCTGAAATATTGAAGAATTACCAAAATATGATACAGAGACATGAAGTGAGCAAATGCTGTTGGAAAAATGGCACCAATATGCTTACTTGATATGGGTTATCACAAACCTCCAGTTTGTAAAAAATGCAATATCTGTGAAGTATAATAAAGTCAAGCGCAATAAAACAAGGCATGCCTATATTTTTCAGAAAAGTTTACATATCTTATCACTTCACAGGTATATTTCCATCATACTACAACAATTGCTTTTACCAAGGTCATTTAATTGTCAACAAAACAACTGTGTATTTTTATTATTTAAGGTGGTAACCATACTTTATCTTGAAATTATCTCCTTTTTTTATTCCACTTTCTCTACCTAGAATGCTTTTCTACCCTAATGTTCTTTTGCTTCTACCTATAATATCTTCAAAACCTTTAGTAACACAATTTGTCACTCCAGTGGGTTGGTGTGATAACTAGACAGAGCCAGAGGAAATGGAGATGGAGAACCTTAGCATAAGCTTATTATACACCTGCAAGGTATTTTATGCTCTTCAAGAGCTGTGGTCTACAAAGCATGTGAAGTGCCCATAAGACATGGGTAAACATGCATTGGGTTGGACAGAAACATGTGTGTGTTTGTGTTAATGAGAACAAGCACAGTTTTTATTTGGATAATTCACTGAAATTATTATTAGTATTATTATTTTTAAAGATTTTATTTATTTATTTGACAGAGGGAGATCACAAGTTAGGCAGAGAGGCAGGCAGAGAGAGAGGGGGAAGCAGGCTCCCTGCTGAGCAGAGAGCCCAATGTGGGGCTCGATCCCAGCACCCCGAGATCATGACCTGAGCCGAAGGCAGAGGCTTTAACCCACTGAGCCACCCAGGCACCCCACTGAAATTATTTTTTAAAAATTAATTTTATAAAAAAAACGAAGAAAAATTAATTTTATTTCATCCTTTCAAAATGACCTCTTTTGTATATGTTTTATAATGTACCTAATATTTCAGTAACACACAGTATATTTAATTTTCTTTAATGAAGAATATGACAAAAAATCTGGAGGTCTATCCACTAATAAACAGCCCAATCAGTGTTATGAAATCCAACCAATCTGCTCAGCATTCTTCCTCCATGAGGTGAAATAGTGGGGGAATGAGGAAGAAAAGACTTTCTTCCCCCTAGAGGTCAATCACTTCAAAGCAAATATCAAACCCCCCTACATTTTTTTAATAACTTATTATCAGTTTTAATTTTACATTTATTTAGACAATCATTTATTTACTGAGGGAACTACTATATCACTAATAGCTAGTAGAATCTCTGGTGGGATTAATAATAATAGACAACATTATTTGAATATTTGCTATGTTTATTAACTCATTTTATGTTCACAAAATTCCTGTGAGGTTGGTTTTATGATTATTAACATTTTAAAGGTGAAAAAAATATAGCAGAGAAAAGTGAAGTAACCAGCCCAAAAGTCACTTAGCCAATGTACAGTTGTACAAGGATTGGATTCAGGCAGTCTGACTCTAGAACCTTCCTCTTTGCTTGTATAATAATGTTAACATATGATTCATATTTACTGAACAAAGGAATGAATAAAACTTACTCAAACTGAGAAATTATTTTAAATGTCCCAAGTCATAAAAGAAATGTAAGCTTCACTGAGAATCTCACCCTTGCTTTTCTTGAAAATGTGACATCTTTTCTTCTATCTCATTTTTAATGTCTACATATTTTACAATTTCATCTGATCCTTTTTCTAGTGATTTCCATGTTTGATTTCTCTTCTGTAATAGGTAAAAATAGGTCTTACTTTGCAAATCATGGAAATTTTACTTTTGTGGATTAAAATCAGTTGTGTATCAACAACATAATGTGAATAACAAGGACTCATTTAAAAAAATACCTTTTTCAACATTAAAAAATTTACAAATTATTAGTGAATCTAACATACTATTGCACAGCTACTATAATAACATTATTTTTAAGGTAAAATATTAATCAATAATGATAATTGTGGATGTTTTATCTTGTGTAATAAGTAGAAGATAGCATTATTATTAAGCAACAGGAGACACTTCTAATTGCACAATTCAAATGATTGCAATAACATTTTATTATTTTTAATGTAAGAAATTTTAAAACTATAAGCGGTTGTCAATAAGTTATATCAACTTGAAACACTGAGATTTTTTAAAAAAAAAATTCATGGTTAGTGGCTGTATCAATTCCTGTACTTAAGGTTTATGTATAATATCATCAGATGTTTGTTACTGTGTTAGTTTTATAAACTACCAATGTGATAACTACTTCCTTTGTATGTTCCTATGAAAAAGAGTTCTCATAAAAATTTGGTCTTAGGTTTTTATTAAAAAACAATCAGCTCTATTACAAAGTGTTACCTATTCTTATTCTTAGATTTATTTTACTTAGCTTTACAATAGAACAAATACGAATACCACATAAAATTCAAGATGGATACAGTACCTCACGAAATGTAAATGGGTGAGAAAGATGGCAGCAGCTATCAAAACATTCCTGGCACAGATGATATTCTATACATTTGGTACACCTACAAATACAATAGAACAAGACATACAAGAAAAAAACCAATTATTTTGATGGTTTTGGTGAACGATTCCTGCCAAAATTTCCTGGGAACTAGGCAAATAGGACAAAGGCCCAAATTATCTCACCCATATTAGCTTCCCACTGCTACTGTAACAAATTACAACAAATTTAACAGCTTAAACACCACAATATTATTTTATAGTTTTGTAGGATAGAAGTCTGACATGGGTCTCAAAGGACTAAAATCCAGGGGTCAGGAGGATTGCATTTGTTTCTGGAGCTTCTAGAGGGAATGTGTTTCCTTACCTTTTCCATTTTCTAGAGGCTCTCTACCTTCCTTGGCTTAGCCTGTAGCCTTTTACTCCATCTTCAAAGCAAGTAATGCTTTGTCTCTCTGGGCCTTTCTTCCATAGTCATAGTTCCCTCTGACTCTCTTTTTGCCTCCCTGTCCACGTTTAACCACCTTTGTGGTTATACTGGGTCCAGACAATCAAGAATAATCTTATTTCAAGGTCAGGCATTTAGCACTCTTAATTACATCTGCAACCTTAATTTCTCTATGACATGTAACCTAATATATAGGTTCTGAGCATAAGAATGCAGACATATTTGGGAGGGCATTATTTTGTCTACCACGCATCCCTTTCATGATTTATTCCCACAGTACTTTAGCTTTCATTTATTTCTTTCTCTAAATTCCTATAGGATTTGTAGCCTATTAGATATTCTATCATTTGATTATCCAGTGTTTTCCTATTGTTTCATAAAGAATTATACTTAGAATAGTTCTTGAAAACAGGAATTATATTCCCTCTCTTTCCTCGCATAAGTTATTCTCCAAGAGAGTGTAGAGCAGTGGGCAGGAAGCAAAAGAGTGGAGAATGCCTGTATTTGGAACAATTCTCCTCAGTGCCACTTTAGCATGCAGATTGTTTTGAGCTGAAGTCAATCAAGGCCTAAAGGACTCAGGAAGAGTTTTTTATACCACCCCCCCACCCCCACCGCCCCAACTGCCTAAAGGAATTTTGATAGAGGCCTGGTCCAGAAAGAAAGCTATCACCAGAGATAACTACAAAGAGTAGGGACTATGTCTGGTAAGCTGGATGGAGCTCAGCAGGGCCTGTTTGTTCAAATTCCTTTGTGTTCCATTGTTTCTGCATGGCATGACAAACATTTGCTCTTCTCATCTTCCCATAGATTGTCCTCTTTCCCTTGAAGCCCCAGACTGTTACCCCTTCTTCTTAGCTCAAATGGCTTATAAGCCTCAACTGCTTGTCTCTGAAACTTTCATGTCAATGTGACGCTCCCACATGAACAAATTAAAATTTTTTTTCTGTGATTAATCTGTCTTATGTCAGTTAAATTAATAGACCAACTAAAAGAACCTAGAAAGGAATAGATAAATTTTTCCTTCTGTGCAAGAGGTAGTAAGAAGAATCATCCACAAAGAAAGAGCAGTCAGAAAGCTCGGAGTAATAAAGGAGTGCACTATCATTAACAAAATACATAAAAGAAAGATTTGAAATAGTCTACTAAAGCCATATACTAATCATTTGAGGAAGAGGCAACAATGAGGACTGAGAACTTTACACCATGGCCGCTTCATGTCCTCATCCCCCACGGTTGCTCCTCCCAATCCTCTCTTTCACATGTTGTCTTAGCTCTTTACTGTTTGGATCCATACCTCTTGAAAACAATGGCTGCTAAAACCAAAGATCAAGTCCTTCCTTTTTCTAGAACTCTATTTAACCAACATTCCTGATACTAGCTGAACACCCACTAAGCCTCTACAAAAATTCTCCCAGTTTTCCTCAATTTAAAATGCTCCTTTGGAGACTTCTCAGGCCAGTTATTTTCCAATAAAGACTTTTACTTATAATGATCTAGTTGATTTTATTCTATATGACACATAGAGAAACAAAGAACACTTCAAAGCAGAAAAGTTATCATTTTTTGATGGGAGTGATAAAAAAAGTTTTATGGTTTTTTTTTTTTTTTTTTTCCTATTTTTTTTTTTTTTTTAATTTATTTATTTTTTTAATTAAAGCATAATGTATTATTTGCCCCAGGGTACATGTCTGTGGATCCTTAGGTTTACACATTTCACAAAAGTTTTATGGTTTTATAAGAGGGTTCTGAAAATATATTAATTGGGCTCATCATAATGCATTTCTAGGAAGACTGAAAAAAAATATGTTTTCTTAATATGCAGTTAAGCTAAAATTTTAATTAAAACACAAATTTCCCAAGCATAGCAATTAATTGATGTTTTAGTGTGGTAATTGTGGGAAAGTTTGGGGATTACTTACAAAGTAATAAAAATTGTTTTCTCTAATATTTATCTTGTTGATGTAGAGGATTAAAGAAAAAAACTTATACTTATTGCAATTTCAAGTTTGGGAAACTCGATTAAATATTCTGTCAATCAAGTCAATACCCCTCTACTTCAATCCTAGGAGTGCTTGGCAATGACCTCACTGACGGTTCAAAAAAAAGTTAGAGAAGTTGAGAGGTCTAGAAGTTGAGGGTTCTGAATTTAGAAACTCATTTAGGCCTATGTCCAGAGCTTCTGGGACAGGATTCTACTTCAGACTCTCAATCTAGACTGGAGTACAAAGCCAGTATCTTTGTGTAAGTGAAGAAGATAAAGCAGTCAGAATTTTTGAGGTACTAGGCTGACATAAATCACCACTCTGGAAATCCTAAATAACCAACCATCCCTTAAGGCAAACACACTATCTATAGAAGGAAGAAGGCGGTGTAAACGATCAGCACCCTAATGCTCCAAGTTTCCTAAAGTTAAAAAAAAAGTTACAATACATGTTTATAATTTTACTGATGACACTTACTTATAACATTTCCCTTCAATTGGAAATTGTTTACAGTTATTACAGGGAATTCCAAGGTGCTTGTCTAGTCGCTCTTTTTCAGCTGCAGTCACAAGTTTGCTACAGTTTTTGAATTCTTCTAAAATAAGTTTTAATGGTGCAAACTCTTTCCTACACAGAGGACATTTCAACATAGAAGTGTTTGAAATCATATCCTGATAATTAGCTAGGATCTTCATGCATTTTATATGAACGCTATTGCCACAGCCAAACCTGTTAGAAATAAAATTTGAGTTTAACATTTGTATACATCAAAGTTATATATATATTTATATAAGTAAAACTTTCTGTGCTACTACCTTTATTTCCCATAAAAAAAATTCTGAACTGATTTTCCAGATATATCTTGATTATATACATAAACACTATCTTATCTACCTACCTAACCGATTATCTTTAATTTAACACATTAGAATCCTAACAAATTGTCTCTCATTCCAATGAAATGGTGGTTTAAACACTTTTGCATTATTAAAATTTTTTTTTTTTTTAAGATTTTATTTTTAACTAATCTCTACACCCACTATGGGGCTTGAAACCAAAACCCTGAGGTCAAGAGTTGCATGCTGCATTGACTGAGCCAGCCAGGTGCCCCAATATTTTTCATTTTAAAAGTGAGAATAAATATAATCTTAACAAAAGGAAAATTATAACAATAATTATTGTTTTTTTAAATAAAAAGCATCATTGAGAGCAGGGGTATCACCTCATTTTTCTAGAAATCACACAATATGTGGTTGTACCTGACAAATATCTACTGAGAGAAATAATATTTTGGGAAATAGTTAATAATTTAAAAATATGAAATAGAAACAGCCATATGAAAAACTACATGGATGAAAATTTTCGCCAAAAATCAGGAGTAAGAAAATGAAAAATTCAATAAGAAATGGTTGTCCAAATATTCAAGTCCAACTTTGCAGGGCCTCAAATAATAGTATGAATATGACATTCTAAATAAGTGTTTGTGTATAGGTAAACATTTCAATTCCTTAGGTTTAAAGATAGAATTTTGAGACACTGAAAAGAATTTTTACAATATTAAAGTACTATCTTTACTCTCAGAAAATTCTTTGTAACTGGTCTAAACCATGGCATTTATTTATGTGTATAAAATAAAAATGTGAAAATTATCCTACTTTAATAACTTAAATTGGAGAGGGGAACAAAGCGGAGTTAAGTTTTAATTTTCACCCTTTATAATGTAGTCTAGAAATATTTAGAATAAGAACAGGACCTCTTACAACAGTTATGTTAGGAAACAAAAGGCCAATTAAATATAAATTAAGCTATAGGTAAAGCTTTTTGTTGTTTCTCTATCAACATGTTGCATAACAATCAATTACAAACATATTAAATTATAACTTTTTTCATAAGCTTTAAATATCCAAAGAAAAAAACATGTAGAAGGCTGGGAAGATGGCAAAATAGGAGAATCCTGAGCTCACCTTGTTCTGACACAATACTGACATACACACCAACATATAAACACATCAGTGCAATTAACTCAGAAACAACCTGAAGACTGGCAGAACAGACTTTTCACAGTGAATCACAGAGTGAGAGCAACATCAAAAAGTGTAAGAGGAGCAGAGATATGATCAGGAACTAAACCCATGGGGAGACTAACCACAAATGGGAGGGATACCACAAGCATGGGGAAGTAGAAGAATCAGACCTCAGAAGGGGTTACCCAAGGCCCAGGGAATCTGCATTGGGAAGACAAGTCCCCATAACATTTGGCTTTGAAAACTGGTAGGGCTTAACATAGTCAGTTAACACAATCAGTGGGGCTTAGCTCCAGGAGAGCCAGAGGGTGAAAGGAAACTGAGTCCCCACCCTTAAAGAGTCAGCATAACATATAACCAAGCTGAGATACAGCATAAAAGCAGTAGTTTGAAAAGCACCTGGGGTATCATGGAGATTTATTTACTAATTTCAGAACATGCCCCAGAGGGGCAAGGATCATTAGGAAACTTCTCCAAGAACTAAAGAGCTAATGGGCACCATTTCTATCCTCTCCCATCCCACAGGCTGGATAGCTGGATGCTTGCAGGAACCAGCACAAACACTCCCCACCTATTTTGCTATCACAGTGCTTCCTGCCTCCACATTATCCTGTGGAGCCATGCCAACCAACTTGCCCCACTTAGGAGGTGTCGCTAGAAAGTAGCTGCTGGCCTAATACACTCTGCAAGCAGTCCTGGAAGAGACCAGCACCACTCCAAAGTGACTCCTACCCTGGGGAGAGGAGAAGATAACTACATACACCAGTGCACACAGTCCCTCTAGCCAAACCTTATAGCTGGCAGCTCAGAGACTGCCCTGTCAATCAGTGCAACTGCGGCACTAGCACACAGACTGGGGGCAGGCATAAGGTCTGACTTCTGGCCTCATCCACCCATGAAAGCCTCTCAGCGGACAAGGCAGGGAGAGCAGGCTGCATACAGATCAGCGTGATGACAATCCCAACAGGAACTGGAGGTAGGCATGTGTTCTGGCTTCTGGCTCCATATACCAATGAAAGCCTCTCAGGTGACAACACAGGAGAGTGCCCTGCAATTCAGTGTGACTGCAGCCCCAATAGACAGGATTAGGGCAAGCATCCAGTGTGACTACTAATACTGACCAACTAAAAGCAGTGTGGCCACTAATACTGCCCAACTAAAAGCCTAGTGCTTTTAGATGAGTTCAAACTTAAGTGACCAACTTATATATACATTTATATAGACTTTTATATGCATAGGATGTTATATATGAACCTAATGGCAACTATGCATTAAAAAAACAATAAATGATACAGAAAAAATAAAGAGAAAGGAATCCAAGCATAACACAAAAGGAAGCCATCAAACCACAATGGAAGAGAGCAAGAGAAGAAGAAACAGAGAAGAACTATGAAAACAACCATAAAACAAGTAACAAAATGGCAATAAGTACATACATATCAATAATTACTTTAAATGTAAATGAAATAAATGTTCCAATCAAAAGATCGTGAGTAAATGGATTAAAAAAAAAAAGACTCATCTATATGATACCTTCAAGAGACTCATTTCAGACTTAAAGACATTTGCAGACTGAAAATGAAGAGATGGAAAACCACTTACCATGCAAATGAAAGTGAAAAGAAAGCCAGGGTAGCAATACTTATATTGGACAAAATAGACTTTAAAACAAAGACTGTAACAAGAGAAAAACAAGGACATTACATAATGATAAAGGGAACAAAAGGATATAACAACTGTAAATATTTTTGCACTCAACATGGGAGCACTAAATAAAGGAACTATTAATGGACTTAAAGGAAGAAACCGACAGTGATACAATAATAGTAAGGGACATTAATACCCCATTTACATCAATGGATTAATCAGCCAGATGGAAAATCAACAAGGATATAGTGGATTTCAATGACACATTGGGCCAGATGGACCTAACAGATATTCAGAACATTCCATACCAAAACAATAGAATATATAGTCCCATAAAAATCCCCAAAGAAAACATAGAGAGTAATTTCTTGGACATCAGCCACAAAATCATTTTTCTCGATATGTCTCCTCAGACAAGGGAAGCAAAAGCAAAATTAAACTATTAGGACTACATAAAAATTAAACACTTTTTACACAGCAAAGTGAACCATCAACAAAACCAAAAGGCAACCAACTGTATGGGGGAAGATATTTGCAAGTGGTATATCTGATAAGGGTTAATATCCAAAATACATAAAAAACTTACACAACTCAACACCAAAACTTTCCCAAATAATCTGATTAAAAATGGGCAGAGGATCTGAATAGACATTTTTCCAAAGCAATGATAGAGGTGGTTGACAGACACACAAAAAGATGCTCAAGATCACAAATCATCAGGCAAATGCATATCAAAACCACAATGAGATATCACCTGATACCTGTCAGAATGTCTGAAACAAAAAAACACAAGAAATAACAAGTGCTGGTGAGGATGTGGAGAAAAAGGAACCTTTGTATACATTGGAAATGCAAATTTGTGTAGCCACAGTGTAAAGCAGTATGGAGGTTCTTCAAAAAATTAAAAATAGAATTGCCTTGATTTAGTAATTCCACTGAAGGTAATTTACTGAAAGAAAACAAAAACAAATTCAAAAAGATAATGTAACTCTATGCTTTTTGCAGCATATTTACAATATCCAAGTTATGAAACCAACCCAAGTGTCCGTCAATAGATGAATGGATTAAGAAGCTATGGTAAACACACACACACACACACACACACACACACACACACACACACAAATGGAATATTACTCAACCATAGAAAAGAATAAGAGTTTGCCATTTGTAACAACATGGATTAAACTAGAGGATATATTCCTAAGTGGAATAAATCAGTCAGAGAAAGACAAATACCATATGATTTTGCTCATATGTGGAATTTAAGAAATAAAACAAATGAACTAAGAAAAAAGAAGACAAGCAAAATACCAGACTATTTCTTCTTCTTCTTCTTTTTTTTTAATATTTTTATTTATTTATTTTTTTGAGAGAGAGGGAGAACGAGTGAGGAGGAGGGGCAGAGAGAGAGAGGGAGAAGCAGACTCCCTGCTGATCAGGAACCTCCCCCGCCTCCCAACATGGGACTCGATCCCAGGACCCTGGGATCATGACCGGAGCCAAAGGCAGATGCTCAACCAACTGAGTCACCCAGGTGCCCAAAATACCAGACTCTTAAATACAGAGAGGAAACTGGAGGTTGTCAGAGGAGAGGTGAATAGGCGAATGGGTGAAATAGATAAAGGGGATTAAGAATACACTTATTTTGGTGAGCACTAAGTAATGCATAGAATCGTTGAATTATATTGTACACCTGAAACTAATAAAATGCTATATTTTAATTATACTTCAATAAAAAAGAGAAAGAAAAACATGTCACCTGCAAAACGTGACAGGAAGCTTTTTCTCTAAAAGTACTTCTTGACAAATTGAGCAGATATCATCTGAATCAATTTCCTTCTGTTTAATGTAGCCATCTTCTTCAATATGCACAGTTTCATCATTTGTTTCTTGTTGGGGAGTTTGAACTCGATGTATCCCTCGAAGCAAGTCACTGATTTCTCCTTCCACGAGACCTAACTGCAAAGCAGCTAGTGAAAAATCCCAAAGTATTAGAATTCAGTGGCAAAATTGGAGATACAGAAATGTAATAACTTATTACAATTAGAATTTTCTTTCAATTATCAGAAAGATAGTTTTGATTGAATTATTATACCTACATTTACCACTTTTTGTATTTTTTCAGAACCAAAAGGTCAGGAAAGAGTCATTTATTAAAAGAATGGAAGTTATCTTTTTTTCTTGTAACTGAAAAGAGTCAGGGCAAATATTACATTTTATAAAGGTTTCGCATTAATCATACGATAGTGCTCATCCTTGGATTGGTGTAATAATCATGTCTTACATTTTGATCTGTTCAACTTGTCCATAAACAAATATTTTATCAATATAGAATCAGAAGAAATGGGCACAAAAACATAAAGGAGAAGCAGGGGTATTTGAGTAGTTTGTAAAATGATTATTTGTTAAATAAATAATGAATGAATGGATAACAGGAGAACAAGACTCAATTAATTGTGTCTACTCTCCCGTCTTGGTTTTGTTTGTACAAGAGTGTCTTGATAGCCACATCTGTCACAGATTCGGTTAGTATTCCTCAGGACAATCTATTATGAACTATGTTGCTTATAACCTTGGGATGTGCATTCTCTGAATTATGAATTTTCTCTATCCTGTTGTCTTTGTAAGAAATTATTTTCTAATACATATAGCTTTCATCAGGGCATCTTAGATTCTTTATTCCCTGGCCCATCTCAGGCGCTTTTCCTTTTCTCTCTCCTTAACATGCCATAATTTAAATGTCATCTATTATTGGTAACCCTAAATTCTATTCATTTTATACATCCTTTAATACATTTAGTACATTCTTTAATAAATTTTAAAAATATTTGCAAGATAATGAAAATCTTCATTTTTCTGGAAAGTCTCTCAATTAAACACTAAAAATACTGAAAACATTATAGACACATTTCAATACAAATCTCTGTTCCTTTTATGAGGTGGGGTGGCAGGTAGAACGTAAGAGGGTAACATACTTTAATTAACCATTACTTTGGAGGATGAAGGCTATTTGTCACAGAGACAGAGCAACATCTGCTCTCTAAAAAAATGGGGAGGAAAACGAAGAACAAAAATTGTGCTTTTGGGAATAAATATTTTCTAGGACTGCAGAATTACTGAAACATAAAAGTTCATAAGAGGGGCTGGTCATAAACTGTCCTATGTGATATAATATGAATTGGAAAATGCAAGGGAGAAACAAACTCCTCTGAGATAATTTGGAAAAATTAATGTATGAGACTATGAAAGAATATTCTTTTATAAAGAAGAGCAAGACAGCTAACCTTATCAGAAGGCAACGGAAGATGTTCAATTTCATTAACATCAAAGAAAAGTGAGATGAAATGCGAATGAGGCACAGACACAGAATAAATATTGCTATTGATAAGCAGTGATAAATAAAAGAAATGTTGTTTCTCTTATGTTATTTCTTTTTGTATTTACAAAAGTTATATGAAGGCATTTTAGATCTTCCAAGGGTATGTTAGATGTATGGGAGAATGGAAACTATTTTCTTATTTAAGTTTACCAGGAATGAATAGATTATAATGAACCTTGTATCTAGCATTGTTGCATGTTTTGTATGATAGCCTTTTTTTCTAAAACTATAGAAATATTATTAACATTTCAAAGTTTTTCTATGTATTTTTAAATTATTTTCTTTGGGGACTTAAGAATTTTGTTCATGTCTTTCATTGTATGGTTAAGTAATAATACGGCCTAACATGAATCCCAAAGCAAAACCAGCAGAAAATTGATACAGTGCTGAAATTGCAATCAGCAAAAGTATTTTATTTATTTATTTTTAAAGATTTACTTATTTATTTGTCAGAGAGAGAGAGAGAGAGCACAAGCAGTGGGAATGGCAGGCAGTGGGAGAAGCAGGCTCCCTGTTCAGCAAGGAGCCTGATATGGGGCTGCCTCCCAGGACCCTGGGATCATGACCTGAGCAGAAGGCAGACGCTTAACCGACTGAGCCACCCAGGCGTCCCTATAGTACAACTTTTAAATGTTTATTATAATTGTACTTATATGATAGTTGGGAGGAATTAAACTTGGCTAAGTAAAACCAATACTCTTGGAACTAAAAAACTGAAAACTGATTATTACTTTCTTTATGAACATTATAAACATTGACTAATAAATTTTAAAATGTCATTGCAATTCTTAGATGGGTCTATGATAGGCCAAATAACCACATGACTACAGGAACAATTCCTAATGACAGTATCTTTTTTATAAAATCTACAACCCAAATGACCTATAACAAAATTATTTTTCTTTCTCTTTTAATTTTGAGGACTCCAGAACTTACACAACTATATGCTAGACTCTAAACTCAATTTAAGTACTGACATAAAAACTATTTTATTCTTAAAAATATATATTTATAGATTTTTAAATATATCTATATATATTTGCATATGAATTTCAGTCAGTAGACCTTTTTTAATGAAATTTTGTGCCATGTTAACTGTCTATTGATGGGGTTTAAAAAATTACATTTCTTATTTTTCCTGTAATTAAAATAATTTTAAATATAGAAACCACTGTGAATCTGTGCTTAGAACACATGAGGGAAATATTGCCTTCAGAATAACTGGCCATTGTTTCACCCCTTTTTAAATAAAATGCCATTGAATTTGAAATGACATATAAAGTTACATTATTTTAATTAAGGAAGAAAATGTTCCAACTGTCTTAAATATAACAAACTGAGCTATAGCTAGTTGTCAGACTGTCTAGGAAAATAATTTTTTAAATTTAGACTATGTCCAAACAAAAATTATTAAAATTGTTAACTTCAAAATAATAAAAGTAAAAAACACAACTTACATTCATGAGTCCTTGGAAGTTTGAATTTTTTCAACAAGACCCTGATATTCACAGACAGAAAACCAAAAGAAAACATTTATTTCTGACATAACCAAAAAAGATATATTTTGTTTTAAGATAGGAATAGCATTATAGAATTTATATTGCTGACAGTGTTATAAATAAACTTAACACTCTTATCAGTTTTCTGTTATAATATAGTTAAATATGTTAACTATACTGAGATTAAAATAAAAAACTCATGCAAAAAATAGTAGTTAAATGTATGTTTTAAAGTAAGCATATGTGAAAAAAGTGTGATAAATGAAAATAAAAGACATTTATAATAAAGAGATTTGTCAGAGAGAGTCCATGCATTTCTTCAGGACATACAGTTGTTCAGAGAGACAGGTTAGTGAGGGAATTGAGGTATTCATAGTACTCCCTTTAAACTTCTCTAGAAGTTGCTTACTCCTGAAAATGGAGTAATTTTTTGGAGCATATCAAATCACTGTTTTCCTCCATATACCTCTTTAATGTATGACAATAAAAATACTTCAAATATCACCAATTAAAATGGAATATGGTTTTTTAAAAAGTGAGAAATACATAAGAAATTCTTACATAAATATGTTAAATACACTTTAGTATATTAAATACACTTTACTATATTAAATACTTGAATCCTATTTCCATTTAGTTTGGTATATATATTTTTAAAAATGAATTACATTATATAAAAATGAGAACAGAAGGCCCTTGCCCTAAGGAAGCTAGCACTAAAAAATATGAAAAAACCTATTTTAATAAATGTAATTTATTATTTTTAATAATAAAATCAAACTATAAGTTTTAAAAGGACCATATTTTATATCTTTTATGCTAACTACAGCAAATTGTGTTAGCAATGCTGAATAAAAACTGATCAAAACAAAACAACAAAAACTTGGTAAATAAAAGCTTTGGAAATGACAGATATGCATTGTTTTTAGTTTTTTTTTTAACCTATAAAGAAAAGCATTCAAAATATGAGATACAAACTCTTTGCTCAATTTTTTGATTCCTTTTACTCTCAAATATCAAACTTTCTATAACAGTATAATTCATGATTTGTTTGTATATAGATGAGTAAAATAAAATGAGTTGAAAGAATGAAAAATATGGAAAGAATGGAAAGAATTCCAAACAATTTCTAAACACTAAATGGAAAGAGTTTTTTTAATTTCCATTTCTGGGATTCCCCTACAAATAGGTTCTACATGAGAGGAAAAATTTCAGATTTGTTGGAAGTAATCTTCAGTGGAGTCCTTCTACTATCTTGAAAGATTCATAGTAAAATGCTTATTGAAAACAAAAATAACACATTAAAATATATTATAATGAAAAAATTATAATGAATTTTTTATTAAATAATTTGTTGTATTGCATTTACAAAGAAAACAATGCATCATTTTAAAGAATAAAAATAAAATGTATTCGGAGACTTATTTTTAACTGACAGCAAATAGAAATTCTGTAGTGAGAACATAATTATTGTTAGGGATGTGAATCGGGGAGGTTTTTCTTTTTCTTTATAGTTAGATTTCACATTTGCACATAATGAGACCCTGGAAGTGATTTTTTTACTAAAAACATTAACATTCAAAACTTGTAGAGGTGGTAGTATGTTTCTCAGGTTAAACCTTACTTAATTTTCAGGATGAAATAAAATACCCCAAAATATATTGAAAAACTACAGCCATTTTACCTTTATATTCTCCCAAAACCAAATTTCTTTAATCTCGTAGTACTCAAATCATGAAAAAGGCAATACACCAACATGTTCTTTTGTGGCAGATCTTTCTTACAGAGTTACTTACCAGCAGATATGCTTACAAAGTTCCCCTCCTTTCAGAAATGTGGAACAGTTACAAACATGAGGATTTCCTAAAAAAACCTTTAAGAGAAAAATGCATACTTAAAAACCTTCCAGCTAATTTTTAGAGTTAGAATAAAATTAATATAATAGATAATAGGATTAAAAGAGATTTCAAGAAGTAATTTAGCTTAGGTGACTCCAAAGGTTAAATATAGTCTATTAAGACATCTTAACTCTTGATACCAGTCTCCTCATATTCTTCGTCTTGGTAAACAATTTGCATTATCAGTTAAGACTGTTTTTAGATTACCTACACTCAGGCAGCTGAAAAGAAATCTAATTTTGAAAGCTTAAAAAAAAATTCTACACATTTCTTACTGAAAATTCATTCTGTCTTTCAGTGGAGTTAGTAGCTTACCCTGGACTTTTATTTGTTTTGTACGTTTACATTGGCATATAATTTTACTTCGGAAGACTAATTTTATTTACCAAGTCTATATTGGATAAAACAATGTATTAACTACAGTGTTATGAGACAAAGCAAAAAAAAAAAAAAAAAAAAATGCAGGGCACTAAATTAAAATTTTCCAAATCAACACGTAGGAGGTGGGATGGATGGTGGCTGACTTTTGAGTGGCAAGAGTGGGATATGCAAATATAAAATAGCTGTTGTCTTTCCAGCAAAATTAGAATTTTTATTAAGACCTTTCCAAGGCATCATCATCTAAACAGTGCTATAAACGGATCTTCTTGGAGTTTTAGACTAACTAAAGGGTAAAGAAAAACCGATTTTATTTATTTAGTAAATATTTACGGTATGTAAATTGATCGTAGGTTTTCTGTTTCCTTTGCGTTACAGGGCTAGTGACTGCTAACAACGGATCCAAGAACGCACGCAATGCAAACCCTATGTTTAAATAAACGTCTCACATTTTCAAGCCTAAAGATCAAGCAAGGGCCATTATCTTACAAGAGTTGGATGCAATTTGGAGTCCTGACTTCCAAAACCGAAACTTTTCTAACAAATACTATTTCCCTCCGCAAGCTGCACAGCTTTAAGAGTCTGGAACTCGTGCGGGGAGGGGGGTGGGCGTGGCAGCGAGAATCCGCAGGGATTGTGAGGGTGGCTAGATACCAGCCAGGCCCAGGAGGACCAGGCGGGTGGGCCAGGCGGGAGTAAAGGTTAGTTGGGGGCGGTAATTACTCGGAAATCCCTGTTTTCCGGCTCCTCCTCCCTCAGCAGGAAGCCAGTGGGGCCCATCTCTCGTAGGAGGTAAATGCTGCTGCTCATCGCTTGGTCTTGTTGCCAGCTGAGGTGGCTGCTCAAGTGTCTTCGCCTTTCAGAGGCTTTATAGCCTCGGCGAAGCATCCTGCCTGGGTGCTGGCGAAGGCATCGGCTCTGCGAGACTCTCCCAAGTGCCCGTCGGTCTCCACGACAACCGCGTGCCGGCCGGTTGCCTTGGTGATGGTGGTTGAGATCCCGGTGTCCCGGCGTGCCTTGCGCCAAGCTAGAGCTGGCGACAAAAGTGCGAGGGGTGGAGGGTGTCGATTCCGCTGCTCTCAGCCGCCTCCACTCCTTCCTGAAGCGACATTCCTGGCTGAGAAGTGTTTCTAATACCCAACAGGCTGATTTAAAGCCCGACGGCCAAAGGCATAGCTGTCAAATCTCTCGCGTTCCTTTTGCTGGTTTCTCGCAGGCAGGGCTGGTGAATTCGTACGTTAGGACAGTCGCACAAACCTGGTTACTGTTTGGGCTCTGCATGCTAAAATTATCCTGTGATGATTCATCATCTCTATCAAAAAGCCCAGAGTGATTGTTTTTGTTCAACAATATTCCACCAACATTTCCCAAGTGCTCAGTATGCGCATAATCTGAGTGAGTCGCTGGGGGAAGATCAAAGATGCAGAAGACAGAAATCTAATCCCTAGATTAGATCCTTAAAACGGGATGTGTGTGTGTGGAGGGGTTTGGTTTTAAAAGCAAGAGGAGCATCTCTAAATTGCATATTTGGGTAGGGATAGGTGTTGGGGTATAGTGCAGAATCCATTGACCCTGTCCTTTAAATCTACAACGTCTGTTCTAAGGAATAAAAATTTTGAAATATGCAACACTGATTCAATACTTCAAATATCTATGAGCTTTGTTACCACATGCTAGTGGGAGGGCTGTAATAAAGTTGATTCAAGTAAAGAAGCATGTTACTAGAATGTTTCTAAGAAATTGAAATCAGGAAATAGATACTTGGTGGTCCGGTAACATAAGGAAAGATGGAGGATACTTGTCCTATTTTATCATTGGTAGAAGCCACAACTAGATTATGTCAGGAGCAGAAAGGAGAAAATAGAAAAGGCCACGATATGAGAGAAGATGATGGAAATGGCAGCTTGCGCATGTGAGATAGGCAGATAAACATCATTCAATCCTAGGTCTAAGGTTTTAACTTACTAAATTTTATTACTACTTTCCTATCTTGACTAATAACAGCTAACATACATATGACCATAATCCCAAATTTGTTGTCAATTTAATGGAACTAGATATTAAAGTAAAACATTATACATTAGGAAAAAACTTCATATTGAAACCAAAAGAAATTATAAATTGAATTCACTTAATTTATTAATACTTATAATTAAAAAAATTCAAAATAAATTATTGACAATCTGCACTTTCTATATAACAAGATAATCTATACTCTATATATTATATGAATATGAAGTAATACAGTTATTTAAGAATTACTTTGAAGAGAAGTTTAAGAAATGAACAATAGCAAATAATTGTTTAAAAAGTTATGTTTTGCTTTTTATAATTAGTTGATGCTTGCCCCATGTGTAAGTGATAAACATCATTTTCAGAAAGGTCATATGTTTAAGACACAATAGTCTTTATGTAAACTAAATGTAGGTTAATGAATTCCATTTTGGGGGGTGGTAAAAGTAGGAATATTCATGCTTTCATGGAACTTAAAAGCACAGATTGTTAGACAGAACTTCAGTCTAGATGTAAGACATTTGTTTTTATATCTGTCAGTTAAGACTTTAAAACGTTTTCATAGCCAGGTGACTATCCCATATGTTTGCTTCATCTCTTAAGAGTGTATGACATAAGTAATATTTGCAAATATTAAATAAAGGAATTAAATTTCTCCCTTAAGTCTGTTGTGTTCCCTTCCAAGTTACATTTTGAAGCATATTGCACCAGAGATGAGGGAAGTGGTTAGTACTAGAAATGAGTCATTGATAAGCTTTGAGTTTCGTGAATTAAGTTTTAGTCCTTTTGGCAATACAATTTAGCCAAAGAAGACAAGAATTAATAAATGTTATCAATCGATAAATCTTAACAATATAGGTTAAGATAGAAAAAGTTGAGCCTAGAGTATTAGAGCTTGAGGTTGTGGAAGAGAATGCCCCTGGGGGGTGGGAAGAAGACTAACAGAAGTATTCTTAACTAATAGAAGTGGAAGAAGTCAGCTGCTAATCTCAACATGGATGTATTCGTGTAGGGGTGAGGGGGGGGGAGTATGTGGAAGGATGGATTATAACACTGAGATGTATTTGGGAAGACTGAGAACACCTAGGGAAGGTGTGTGGCATCAGGATGTTTACTTCTGGAATAGTGTCAGAGAGGTACAGGTTGCTGGGAAACTTCAGCTTTTGGCTTAGTGTCCCTTAACACAAAGTGAGCAATATGCAGAGGTGCCAGTTGAAGACAGATAGGTAAATCAACTGCTTGTAACGTCCTGGTTCTCAAGAATTAAAGACATACAATGAACATAGGAGTTTGTGTTTACATCTAAAGAATGGGCACAAAGGCAAAATACTAGTGTCTGACTAAGGTGACGCAGAACTCAACAATTTCAAGACAATACAAGCAAATAGAACCAAGGACTCCAGTGGGGGGCCTCAACATGACACTTCTTTTAAAAAAAAAAATTAAAGTCAAATAGAGCAAGTCACAACTCAGTGATTACCAACAGGAAATAGTTCAGACTGATCACCACAGAAGTGACCAGCAAGAATCCAGTGGACAGTGTGCAGATTCAAGATCAAAATCTTTTGTCACAGACATATGGTTATGTGAGCTTCACTTTCCTCATACGCTCATATACCTTTCTGGAGAGAAATAGGGGATGGGTGGAAATCTGAAATACTAAGCATTTTATCTTTACTAATAACTAAGGCAGACTTAACATTCCCCTCGGCTTGACTAAAGTTTAGATAGGTTTCTTCCTGACTATAGGTCCCTGACCTCCTTTTTCTTAGAGCATTTATTCTAGAAAACTTTAAATTATACTTTTTTCTCTGTGCCTTTGAGATGTAAATCTTCTCCCAGCCTCTTGTTTTACAAACACAGTAGTGTATTTCTGAAGGACCTGGAAACCAACTCTTTGAAAAGGAATCATCAAGAACGAAAGTGCCCCTATCTCCTAGTCTTTGTGGCAATGTGGAATCTAACTTTGGTGATCACCAGTATGTGGTCACCGATTGTCCAATCACTTTGCCCAACCTCCTTCCTAATGTCCTCCAGTACTTTTCCACTAGTTTGCTGCAGGCTTCAAAACGCTTCTTTTGTTTCAATGTAGTTGAAGTCAATCTCTCTCTTCCCTACTGCAATCATCTTGAATAAAGTCTTCCTTGACTGTTTAACCCTGTCCAGTGCAATTTTTCTTTGGCAAAAAATGCCATTCATCTAAAAAATACAATTAAATCAGACTAAACTTACGGTTTCCTAAGTTTCTTTTTCCTGTTATCAAGGGGAGTAGTAGCTAGCAAAGGTGATTGGACCATTTATAGAGAAAACATACTTCAGTTTTTTGCACATCCAAGTGTAATATAAATAAAATTTGCAACCTACTGTGAGTGTGATTGGGACTTTTAGTTTAAGATGTCAGACTGAGTAGATAATGTCCGTTCTCTTCCATCTGAAAAGCCTATGAAAATAATAAAAAAGAAGTAAAAAGTTTGCAACCTCTGATACTGAGAAGAACTAGAGAGGACTTAGGTAGGTAGACTACTAAAAATGACCCCAATGACCTTTGTCCTTATGTAGTTCCCTCTCCTGTGAATATGTCATGTTACATGGCAAAAGAGATTTTGCTGATATAATTAAGGATGCTGTCAGTTGGCTCCGAGTTAATTTAATGGGAGAGAATTTGGGTCATCCTGATCTAAATATACAACCCCTTTAAAAGCACAGAGTTTTCTCTGGCTGGTGGCAGAAAAAGAGGTCTGAAACGAAGCATAGTTTTCTTGCTGGCATTGAAGATGGAGGAGGCCACCTGAAAGGAATGCTGGGGGTCTCTGGAAGAAAAAAGTAGCCTCTGGTTGACAGCCAGAAGGAAATGGGGGACTTAGACCTATAGCAGTAAGGAACAGGATGTTGACGCAACCTGAATAAAGTTGAAATCAGAGTCTTCCTTAGAACTTTCAGGTAAGAGTACATCCTGGCTGACAGCTTGACTTCAGTCTTGTAATACACTGACCAGAAAACACAGCTAGGCCTGCCTCAACTTCTGACCTACGGAACTGTGAACTAATAATGGGTGTTGTTTTAAGTCACCGTTTGCGGTAATTTTTAAAATATCAATAGAAAATGTATATATGGGGCCACTGGCAAATGGATATGGGGCCATTGGCAAATTTCAACAAACTGCTAGAAGAACAAATATGAATGGAAAGTGCTGGCTGACTGTCTCAGGGGGAGTAAGTGAAGGTATGAACATGAAACAGTTTACTCCTTGTTATCTGCCAGCATTGGGTTGGACAAGAGAATCACTCTGGCTGGTTCTAAGTATAAAGTAATTTATTATAGGATATAAGTTAGCTTGCAGAATGTTTACTAAGGCCACAGAAATCAAACTTTGATCATATACTAAAGTGAGGCACTCAGGAAAATTATTAATTCATACCCTGAGATTTTTCGCAATGGAAATAACTCAAGAAGCTAAGAACCAGACATCAGTACCTCCACTATTGTTGAAGAAAACCAAAGAACTTCATAACTGTAATTGCTAGTTGGGCTTCATGATCTCAAGAGCTTCACTTCTGCCTTTCAGGTCTGGGCAGAAGCTGGAAACATGTTACAGTCTAGAGGCCAAAAGAAAACAAATCTGGGAAATATGGAAAGGTGGTTTTAAAAAAACTGGACAGGTAACAAAATGGCGAAGAGAGGGAGGTTAAAACAGTTTGGCCAGTCAAAAGGAACAATCAGGGAATCAGAAAGAGCTTTCTGGTTTTCAAAAATGATTGTCAAATAGAAAAAAAATTCCCCACCACTGAGGGAATTTACCTTTAAGTGGAAAGAGATTATCAAGTGTTAAGTAGGATGAATGAATTGTAATTATTGCCATACTTACATACATGGTTAATAAATTTCAGAACTTTAAAGAGAATGAGAAAACTCATTTACAGCATAAAAAAATAGGTATAAAGAGGCAAAAATTAGATAAGCATCAACTTTTTAATTTGTGTTTATATTTAGCTAAGCTAAGTAGGACTCAGAAGACTTATCTCCCATGCATGATTACTGAGTGTAGGACTAGAGGATATATACCAGAAAAATCAGGGTCATTTTACTTTTATGTTTATTATTCTTTTTTGTTTAATTTTATGTTTAAATGGTTTCTATTAGTCAACACCTGTCCTTTTAAGACATAACTTCTCTGTTTTATTTAGCTGATTCATTCTTTGATTGGTTTGAATAATTTCTTGAATACTTTTTGCAGGAAAAGAATGTGAGTTCTATACTTTATGTAATCTTGAATAACCTAAATTGTCTTAAAACAGCTTTCACAGGTAAATGACAATTTGGCTCACTATAAAATACTTGGATAAAAATCTTTCTCCTCTAACCCTAAGAATATTGCTATATATTTTGCAGGTGACCCATGATATAGAGGGTATAACTCTGAGACCAGTCTAATTTTTAAATTCTTTATGGATTGGATAACATTTAAAACAAATCTTTTAATTAGCACTTCAACCAGGATCATTTCATGAGTTTTCCATTTCCATGTGTTCATGAATTTTCCAGTTATCCTCTTCTTACTGATTTTTAGTTTCATGCCTTTGTGTTCAGAGAAGATACCTGGTATAATTTCAATCTTCTTGAATTTTCTGAGACTTGTTTTGTGGCCTAACATACCCTAGAAACATGGCTTAATATCCTAGAAAACAGGCCTAACATCCTAGAAAATCTTTCATGTGTGCTTGAGAAAAATTTGTATTATACTGTTGTTGGACAGAATGTTCTGTATATGTCAGTTAGATCCATTTGGTGTATGGTGTTGTTCAAATCCACTATTTCCTTATTGATTCCCTGGATGACCTATCCATTGTTGAGAGCAGGGTATTAAAGTCCCCAACTATTATTGTATTATTATTTATTTCTCCTTTTAGCTCTGTTAATTTTTGATTTATATATTTAGCTGTTCTGATGTTGGGTGCATAAATATTTACAATTGTTATACCTTTTTGATGTATTCCCCCATTTATCATTATATAATGACTTTTTTTTTTACCAATTGACATCCATTTTATCTGATATAAACATAGCTACCCCTGATTTTTTTAAATTACTATTTGCCTGAAGTGTCTTTTTCCATCCTTCACTCTCAGTTTATACATCTTTAAGGCTAATGTGAGTTTCTCTTTTATTTTATTTTATTTTTTAGTAAACGCAGGGCTTGAGCTCTTGAGATCAAGACCTGAGCTGAGATCGAGTCAGATGCTAAACTGAATGAGCCGCCCACCCCTAAAATAAGTTTCGTAAAGGCAGTGTATTGTTGGATTTTCTTTTTATCCATTCAGCCATTCTATATCTTCTATTTGTAGAATTTAATTTGTCTTTAATTATTGATAGGTAAGAAGTTACTATTGTCATTTTATTAATTGTTTTCTGGTTATTTTGTAGATCTGTTTTTCCCTGTTTCCCATCCTGTTGTCTTTTTGTGTGTGTTTTGATTTCTTTTGTTATTAGTATACTTTGATTTCTTTATTGTGTTCTTTTGTGTAATTACTACAGGATTTTTTTCTTGTGGTTGATAAGGCCTACAGAACATATCTTAAACTTATAACAGCCTATTTTTAAACTGATAACAACTTAACCTCAATAGAATTTGTAAACTTTATATTTTTACTTTTCCTACCCCTCACATTTTAGGTTATTGCTGTTACAATTTACATGTTTTTATTGTGTAACTAATAACAGATTTTTGTAGTTATGGTTTGTTTTCTTTTTTTTTTAAAGATTTTATTTATTTATTTAAGAGAGAGAGAGAGAGAGAGAGAGAGAGAGCACGAGAGTGGAGAAGGTCAGAGAGAGAAGCAGACTCCCCGTGGAGCTGGGAGCCCGATCGGGACTCGATGCCGGACTCGATCCCTGGACTCCGGGATCATGACCTCAGCTGAAGGCAGTTGCTTAACCAACTGAGCCACCCAGGAGCCTGGTTTGTTTTCTTTTTAAAATAGAATTGTAAATGAATTATTCATCAGTATTACCATATTGCAGAATCTAACTATGATTATATATTTACTATTAGATTACAGATTTATGCTACCTTTTTGAGTTTTTATGATGTTAATTAGAATTCTTTTACTTAATACTTTATGATGTTAATTAGAATTCTTTTACTTACCACTCAAAGAACTGTCTTCAGCATTTCTTGTAAAGGAGAACCCTCTTTAGCATTTCTTGTAAGGCAGTCTGGTGGTAATGAACTTCCTCAGTTATTTGTTTGTTCAAGCAAGTATCTGTCTCTCAGTTTCTGAAGGACAGCTTTCCTAGGTTTAGAATTCTTGGTTGACAGTTATTTTCTTCCAGTATTTCCAATATGTCATCCCATTCTCTCCTGCCCTGAAAATTTTCTTTTGAGAAATCCACTAGTCTTATGAGATTTTTTCTTGTATATAGCTTTTCTCTTTTCTCTTGCTGCTCTTAAAATTCTTTCTTTGACTTTTGACAATGTAATTATAATGTATCTCAGGTTAGCCTTATCTAATTCAACCTATTTGAGGTCTTTTGGGTCTCAGGGATGTGGATGTCCATTTCTCTCTCTAGGTTCAAAAAATTTTCAGCCATTAATGTTTTAAATATAGTTTCTGTCCCTTTCCCAGTTCTCTTTCTGGAATTCCAATAATGAGAATATTGTTTCTTTTCATTATGTCCCATAATTTCCACAGGATTTCTTCACTCTTTTTATTCCTTTTTTGCTTCTCTGTGTAATTTCCAATGTCCTGTACTCCACATAGTTGATTCTTTCTTCTTTATGATTGAATCGACTTTTCAAATTCTCTATTGAGTTCTTCAGTTCCATTCTTTTTTCAACTATTTTTCAACTATAGGATTTGTTTGATTTTTTTTTAAGATTTTATTTATTTATTTGACAGAGAGAGAGAGATCACAAGTAGGCAGAGAGGCAGGCAGAGAGAGAGAGGGGGAAGCAGGCTCCCTGCTGAGCAGAGAGCCCAATGTGGGGCTGATCCCAGGCCCCTCAGATCATGACCTGAGCCGAAGGCAGAGGCTTAACCCACTGAGCCACCCAGGTGCCCCATTATGGTTTTTATTTCCTTGTATTTCTCTTTTTGTTCATGCATTGTTTTCCTAAATTCATTTAGTTGTATGTTTATATTCTTTTGTACTCTAAGCTTCTTTAGGAGCATTATTCTAAATTTTTCATCTGACAGTTTATAGATCTCCATTTCTTTAAGGTGTTGTTGGAGCTTTATTAGTTTCCTTTGGTAGTGCCACATTTACCTGACTTATTTGTGATCCTTGATTCATTATGTTAGTACTTGTATTTGAGTAATCAGTCTCTTTTTCCAAACTTTACAGGTTTTGACAAAGATAGTTCTTCACCAGTCAGTTCGGTTTGGGTTTCCAGGTGTGTTTATTGATAACATCCTTGAGCATAATAGCAGACCTGCTATTATGGTCTGTTTTTGGACAAGGCAACCGTCTGAGTTCTGAGAACATGGATGGGATAGGTGTGCCACTGGTTCAAAACAGTTGTAAAGGACTGCTGGCTTGTTTCCCTTCCTAAGTGAGGCTGAAGAATGGGCTCTGTGGTTGCCTGGATTATCTGGTCAGGCTTACTAGATGATCAGGACTGGGTACTATATTCAGTGGTAGATTGGGGTATGAATTATCTTCCCTGCCTCGCAGGGCGGCAGGACAGGACTCAAGGCCTATATAGATCATTGTTTGTGGGTCTGAAGTAGGCCAGAGTGTGCAATGAATTCCCTGGTCAGGTGAGGCCACTAGTTCTGCTCTGCACATAGGGGAAACCAAGGGCTGTACACTGTTCAAGTGCCACCGTATCTAGTGCTATTGCAGCTTCCTGTGTGCTAGGTTCTCTGGGCAAACAGGCTGAAGGCTGTGTTCAGTAATGAGTGGGGCTATACATTAGATTCCCTGCTCAGTGCAGTAGGAGAAGCAGCTCCAGAGCTAGTTAAGGCACTTTGTTTGTTGTCTTAACTCAAGCTAAGCTACACCACAAATTCCTTGATTGAACAGAGCCACTGACTTTGTTTTGCAGACTATTGGCTCTGCCTACATACCTCTGAGCTCCAGGAGTTGTCTCCAGTCTTTCCAGTCAGATGGGGCCAAAAGACACTTTCCACAGCAGGTAGGGCTATGTCTCAGTTCACTTGTTTGGATGGGAGGCAGGGGGCTGCTCCAGGCTATTTAATTTCTCAGACAGCCTCTTCAGGTTGGGAGGTGGGGCAGGGGGTGGGCAAGAACTACCCTCAGCCTTGGCCATGAGTTAAGCTCCCTGCCTATGCATAGCATGGAAATGCTCCGCATCCAGTACTGGCTTTACTTGTAGGGTTGATCAACTCTGCTTGCTTGCCTGCCTGCCTCACTACCTGTCTCTTGGCTCAAGCACTGCTGGGTGGCACTGCTTCCAGGAATCGTCACCAGCCTTTCTGGGTGGTAGGGTGGGAAGACACTCTCCACTTAGGATGGGGCTGTGATTCCACTTCTTGCCTGGGTGTGGGCAAACTGGGCTCTAGAGCTTGCAAAACTGCCTCTGAATCTGGCAGATCAGTGTGCCCCTAGCTTGGTTCTGCAGATGAGCAATACCTCTGGCTGGGATCAGTACTTGGGCAATGCAGACATGAACTCAGTCAGCCAAGATTGCAGACTGGTTGTTGAAGCCCTTCCCCCTTTCTCTGTCACAGTCAGATTCCCATTGGTTGAGCAGATTCCCCTGCAATCCCCATGGTGTGAAATCAGAGTAGAAGCTCCCACAATGCAATGCACAATGGTGGGGGTTCCTGGGTTCTCTTTTCCCACCAGGGGAATGGAGGCTTAGTGGAGATGGCTCCAGGTGGTGCTATGCTGGCCTGAGGGAGGAGCAATGTGATCAACCTGTAGCTGCTTTTCTGATCCCTCTAACGTAATCCATCTTGGTCTCTGTGGTGTGGGGGTGCTTTGGCTTCATCCCCATGTTCCAGGATTCTCTCAGTGGTGTCTTGTTTTTGAAAAGTTGTGGGCTTTATTTCTTGTGAGGGGGAGTGAGTGAAGTCAGGAATAACCTATGTTGCCATCTTAGTCTGTGAGAGCTTTTCATATTTTCCCTCTTCATCCTAGTGCATTTAAAAATTATGTCAGTGAATGTTTATTTCACAATGCTTTAGAAAATTCTAGTTATTTTGTTATTTCTGCCAATTTTTCATAAAATTTTGCCTCTGCCACTTCTCCTTTGATTGCAGACATCTTATCACCCTTTTTTTAAATTTCTTTTTTAAATAAAACCATGAGAACATGTTTTAGTGAATTTTACCAAGCATTAAGACAGATGCTTCTATTTATACTTTCTTTTTTAAAAGCATGTTTTCTGCCTACCTCTTGAAAGGTGTGCCTTTTTTATTGTTCTTACAGAATCTTTTCTAAGTTGCCCTCTTCTTTTTATTCATCCTTGATAGAGGTAATTTCTTATAGTCTTAGTATTTGCCTATAGCAGGGGACAAATGGGGTATTCTTATTTTGCCTCAATATCTACTTGGATTTGTTAGAATCCTCCTGTTAACATTTTAGGCCAGTGGGATGGTTCATGGTTCATTGATCCAGGAATGGCTAAGGAAGAAGCTAAGACTGTGGTCATTACCACTTGGGCACTTCTCTCTGTGAGGTTTTTTTCCCCTCATGTTTTGTGAAACAATTTGTAGAGGCTTTACCCAGTATGGTCCAAGATCCTTTCTAAGTTTGTTCCCCATGGCATCAAAGAATCTTGATATTAGAGGAAGAAACTCCATGTTAATGCCTCTAATAATTTATTTTGTATGCTTTCTTTGTTTCTAGTCTCCTGAAACAGCTGTTCTTGAAATCATTTTGTTCTCTCTACTGTTGCTACAGCTCAGTAGTCAGGGTTAGAGCCATTGATTTTTTTTTTTTTTTAATTAACACATAATGTATTATTTGCCCCAGGGTACATGTCTGTGGATCCTCAGGCTTACACATTTCACAGCACTTACCATAGCACATACCCTCCTCAGTGTCCATAACCCAGCCACCCTATCCCTACCCGCCCCTACCCCCCAGCCACCCTCAGTTTGTTTCGTGAGTTTAGGAGTCTCTTATGGTTTGTCTCCTTCCTGATCCCATCTTGTTTCATTTCCCTCTCCCACCCCCCATGACCCCCCCCCGCCTCTCGAATTCTTCATATCAGAGAGATCATATGATAATTGTCTTTCTCTGATTGACTTATTTCGCTTAGCATAATACACTCTAGTTCCATTCATGTCGTTGCAAATGGCAAGATTTCATTTCTCTTGACGTAGAGCCATTGATTTTTATAGACTAGTTCCTTGGTTAGCAGTATAGTCTACATGGTGTATCTCCCTGGTTCCTCTGGCATAGTTTTCTGCAAATAGGGCAGATCAGTGTTCCAGATTTTCTTTTACTGTTTTGCATTTATTTAATCTTTATACTGTAAAGGAGTCAAAACGTGTCAGATGCCTTTATTTAGTTACTAACTGCATCTGGAAGTCTTTAGACACTAAATCTAATCAGAGTTTCTTAGAACACTAAGAAGGAATACTTTTTAAAGGCACACATGTGAAAAGGTATCACTTTGATCTATGTCATTCTAGAGGGCTTGATGTATTAGAGAGGCAGACTGGCTCCTTATAAGAAGGCACATTTGGACAATTTCAGCTGTCCAAAATGAAATGGATCTTTTATGATGTTTGAAGATTCCCATCACAGAAAACAATTAAAGGCACACTGAACTGGCATATTCTAGGAATACTGCAGAAGGTTTTCTTGCAGAAGTGAAAGATTATCCTAAAGATCCTCTAAGGGACAATTTTACTTTCTTAGAGTCTATAATTATCAGATTAATGTTGTTTTAAAGCTTATCTGAACTAGTTGCCTCTCACTGTTCACTTGCTTATAGAAACTATGTCTA
This sequence comes from Potos flavus, assembly GCA_028534135.1. Lineage (NCBI taxonomy): Eukaryota > Metazoa > Chordata > Mammalia > Carnivora > Procyonidae > Potos > Potos flavus. The sequence continues at coordinate 131,185,722 of CM052883.1, forward strand.
ATTTAAGATTATACAATTTTTAGCGGCATTTATGAATCTTACTTATAAACATGAGAATAGAAATATTACTTTAGTTGTCATACTAAAAGGAAATCAACATGGAAATATTTTGAGAGTTCTCTAAACATATTTGAATATTTGATGTATATAGAAGCAACTAATTCATTGGAGAATTTTTTTTGTGAACCTCATGGGCTATAATATTACTAGGTTAAATATTTGACATTAGGGTCTATGTAAATAAAAAAATTAAAGTAACATTTTAAGAGTGTCTTTTTTGTCTTAATTGTTTCATTTTTGACTTGGAAAATACATTCTGTCTGTCTCTTTTCTTTACCAGAATCCAGATGGTAATTTTTCTGATGTCATTTTGGCACTATTCTTAACTGCATAACAGGAACTGAATTCAGCTGATCTATAATTTGAATATATTATTGGAAATTGCTTTTGTAACAAATGACAACTAACATTCTCAGGGTGAAGCCATTAGAATATTGTAAATAGAAAAATATTACATTTCTAAGTAAAATGAATGAAAACATAGTGTGTGTGTTTGTGTGTGTGTTTTCATAGTTAGCAAAAAAAAAAAAAATATATATATATATATATATATATATATATAGTACTTTGAACTAACCCACGTGGAAAATCTCAACGTGAGATGATGCCCTGGAGTGAATAGTCATGTGAATACTGTCTCATCTTTTGATTCCCAAAAGTTGTTTCCTGAACTCCATTGTGTAGTTCTAGATATCTCTAGGCAATATTGGCATAAGTAAGGCAAAAAGAAAAAAAGGGAAGGCTTTACTGAACATCTCTATCTAGCCCCCAGTGATTCTCCTGTCTAGAGTATCCAGTGAATGGAGGGTAGCATGCATCACTGTACCCCATTATAGCTATCTGGACAGAAGTGGACACTGCATTCAACAAGTGTTCATAGACAAGTCTGACTTAGCAGCCTGGCTCATGAAGATGATCTAGGCTTCTCTCTTTGGAACCCAAGCTAATACTCAAAGGGAAGCTTCTGGAGAAGATAGTAATAAGCAGATCTGTAAGGTGCTGCATAGTCACGCTAATGACAGAGTGCTAGAGTAAAGCTCTGTGGACTCCTGATGCCAGAGTCTTCAGAGCTACTATGAATCTAAACTACTCTCTAGCCCTAACCTCACAGAGGACCATCCCTATTATAGTCCCTCCTTTCAGATTATTGTCATTCCCCACTCACTCATGTCAAAGTAGTTAAACAAGAAGGCCATTATCCAAACCAAAACCTAAGGCAGAGTCAAGCACTCAAATCTGAGAAAAGAACTTAAGAACAACCAATCATAGCTAACAAGGCTCTCCCAAATAAAATAATTACTTAAGCTACAGCCAATCAAATAATTTCCTTGCTTTGCTTCTGTGTCTTCTCTATAAAATCGGTTCTCCTAGCTCCCATAGGCAGAGCACTCCTAAGCACCTTTGGTTTGGTGCTGCCTGATTCAAATCAATGTATGCTCAAATAAACTCTTGAAAATTTTGATGTGCCTCAGTTTATCTTATAACACTCACTACAATAAATCCTCTTGCTTGAATTAGCTTCAGTGAGTCCCTGCTTTTTTTTGTGGCCAGACGAGTAACTAAAATGAGGCTCTGCATTACTTAATGGTTGAGGAGATATAAAATCACTGATGGGTCTCATATATAGAATCAAAATGTCTCAGAAACCAGTGGGATTTGGATGATAGAGGGAAGACCTAAAGACAAGTCTCAACCCGCTGGGATAGGTAACACAGAAGAAAGAGCAAGTTGGGCAAGAATATTTTGAGTCTAGGTTTAAATGTGTTAAGATTGTGGTACCTGTTGGACTTTTAATAGAGATACATACTAAATAGTTGGACATATCGGTCTGGACTTGTCTTAATGCAATGTTCTCCCCCCACCCCCTTCATAGCCTTAATTGCTATGAAATTTCTTTTATATTGAATTATTTATAATTAAGAATTTTGACAATACAACACAACACAACACAATACGGTCTTCCCCATGACAATGATATGGCCTGGCTAGATCACTTGTAGTGATAGGGTCAACAGCCCCACCTGCATACTCAGAGTTTTGAACTAGGGTTTTCCATCACCACTCTTAATAATGAACTGGTAAATATGAATACAAAATAGGAAACCTAAGGGAGGCCTTTAACATAAAAAACAGAAATCAAATAGCCAAAAGCAAAAAAACTTTGAGGAAGAAACATAAACTCTGCAGGGGGAAGAAAACATAAAACATTTTGCCTAAACTTTTTAGAGAGTTATGGCTATTGAAATAATAAAAAAAAAAACAAAAAGCTACAATAAAGAAATAGTAAAAGGATAAGAAAGAGCTTTTAGCAATTTAAAATAAGACAGAAGAAAACTCAAGAGGATTCTAAGAGCAGAAATCTCTCCCCAAATAAAACAAACATGGTAACAAAACAAAACCAAACCCAAGTCACCACCACCACCAAGAAACAAAGAAATTGAGTTTAAGTGAGATGATAATACGTTAAGACACAGTAGAGGAGGTCTAATATCTAATTAATAGAAGTTCCAGAAATAGATCAAAGAAAGGAGAAGAAAACATTAAAGAAATAATTCCAAAAAAATGTTCTGGAACTGAAAGGCATAACTTAACCAACTGGAAAGGACTCATCAAATGTAACCCATCTGTTGAAGTAGGTGTAATGGTTGGGCATTGAACCACTCCAAGGGGGCACCCTGTATGCATAGGTGGAGTTGTGCGAAGCATGTCTGTATGTTTTTATGTGGTATCCCTGAGTGCCTAGCACGAAGGCTCACAAATGTGAAATTTCATCGTCATTGGAACAGAAGAAGTTTCTATATTGTGTGCTTGTATGAGAGGTGGTGGGGGGAGAGAGAGAGAGATAGAGACAGAGACACTGAAGGATCTGGAATCAGAATTGCTTTTTACTTCTCATCAACACTGAAGCTCTAAGGCATAGAGTAATGCATTAAAAATTCTGGGAAAAGTGATATCAAACCCAGAGTTCTATACCTAGCCAAAGTTAGTATGCAGATAGGATAAAAACATTTTCAGACATGCAAGGTTTTAAAATATTTACTTTCCATCAAATTTGTTCCTCCTCAGGAAGCTACTGGAGTATGTGCTCTATCAAAACACAGAAGTAAACAAAGAGACATGGGCCACAGGCCACAGGAAATCTAACAGAAGATATAGGTGGAAGGAATCTTCAGGATAAAAAGGAGAAACAGTTGTCTGAACTGTTCCAGACTGGAAGAGTTGGAGTTGCTGAACAACTCCAGCAGATTTATTTCTTCAAGAAAACGAAATCAATAGAATAAATATGTGATGTGCCTAAAAGTTTTAAGATATTTTTAGCATGACTTGCAGTTTCTAGGTGACTGAATCCTAAGGGACAGAAAATTGAGAAAGAATCCGTAACAGAACTTTAATATAACCATCTCAAGTTATCTTGGTCACAACTCTTTTTGGTAGCCATTGGGCACTTTTTTCCTAATGTGGGTCCAACCTGCCAGCACGTCAGCCAAAGCCTTCCATTCCTCAGGCTGATCTGCTCCTGTTAGGTGTGAGTCCTTTGGTGACCAACCATCCTGGCTCACCTAAAACTGAGGCAGGATTTCTGGCAGATGGAATTTTCAATATTAAACCCGGGAAAACCACAGGCAGACCATTACAACTAGGGCTTGGAAATGCTGGGACTTTAACATTCCTGGGGAGACAAATGGGAGGCCGGAACTGGTGAATAAGTTGCCTCCCTGCCACACTTCAGCCCTTCTGAAATACAGACTCTGAGGATGGTCCTGCAAGATGGAACAACCAGCTGCACCTGATATCAAGTGGAGACTGGGTCAGTTATTCATTCCCTCATATTTGCTGGCACTATTTTCCTCCCCTTCTCTTCTTTCCTTTATTCCAGTGTCCCTTAGGGTTTCACCCCCCAGTAAAATGCTGCCATACAAGTTTTACCTTAGGTACTGTTTTCTAGGGAACCCAGGCGTAGGAGCAAACAAATACTCCAAAACAATGATCCGTTTTAGGGCTAAAAATATTGTACAGAAATTTGAAATTTAATCATAGCTTTACTCTGATTGGTGTTTACATATTGATGACATTTTAACACGCTGAATAGTGACCTAGCTGAAAGCATGATAGAACTGATTTGGAAAATGAGAGAATGGGAAGGGTGAATGAGTGTGGTGAGGTAGAGGTGAGAAAAAGTTAAATCCTTAACTTCCATAGCAGAAAGTAAATGAAAAATTAAGAAGTTGTTTGAAGATGAAAAAAAAAAATAGACACAAAAAATCAACCAAAGTACTTTCAACTATTTGCTGCTGAGGAAGGAGAAGGAGTGTAGAGGGTCCAGGGGCCATTTTGTCTTAACAAGCATTGATTCTTTAAACTATATTTATTTAAAACTCTGTTAAAGACTTGGCAGCAGCCACCATGCAGACCAGACTTGGCTTCCTCTGTAACCAGGTCTGATGAACACAATATGGCTGAGATTGAGAAATTCAATAAATGGAAATTGAAGAAGACAGAAACGCCTCCAAATGAGACGATTGAACCGGAGAAGCAAGCAGGCTAATCGTAATGAAAACTGGGCCACCAGTATGTGCTGTGCATTCCACAAGCATTGCCTTCTTATTTTACTTCTGTGAGCTGTTTAACTTTGTAAGATGAAAAGAGCTTAGATCAAGTTTAAATGACTGCTGCCCCTTTTCTCATCAAAGAATCTGAACTACTGACCATAAACACTGAGCCTCCTCTCCCATCTGCCTGTCCGGGTGGCAGGGAAGGAAAAGAACTTGTTGGTGGAGGAAGAAGCTGGGTGGGGATGACCAGTAAAAACTAAATTGGTCCAAGGTGTCAGGCAGGCTGTACAATGCAGTTTGATTAGTCTGATTAGAGTGCCATTTTTTTCTTCAAATTATTTTAATTATTGGAGTGCACAATTTTTATATATGCAAATAAAAAATTTCGAATGTGGTTGGTATGTAAAAAAACTTGGATCAAAATAAACTCCATGGCTACTTTTAAACAATCTAATTTTCATCGAATTTGGTGAAGTTTTATTAATTGAGACCTAATAGCATCCGATTGCTTTCAAGTAACTTCTTACTAAACTGACCCCAAAGCTATATTGTCTTTTGCCATATATTTAGAATATGTGTATCATGTGTATTTGTATTATTCACTCTATAGGTTAACTTAAGCGTAAAAAGTGAAGAATGAAGATCTTGGCAGCACTTGGATCTTGTTTTCATTCCACTAGGTGTCAGCATAACACTGTGAATTTGAATTACTGGGCGAACAAGGATTAAATCCTTGCTTGTTCAAACATATTTTTATTTATCTTTCCAAGGATGATGATGTGACATTTAGATTTAATAACGTAATCTCTTGTGTATTCTAAGAATTATTGTCTACCCAAATGTTCTTTTTTATTGTACCTACTCAAATTAATGTCAGCTGCTTATATTAGTTAAGCTTTGGTGCTAATCTATATCAAGAGAATAGAAAAAGAAAACAACCAATCACACACAGGAATGACAGCAATGAGTATGTTTCCTGCATTGTATTTTGGGTTTTCAGTCAGTGTCTTTTTTCTTCAATAAGTTATGAAAGACATTTGGCCAATAGAAAGATCAAGAGTGTAACATTTCCCCCTTGTGGTATCTAGTTTATAAATATACTTTAAAGGATATGAGCAATAATTGACTAGCTTAGTACCATGTTGACTGATAAGCTTTCCTGTTAAGAGAACGTGTTGGGTAATGCATAAGCCAAATATTATTAACTAATTTTTCCCTCTCTGACCACCTAATGTAGCATTAGAGGCTTTGACTTTGTGTTGGCATGACCTTGATTCATTAGAACATAAGCTTCATCTTATATTGAATAGTGAAAACATGAATATTTGTGAAAGTTATTTCATATGAGTTTTATTTTCCTTAGTATGAAAAAATTTTTTGCTTAATAAAACAACATTTTACAATTTTTTTTTTTAAGTACACTCCACGCTGAGATCATGCTCTAGTGACTGAGCCAGCCAGGTGTCCCACAACTGTTAACATTTTTTAAAAAAAGATTTACTTATTTGAGAGAGAGAGAGAGAGAAATAGAGCGAGCTTGGGGGGCACGGGCAGCAGGAGAGAGAATCCCACAGATTCCTGACTGAGTGCAGAGCTCAACCCCAATGGGGGGCACTCCATCTCATGACCCTGAGCTGAAACCAAGAGTCCCACGCTTAACTGACTGCACCATCTAGGCACCCCACAAATATTAACATTTTAAAGGAAAAAATGACACGTTGAAGTATTTTTCAAATAACAGTACATAAAAATACATTAAAGTGTGCTATTTTGGGTAGTTTGTAATGTGGTCAATATTTTAATAAGTTTTTAGCTAAAGGTAATAGAGAGATATTCACTGGCAATGTATTCTGACTTTAATGAAGTATTATAAGTCTTTCACTAAGTAATTTTCAGTTATAATCTTGAAATTTTTTGAAGATTTTCCTCAAAACTCACAGGAAATTCCACTCCTTCTTGCTATTTCTTCATAATAAAGGGCTTATTTTTAGTGTCAATTTACTCGTGATAGTAATTAATCACATAATAAAAAGTCAATACCCAGCAATACAAACTATAGAAATTTAGAGATATTAAATTATTCCATACTGTACAGAAAGAGACCAGAGGTACTTTAGGTGAATTGACATCCTTAAAGGCCTTCTATTTTTGGTGAAATAATCTTTTTGCCAAGTTTTTATTTAAATTCCAGTTAGTTACCATACAATGTAACATTGGTTTCAGGTATAGAATTTAGTGATTCATTACTTACATACAACACCCAGTGCTCATCACAAGTGCCCTCCTTAATACCCATCACCTATTTAACCCATTCCCCCACCCTCCTTCTCTCCAGCAACCCTCAGTTTGTTCCCTATAGTTAAAAGTCTGTTTTATGGTTTGCCTCTTTTTCCCCACTATGTTCATCTGTTTCAGTTCTTAAATTCCACATATGAATGAAATCATACGGTATTTGTCCTTCTCTGACTGAGTTATTTCACTTAGCATAATACTCTCTGGCTCCATCCACATTGTTGCAAATGGCAAGGTTTCTTTTTTTTGATGGCTGAATAAAGTTTCATTGTATATACATATGCCACTTCTTTATCCATTCATTAGTTGATGGACATTTGGGTGGGGCTCTTTCTATAATTTGGCTATTGTTAATAATGCTGCTATAAACATTGGGGTGCCTGTATACCTTCAAATCAGTAAATACTTAGTAGTACAATTGATGGATTGCAGGGTAGTTCTATTTTTAACTTTTTGAGGAAACTCCATACTGTTTTCCAGAGTGGCTGCATCAGTTTGCATTTGTAAGACAGTTCCCTTTTCTCTGCATCCTCAACAACAGCTGTGTTTCCTGTGTTAATTTTAGCCATTCTGACAGGTGTGAAGGGATATCTCATTGTAGTTTTGATTTGCATTTCCCTAATGATGAGGGATGTTGAGCACCTTTTCATAGATTTGTTAGCTATTTGAATGTCTTCTTTGGGAACATGTCAGTTCACATCTTCTGCCCATTTTTAACTGTATTGCTTTTTGGGTGTTGAGTTATGTAAGTTCTTTATATATTTTGGATACTAATCCTTTACCAGATATGTCATTTGCAAGTATCTTCTCCCTTTCGTAGGTTGCCTTTTAGTTTTGTTGATTGTTTCCTTCACTGTGCAAAAGCTTTTTATCTTGAAGTCCCCATAGTTTATTTTTGCTTTCATTTCCCTTGCCTTAGGAGAAATATCTAGTAAGAAGTTGCTATGGCTGATATCAAAGAGGTTACTGCCTGGGCTTTCCTATAGGATTTGGTTGGTTTCCTGTCTCACATTTAGGTCTTTCATCCATTTTGAATTTATTTTTGTGTATTGTGTAAGAAAGTGGTCTAGTTTCATTCTTTTGCATGTTGCTCTCCAGTTTTCCCAATATCGTTTGCTGAAGACACTATCTTTTTCCATTGGATATTCTTCCTGCTTTGTCAAAGATTAATTGCTCATATAGTTGTAGGTTCATTTCTGGGTTTTCTATTCTGTTCCATTGATCTATGTGTCATCTATTTTTGTGCCAGTACCATACTGTCTTGGTCACTACACCTTTGTAATACATAGCTTGAAGTCTGGAATTGTGATGTGTCTAGCTTTGTTTTTCCCATTTTTTGGAATAGTTTGAGAAGAATAGGTATTAACTCTTCTTTAAATGTTTAGTGGAATTCTCCTATGAGGTCATGTGGTCCTGGACTTTTGTTTATTGGGAGATTTTTGATTACTGATTCAATTTCTTTGCTGGTTGCCAATCTATTTAAGTTTTCTATTTCTTCCTGTTTCAGTTTTGGTAGTTTGTATGTTTCTAGGAATTTATCCATTTCTTCCAAGTTGTACAATTTGTTGGCATATAATTTTTCATAATACTCTCTTATAATTTTTTGTATTTCTGTGATGTTGGTTGTGATTTCTCCTCTCTCATTTGTGATTTTATTTATGTGGGTCCTTTTTCTTTTTCTTTTTTTGTTAAGTCTGGCTAGGTGTTTATCAACTTTATTAATTTTTTCAAAGAATCAGTTCCTGGTTTCACTGATCTGTTTTATTTATTTATTTATTTGTTTATTTAGGCAAAGTAATCTTAAAAATTCAGATTGAAGAAATTTTATATGTTATAAATCTAAAGTGGAGGATATCTACACATATATACATATGTATATGTATGTGTATATGTACACACACACAACTAAAAATACAAGGAACATTCTTGGGGCACCTGGGTGGCTCAGTTGGTCAAGCATCTGCCTTTAGCTCACATCATGATCTCAGTGTCTTGGGATCGAGTCCTGCATCAGGCTCCCTGCTAAGTGCAGAGCCTGCTTCTCCCTCTTCTACTCCCCCTGCTTGTGCTCTCTCTCTCTGTCAAATAAATAAATAAAATCTTAAAAAAAATAAAAATACAAGCAACATTCTGTATATTACAGAATGAATGTATATTACATTCTGTTCATTATGTTTGGAATAGCACCTGGAACATAATAGGTATGTAATAAATGTTTGTTAAAAGGACAAGTTAATAGATGGGAATAGAGAAGATACATGTGTAAGAGATTTGATCAATAAGACTTGGTCATGCACTGAAGCAAAGTATGAAGAATTAAGAAGGACTCTCGGGGTTTTCTAAGGTTTTAGAAGGCTTGGTGGTGGCATTCATTAAAATTTGAGACTCCAGGAAGAGGCACAAATTTGGCAGGAAAGATAATGCGTTCAGATTTTACAATTTTGAGGCAGTGTAGCAGACAGCAAAGTGAAGCTGTCTGACAAGCTTGCATTTAGTGGAAAAGTTTGAGCTGGAATACACAAGTTATGATGTAGGAGGGGTCAGGAAAGTAGACTAGATCATCCAGGTAGAGCTGTTCAATGAGGAAAAAAGCAGAAACATTTCAGAACAATATTTTAGGACCCCTCAGCATAACAGGGTCTTGTAAACAGGCTGGAAAAGCAGGAATAAAGCAGCAGGCTCAGAGACTAGTGAATGTCAAGAAAAATGAAGTGCTTATTAAAGTCAAATACTGCAAATAAGTCATTTGAGCCATTTGAGCAATAAAAGAAGTACACGGATTTGTAAACTAGGAAATTGTGACTCTTACATGATTTAGTTCAGTGGAGTTATGTCAATGAATTACTGTCTATACTTACTGTATGACTGAGGAATAAGTAGGAGGTAAGAAAGTGAAGATAGTGAATATAGACTGTGGACTACATTTTGATGCACTATGGATATTAAAAAAAGGGGAACAAGAGAACATGTTACTCAATGTTTGCTAAAGTCAGCTAACTTAAAGGTGGGACTTTATGGGGCAATGGATCAGCAATCTTCAAACTGATATATGCACTCTTGAAGCCCACAAAAGACTTTACAAAGTTCATGGGCTTAGAATTTTAAGAGATTCAACGTCCACATACTCAACTCCCATACTTACTGTTTCCTAATATTAATTAGCCTGAGAACTTCAGTTAAAACATCATGCTGGTCTTTTTTTCCCACTTTCCTTTTGTAATCATACTTCTCTCATTTTAGAAAACAAAATCATACCTTACACCCAATCTGGTATTCATCATCCCAGGGTATGAAAGTTCCTGGAACACCAAACAAAAGGAAAATTTGTATTGATAATAAGAAAATGAACGTCTCTTATGGCTCAAAAACAAATCCTTTTGACAGTCAAGGCATTTCTAATTTTTTGCTTTCAAAACAATTGAAGAAGCTAATAGATCATTAAAACATACTTTTTAATAATAGATCACCATGTGATTTTGGCATAAACTTGAAAGGAGTACAAATAGTTGATTTATATTGCTAGTATCAAAATTTCCATTTCCATCTGTCCCATACCACATTGTTCGGCGTACAATTTTGCTCAGTAAAACAACAAAGAATTAAATTTATGCTTAATGCTGCCTTCTACCTTAATGATATTCGTTGTTACATAAACTAAAAAACAAAACAAAACAAAACAATAAAAAAGAATTCCAGAGTGTATAAAGGAAAGCGTTGGGAAAGACAAAGGCATTGGCAGTTAAAGAAGTGTTGAGGTATCAGATGAAAGGAAAGGTCAGTAAAGGGTGTGAATGTTATGTTAGACTGGATAAACAGTGACAATGGGATTAATGTCCCCAGGTTTGAAAGTTCTAAGTAGAGACTGCTCGAGGCCTCAGGTGATATGAGCGGTCCAATGAGGCCAACTATCTGTAACTCTAGTTCTTCCTCAGTATCGTTCCAATTTTAGTATATGTGTTGCCCTAACAAGCACTAGTTCTTCCTCAGAATTTATGATTTAGAAAGGCATTCAAGTCAACATTGACCGTGATTGGACGAATCCTGAAGAGAACCCTCTCATCAGGTGGTGTAAGGGATTCAATACATGTAAGAAAACTCAATTCACCACTTAAGAAGTAAGAACTTGACTGTTTTCTTCAATGCAGTATTCTGAATACTTGGAACACTGCCTGGAATACTGCTCAAATGCTTTCTGTTGAATAAATTGTCAGTGACTGGAGGTAACCAAGACTCCCAAGTCTTAACTTAGGAACTAATTTGTGTTGCCAATTTGTAATAAAGCCTATTTGAATTTGTATATATGTATATTACAAATTTGAATTTGTATATTACTTGTTCACTCCATATAGATTGGGACAAAAATAGGTTCCAATTATATATTTATGTTTATATAATTCAGTTTGAAAATTCTCTTCCAAATATATCTCATATCTCTTTCATTACACAAAATGAGAGATAGAGGTGCTACATATTACCAAAAGAAGTATAATTCAAATGATAATATTATTAAATTATAACCTACATACCATAATTAATTGTTTATGGCATTATGTGGTAAAGAGTATTTGTATGTCTGGATGATAGCAGACAATAGGCTAAAACTGCAAATCAGACTTGGTGTCATCGGGTTGAAAATGTCACAGATTTAGCTTTTAATAAGCCAGAATGATCATGTAAAATAAAACGACTAGCAACAATCTCCTACTGATATTCTTGGGAACATGGGGATGACTTTGAAGTTAAGAACTATTTTTAGATTAAAAGACTTGATATTTTCTGTCAATTGAAATGACTATAATTAACAGCTATGACTAGAGTTATTTAATTGCAAATTATAAAAATCCAACTTTAATTAGTTTTAACGATTAGTGGGAATTTATTGGCCCAGAAAAGTAGGAAGCCCAGAATGCATGTAGGTTTAGCACAGCTGGGTGCAGGAGCTTAAATAATATCATCAAGATCCCCCTCTTTCTTCCTCCCTTGGCTTTCTTTTCTTACTGTTGCATTTATTTCTAAGCAGATTTTCCCCACTTGGGTGGCCAAGAGAGCATCAACAATCCAAACTTGCTTAGTACTTAGTGCTTTTAAACTCTGAAGGAGAAGATGGATCTTTTTTGCTGATAGTTTCAATAAAAAAAACTGCCAGAGTTTTTATGAGCCTGACACAGGCATGTATCCAGCCACGAAATGTTCATGATGGTCAGCACAATGCAATACTCTGAGTGACCAGATCTGGATTTTTTTGTATCCCTGAAGAAAAGATTGGTGAGAGGTATTCCCTACCTGAACCACATGGATTGAAAATCCCCACAAATACACCATTACCAGACAAAATAATATGACATCTAAAATCTTTTTTGCATATTACATCGTACTGATTAATCACATCGTAAAATTGATGCATCAAGTAGACTAAATGGCTATAACAAAGAATTAAATATACAGTGGCTTTTAAGATCACTCAGAATTTGAAGTTCCTTCTATTTCATTGTTTCTTGTTTCCTACTGCCAAAGATAGCTCATTGGCAGCAGTCCCTAAGAAGGAGGAAAGGGGATATAGAAGAAGAAAAAAAAGAGAAAGCAACTTCTATTTAAGGAAATGATCCAGAGGTAGCACACATGATTTCTGATCATATCCCATTGGTCAGAACATGGTCATATGACCATTTGTGGTGGCAAGGGAAGCTAGTAAATATGGCATCTAGCTGTGTAACAGTGTGTTCAGGGGTATTTTATTACTAAAAGGAAGAAGGTAGAAATGTGTAATGGGAAAAGTAGTTGTTTCTGCAATGGTTCTTCTTTTAACCTTTACAAACTTAAATAGGGGAAAATTTTTAAATTACTTTTATTGGAAATTACTTTTTTCTGGAAAGCATTGCTAAAAAACACGTATTTATATGAGAAAAGAATAAAGGAAATTTTCACTTTTATAATAAAAGAGAAAGTTTCAGTGTAAGTGTTTAGTATATTTTCAAGTCCCTTACTTCAATAGTGGTACTATTGAAGGATGCTTTAATTTTTGACAGTACTATGGATATTTTAGAGATAATATTAACACATATTTTTCATTTATAAAAGAATGGAGGGACACTTGGGTGGCTCAGTCAGTTGAGTGGCGACCTTTGGCTCGGGTCGTGATCCCGGGGTCCTGGGATCAAGTCCCATGTCAGGCTCCTTGCTTGGTGGGGAGCCTGCTTCTCCGTCTGCCTGCTCTGCCTGCTGCTCCCCTCTGCTTGTGCGCTCTCTCTCTGATAAATAAATAAATAAATAAATAAATAAATAAATAAATAAATAAAATCTTTATAAGAATGGATGTTGATGCTCTTAAAATTATAAATGTTTTGGTTTTGAACTTTTTATATCATTGACTAGTATATATTTTTAGAAAACATAGAATTTACTATCTTGCTTTTGTAAGGAATCAAATTGTTGGAATATGTACTATAAAAGAGTAGATTAAAAATTCAAGTCAAATGGAATTGCAAGATTGTATCTCTTTCTAATGCTAAAGCTTACTGAGCTGGAAAAAGTATAATTTAGCGTATCACCCACTTGCCAAAAAAAAAAAAAAGATGCCTGGCTTGGATTTCATCCAGGAAGACATCTGTTTGCCTGGAACTAATAATAGTACAACCCTAATGATATGCCAAACAAGTTATTTTAATAGAAATGCTTTGTTTTGAGAGGTTAAGTTTGGTTACTCAGCAGAACTGCTGTGTTTATAAGGGTATTATGTTTGATTCGGCAACTAGAGAACACATATTCCACTGAAGGCAAGCTTGGGAAATTTGATGGGAGTTGCTGTACATTTTACAGATAACCTAACAGCGTACTCTTGATCTCTAAATGATCTCTCAAGATTAACCACATTAGAAGATTGGAGGCAAGGTGGTAGGAAATCACTATTCAAATTTTAGAATAGATACTGGAGATTGTCCATTGCTTTTATGTTTTCCCAACACTGAAAAAATAAAAGTATTTGTCCATTGCTTTTAAAAAGCACAAGTAATAATTCAAATGCCTATCAGCTATTCCTCAAAATCTACTCAAAATAAAAATTCTGCTTGGTTCATTTTAGTGCCATTATTTCTTACTCTTAATTTTCCTGCTCTAAAATGTCAAAACATTTAGATAAAATGAAGGAATAGTCAAATGTTTAAATGCTTGGTCTATGTGATTTTAAATATCTAGATTTTTAAAATCATAGAAAAGATTGAATTTTTCAGATTTTATTCATAATCGCTATTATGTATATTTAATATGTTATAACTTTTTAAAGAACCACTGCCATGTGAACCAGGCCAAAAGGGGTAATGTTGTAGGGAAAGCCACTTATAAGCTTTTTAGGCCGCTTGCCTAGTTTTAGTGACTGTTCTATTCAATTTTCATTGTGCCAATACTGTTTAATTTAAGCATTAGACTAATGGCTAATACACATTTAGAAATATGTTTATCCAATACTATTTTGGTTGTTAATTCAGAGGCATCATCTAAACCAAAAATGAGAAGCTAGAGTGTCTCTTTTAACAACATTAAGAAACAGGCTTACTATTGTAAAAAAATATTTAGGGGGCACCTGGGTGGTAGGTACAGTTGGTTAAGCACCAACTCTTGGTTTCCGCTCAGGTTGTGATCTCAGGGTGGTGAGATGGAGCCCTACTTTGGGCTCTCCCCTCAGCAGGGAGTCTGCTTAAGACTCTCTTTTTCTCTCCCTCTCTGCCCCTCCCCCCAATAAAGAAATATTTAAAAAAAGAAAATATTTAATGTTTTATATTTTACTTTCTTCAATAGATTGAAGATATTATTGATATACTCGAAGAAGTATAAAGAGGTTTAAATAAGGTTTTCTATGTAAGAAATTTCTATGTAAAGAAATTTTGTAAGATTAACATTTTCTAAAAGTTTTTATACTAAAAGGTAACTGTTATTATGTGTAATTGATCACATTTTTATGTTAACGAGCCATCCTCTAAAGGCACACAAAGTTCTCAATGCTGTGCAAAGAGAGAGAAGCCAGAGGAATATTTTCTGGCAAAGTCCAGTTCCACATGCTGTTGCTGACCATGGGAAACAGATTTTGGTCAAAACAAATGCTAAGATTATTCCAGGAACTTTCTCGCACACCTGGAGTTTTTTTTATTAATTACCTAGTCTCTACTGAAATTATTTTCTAGGCCTTGGCTACTTTTGGGGTACAGTTTTAAAATGAATTACTTAATTCTAGCTCTCTATGAGGAGTTTCAGAATATGCTAAGGGTCTCAGGAGGAAATAGTAATGGAGTTGTAATATATACTGCTAATTACCTTTGCATGAGAAACCTTTTTTATTGTTTATTCAAATATAATTTATACTTAATAAAAAGCAATCATTTTTGGGTATACAGTTCTATGAATTTTGACAAAATTACATAGTAGTTTAACACCACAATCAAGATAGAAAAGATTTCCATCATCTGAAAAAAATTTTTTTTCATGCGTTTTTGGAGGCAATCCCCTTTCCTACTTCTCGAAACCATTGATCTGATTTCTATCCCTATAGTATTATCTTTTTTAGAATGTGATAAATCTTACAGTATGTGGCCTTTTGATTCTGGCATAATGCTTTCATTTAGCATAACATCTTTGAGATACATCCATATTATATTGCACATATCAGTTATTCCTCTTTTCCCCCCTTTTGAGATTAGCCTTCTTTTAATGCTAATGGAATAACTCGAAAGTGGCCTGAACCAATCATTTGTGGTCTGGCACTCACATTTTCCTTAGCCAAGTGGTCCCTTTCCCATAATGCTATTCACTCAGGGATGGTCATATGACACCATTTAGACAATGGAGAAGAAAGGAGAAATTCTTTGGAGAACATTTGGGAAAGAGTTAACCCTCATTTATAAAAATAAATTTATCATACTCTAGTCCCACTGCTTGCTTCCCCCTCCTTCCAGATTTCTGCCTTTAGACATATGATGTCTGGAACTATGTAACCCATTTTGCAAGCCTGAAGGAAAGGCCAAAAGAACTGTAGATATAAAATCCCAGAATCCTGTCATTTTTAACTTATCAACGAAACTTTAAATTTCCCATCTTCAGATTTCTTAGTGTGTATGATGGCTAAATGTGCTTGTTATTTATGCCATTTTATTATGTTATTTGCAGTCAATGACATTCCCTGCTGAGGAAATGTCATCCAGTCTAAAATCCAGTTTGGGTTGGAATTGAGGCTTAGTTTTAGAATTGTGTGACTCTGATTATTATGGTTAGAAAATCTTCACTACTACTTTCTATAGTTAACTCCCTGTTGTACATGAAATGGGTTGGCAACTAAACATTTTCCTGGAGAATTCCAACCTATCAGTTCACTTAAACAATGATAATATTACACCATTATGATTTGCCTTAGAATCCACTTACTAGGCTTGCTCCAATATTTTCTGGACTTGTTGCAGAACTGTGAAAACTATATTGTTCACGATCATGATATTGCATTTCTCTTCTAGAGCAAAATTTAAGCATCATTTTCAGATTATTCTCTAGAAAAGAGGAGAGAATTAACCAGAAAATTTAATGAGTCTTGATAGGAATGTATTGCTCATGCTACCCATTATTGCAGTCTCATAACGGTTGATAAGGAGTTGCTCAACTTGCACATTTGACTATATTAGGTTAAATTTAAAACAACAGAACATATCATTTACTTTTGGGAGTTAAAGGAACACAAGTTGATGTCTTTAAAACAAAACAGAAAATGAATGAAAATTATTTTCTGTAGGTAGGCCCACATTTTAATCTGGGGTCTGTCAAATACATGCTATTATTACTTACTATTAAGTACTTAGATCAAAGTTATTCCAAACTAACATCCTTGTAATTTTACAGTCACTGAACAGGAAATCCTGTCCTGAAAGAATTGTTCTCTCTGCCATTAATGAAGGGATGTGCCCACTGGGAATAGTCCGAGAGGGCAACTGGCCCTGCAGAAATATTGGAATAAGATAATATAAAACTTGGAAATATTTTTGTTAATTTTATCCTAATAACTTAGAAGATAATTTTAGACTTAAGCCTATTTTATATCAAATACTTTTGCAAAGATGGCCAAAGTTTTTGACTGAAGGAAGTGCCCATATTTAACTATGGCCCCAAAATATACTTGAAAGATGTTAGAATTATTCTTCTTATATAAGATATTTCATGAATTATTTCTTGAATTAGTGTTAAGAATAAGAAAGTAGGTGGGGCGCCTGGGTGGCTCAGTGGGTTAAAGCCTCTGCCTTCGGCTCAGGTCACAATCTCAGGGTCCTGGGATCGAGACCCGCATCGGGCCCTCTGCTCAGCAAGGAGCCTGCTTCCCCCTCTCTCTCTGCCTGCCTCTCTGCCTACTTGTGATCTCTCTCTCTCTGTCAAATAAATAAATAAAATCTTAAAAAAAAAGAATAAGAAAGTAGGTTATGTTTGTAACTGAATAATAAACTTCATCAATATTTCATAAAATAATTCTGCAAATGTTAAGAGATAAGGAATGATTTTGTAATTTTATTAGCTTTTCAATGAGTCTAAGATACAACCACTTTGCTTTTGTCCCCAATGCATATGAAACACATTTTCTTGAGAATATTTACCCAAATCTTTGTTCATTTAATATAAGGCCATAGAATTACTTGAGAAATGTAGCAAATTTATGTTACTTTAATTATGTAAAGGATCTTCTTTGAACATGTCCTGAGATTTCTTCAAGTTCTAAATTTTAGAACTGAAAACGTTTTAGAGATCATCTATTTATATTGTTTCAAGTGCCCTGATTCTTTTTTTTTTTTTAACATATTTATTTATTTATTTTTTATTAACGCATAATGTATTATTTGCCCCAGGGTACATGTCTGTGAATCATCAGGCTTACACATTTCACATCAAGTGCCCTGCCTCTTATATAAGATATTTCATGAATTATTTCTTGAATTAGTGTTAAGAATAAGAAAGTAGGCTATGTTTGCAACTGAATAATAAACTCCATATGACTTCATCAATATTTCATAAAATAAGGCTTAAATATGGTAAATGGTTTATTCAGAGTGATATAGATAGCAAATGGTGGAACAAGATTTTAGGCTTAGGTAGTCTGACTCAGGACACACACTCCTAAGCAGTGACAGAAGCAGAGTTATGGAGAGCAACCTGATATTAATAATATTCTTGTTTCTAGGTCTGGTTTTATTCATGCTTTGGGATTCTGTGAGATTCTTTATATACCCCCTTCTCCACCTTTTTACATGAGCTATATGCTCCTTAAACAATAACAAAAAACTTTTACTAGTTGTTGAGAAATTAGGAGCTGAAAATAGGGACTGCAGAGACGTTTGCCAACAAGCTACTGGAGCTATTTACACAGCATGCAAAACAGCAGACAAGGTAGCATTTTAACAAAGCCATCTCTACCTGAAGGTAAGAGATAAGGATTACAGAAACAATGCAGAGATGTAAAGAATGAGGATCCATAAACAACCTGATCATGTTGAAAATCTAGAAATTCTGAGAATGGATGTGTGCTAGATTTGGGCTCAGAATTTTAAACTGTTCTGGAATCTAAGAGCTGGGAGTGGAGTGATGTGTCAGTTGTATAGGGTTTTTAATAAAAAGGGATGCACTATTATTTGATACTTGTAAGATGGTCAAAATTTGTTGTAGACATTACATAACACAGAATTACATTTTACCTGATAACTCTTAAGAAAAACTGGACACGTTGATACAAATGCTATTGTACTGATTATTCTTTGAATTAAATCCTTAGATTGCAACCACATCAGGTAAAGTGATTTGTGTGCTATTGCAAGTGTTATACCTTTTTTACTCCTTAAAATTTTTAAGTGTACAGTACAGTATTGCTAACTATAAGCACAATGTTGTACAGAAAATCTCTAGAACTCTTTTACCTTGTGTGATTATAACTTTAGACCCATTGAATATCAACTTCACATTTCTCCCTTCCCTCAGCTCCTGACAATCATCATTCTACTTCCTGCTTTGATGAGTTTGACTATTTTAGATACCTCATGTAAGTGGAACGATGCAGTATTTGTTCTTCTGTGACTGACTTATTTCACTTAGCATTATGTCCTCAAGGTTAATCCATGTTGTAGCATGTGATAGATTTTTTTATGAGTGAATAATATTCCACATTATGTATAAACCACATTTTATTTATCCATTCATCTGTTGATAGACATTTAGGTTGCTTCTACCTCTTAGCTATTGTGAACAAAGGGGCAGTGAATGTGGAAGTACAGATGCCTCTTTCTGATCCTGATTTCAATTCTTTTGGATAAATACTGAGAAGTAGGGTTCCTAGATTATATAGTAATTCCATTTTTAACGTTCTGAAGAACTTCCATATTATCCTGCATAGTGGCTGCACCATTTTACATTTCCAGCAGAGGTACACAGGGGTTTCAATCTCTCCACATCCTTATCAACAAATGTTATTTTCTGTTTTCTGGGTTTTACACTTTCATGTCTCATGCTTGTCTTTAATCCCTTTGGAGTCAATTTTTGTGTATGGAGTAAGATAAGAGTCCAATTTCATTCTTTTGCCTGTGGATATCCAGTTTTCTCAGTGATTCCCAGTGATAGATTCCCAATGATATCTACCAATGTAGTTTTATGTACCATATCGAATTTGTTAAGGTTGAAGGTTGAAGACTCTACCTTTTCCCCATTGTGTATTCAACCCTTGTTGAAGATCACTTGATGTGTTGATTTATTTCTAGGCTCTTTTTTTTGTCTCATTGGTCTCTATCTTTATACCAGTACCATGATGTTTTGATTACTGTAGCTTTGTAGTACGTTTTGAAATGATGATGTATGAGGCTTCCAGCTTTATTCTTTCTCAAGATTCTGGTTTTTCAGAATCCTTTGGGGTCCCATATGATTTTAGGATTGTTTTCTATTTCCATAAAAATGCCATTGGAGTTTTGAAAGGGATTGCACTGATTCTATAGATTGCTTTGGGTAGTATAGTCATTTTAACATTGTTATGTCTTCCAATCCATGAACATGGGATCTCTATTTACTTATGTCTCCTTTAACGTTTTCCAACAATGCTTTGTAGTTTTCAGTATACAAGTCTTTCACTTCCTTGGTTAAGTTTATTCTTAAATATATTATTTTTTTGATACTATTGTAAACAGAATTGTTTTCTTAATTTTCTTTCAGATTGCCTATTGTTAGGCTGTAGAAACACAACTAATTTTTGTATACTGATTTTGAATCTTGCAACTTTATTGCATTTGTTTATTAGGTCTAACAGTTTTCTCGTGTATATGAAAGTGGACATCGGGAGGTGGCAAGGAGATATGAATGTGTGACCATCAGTATGCTGCCTGATAGAACTTTCTGAGAGACTGAGTAAACTTAGTTGGGAGTAAATCTGTTGCAATTTAAACGTAAGTAATATTATACATTTGTAGTTTATAAGCAAGTTTAATAAAATTTTGCATTAGGTTTTACCTTTTAAACATTTAATGGATTTCAGACTCAATTTCCAATACTGATAGTGAGTTAATTCTTTTGGTGAAGAACATTTGCCATAGTGGTTGCAAGAAGATAATTTATTGCCTGTTATGCTTTTCTTGGTACTTTCTTCAGTTTATCTTGGTAGGGTTTCATTGTCTAGAAGGACTGAAATTTGTAGAAGTGATTTTCTAGTGCCATAACAAAAAAGATTAGCAGTGACAGTTTTCTAAAATATATGTTTCCTACCAGAGCTAGCCTTCTCAGCCCATTTCCTTTAATGATATCTGGGGAGGATCGGATAAGCTTTATTCTACTTTACATGGGTTAAAGGGCATTGTCTTCCCTTTCACTCCAGCAGCCAACAACAAAGTCAGGCATATGTTATCACCATCACACAGGAAGCTGCAGGCTGGCTTGTGTTAAACAGAGCACAAATACAGGAAAAGTGTCAGATAGGTTAAAAGCCAGTAGAGCTCTGCTAAGAGAATGTTATGCTAATAATATTTCAGACAGATATATGTTATTAGATTTCAGCATAAAGTACTTAGAAATCCTTCCTTAAACATGTAAAACTAGATAGAGAGTAGTCATTTTACTTTCCTCAATTTGGAATTATGACCTCATTTTTTAAAGATAGAAAAATAACAGTTAAATTAAAAACAGTTAAGTCAGGAAATGACACAATTTCTCAAACATACAATTAAACAATTTCTTAATAATTTAAAAATTGTTCCCCTCTGCTTTGTGTGATAAAAATTCTAATTATATTCTCTTATTTCAAAAGAAAAGGGGATTTCCATTTTGTGGCAAAAATTTTGTCATAAATAAAGAATGCATGCCTTTTGGAAACTGAAGAGCTCATTTCATTCAGGGAGTTTACATTGTCAGTTTTAATTGCATCTGTTTTTAAACAGTCATGGTGGATGTATTCTAGTTGTATCTACCAATGTAGTGTTGTGTATCATATTGGATTTGTTAATGGTGGATATATTTGAATGATATCTACCAATGTAGTTTTATGTACCACATCGGATTTGTTAAGAAAATGATCTGAAGAGTTTTGCAAAGTGATTTCCAAATCCCTTCTTTTAAAAAAAGATTACAAACAAAATGAATTTTGAAGATAAAACAAAAATAATAATATATAGTCTTAAACTTTGATATAGCCACTATCAGCATTTTGATTCGTTTTCTCTCTATGTGTATTTTTCAATACGTTTTCAAGTTTGCAGTCAAATGTGTATACACACACAAATGTGTGTACATATTTATAATTCTAAATGTAACCTTTTCTTAAAAATCAATATTACATCATACATTTTCATATATTTTTATATTCTTTATAATCTTCAGTTTTAATGGCTATATAAGATTTCATGTTTAAACAAGCCATAATTTATTTATTCAGTGAACATTTGTATGGGATGCACAAATATCTTTGCTAGACTCTTTCAATCTTCTAATTACCCTAGGGAGAATGTCTCCCTATATTTTGTATCTTTATTTTTTTAAAGATTTTATTTATTTATTTGACGGAGAGAAAGAGATCACGAGCAGGCAGAGAGGCAGGCAGAGGGAGGGGGGAAGCAGGCTCTCTGCTGAGCAGAGATGTGGGGCTCGATCCCAAGATCCTGAAATCATGACCTGATCCGAAGGCAGAGGTATAAGCCACTGAGACACCGAGGTGCCCCTCTTTTTTTTTTTTTTTTTTAAGATTTTATTTGTTCATTCATGAGAGACAGAGAGAAAGGCAGAGGCAGAGGGAGAAGCAGGCTCCCACAGAGCAGGGAGCCCGATGCAGGGCTCAATCTAGGAATCTGGGATCATGACCTAAGCCGAAGGCAGATGCTTAACGGACTGAGCCACAGAGGCGCCCGTATCTTGTATCTTCTTATGGCCATGATCAGGAAGGACCATGTCATGTGGATCAACTGTTGGATTTAATGGGCCAATTGTAATGCACATGTCCTCAGAATAAAGTATTAAATATTAAAATACTGAGTTAATTGTCTCCAGAGATGTTGTATAGAAGTGTGGTGGTTCTGTACAAATGTAGGAGCCATTTATAGTTTGGATTCAAGCAGGAAAATGTTGTAGACTGCTAAAGAGGCTTAAAATATCTACCATCCAAGCATCAGAGTAGAATTAAGCTGGTCCCCTGCCAAAGTGCAGACAGAGAAAACTCATGTTTGAAACAAAACCAGGGTTAATAAGTAAAAATAGTCCCCTGAAAAGTGTCTTAAAGTATATTTGTTGTTTGGATGTATTACAAACCACACTATAGGTCATATGTGATCTCTGTATACCTATTTGTGTTGGAAAAACTATGCTGGTTGTGCATCTTGCTTTTAGGACCCCAGGAAAATACTAATAATCATACATTGATTGTCTTCTCTGGCTATTGCTTATAAAGAACCAAATACCAAAGTTCTAATACACACCACATTTTATCAGGGAATATTTGTTATCATCCCCAGAAACATCACATATGGCCTCTGACACTAAAGAAAGGAAATTTTATTATTGCTTTATACCTTTATTTTTCCCCTAATATTTTTGTTTCTTTTTGTTTTCCCCTCCTTATTCTTTTTATTTAAGGGGAAGAACTTGACAACCAGATTTTTAAGAAATCAAATACATTGAAGCAGTCGAGTATCTTTTGCCTTAGAGTGTATATCATAGAATAATGGATTATTTTTACCTTCATGGGAATAATGATTTTTTAAATAATTGTATCTTTAACTTTCTATTGACTTTATTAGGTTTTTACCATTGAAAAATTCCATTTTTCTTATTTATAGCCATGATTTCAAATAGTTTACCATTGAATAAGTATCTTTCGTTTTTTTCACATGGAACTGTTTTTTAAAAACTGTACTATATATAGGCCGACTAACACAGCTTGATTAAAAAACAAACTCTGCCTTATTTTTAGTTAGGAAAATCACACATGGAAATATCAAAAGGCAGACAACATTATTTAGCTAGTTTAATTTTGTGCTCGGCTGATGCTGGACACAACAACAAAGAGGAGTCTTTCTCTGCTGCAGCCCAGATGTTACAAGGCTGTTGAACTTGGGTTTAACTGACCCAGGAGAATCAACTGGCTGCTAGAGAGGCCCTGCTTCTGGCTTTGTGGAGATCAAGGAAAGCCCTTTCAGCATGTCTAAGAGCCAGATCCAGGGTATCTCAGGCAAGCTAGGGAGCACTTTGGCAAAAATCTCCTGAATTGTGCAATCTCGGACTCTGTTTTTTTCCAACTTTTCCCTGTGAAGATCACATGCTTAAATTGGGCCATGCAGCTGTGTGTGGGTGGAGTACTTATACTCAGAGCTCTTAGGTCTGATGGTGCAGTCAATGGTACACTATTTCTTCCCCTGCCCCCACCCTGAGAAACTTCAGAAGTAATTCCTTGAGGTTAGTAGTTGGTAACCTGATCTGTTCACCCTAAATGGTAAAACCTTCTCTTGGTTTTATGCATGTGTAGTTTGCATCTGTTAGGCAGTTTGCAAATGTTTCATTTGTTTTTAGAAATCTAATGACGGGGCGCCTGGGTGGCTCAGTGGGTTAAAGCCTCTGCCTTCAGCTCAGGTCACAATCTCAGGGTCCTGGGATGGAGCCCCGCATCGAGCCCTCTGCTCAGCGGGGAGCCTGCTTCCCTCTCTCCCTCTGCCTGCCGCTCTGCCTACTTGTGCTCTCTCTCTCTGTCAAATAAGTAAATAAAATCTTAAAAAAAAAAGAAATCTAATGACAAATGTTATATCAATAGTTTTCTATCAAAGAAGAACCTCCAATTTAGTTGTCAAAGAAGTCACCATTTCTGCAATATTAACTTTTAAATTTAGTTTTACACTTTATTAGAATGTTGATTCTTGTATTTGTAAAAAAAAAAACAACAACTCTCATATTATTCCTTGTTTAAAAACACATTTTGAAGCACTCCTAATAATCCTTGCCACTACTTTCTTTGAATTATGGAGTAGTTGCTTTGTCATACTTAAAGGACTTGATTCTTAGGACAAGGTTAACCTTGCAAGTTCAAAGAACAATTTGTTAGAGAGTAGCTATCATGGTCCCCAAGAACATTATTCTGTGTCCTCTTGGATCCAAAGACACTATGTTTTATTATCACTGAGTCTACTAGCCATCTTCTTCTCCTCTCCTTCCTTCTCTTCTTCCCCCTCCCAGTAAAGGAAGAGACTTGACAATCAGATTAAAATTTTCACATGCAATAATGTTATTTAGTTTCTAAGGTCTTTTGCCAGGAAGGGTAGAATATAGCAATAAGAATAATCAAAAACTTAATAGGAACATCAATGACATTTATGAAGCTATTGTGGTAGATATGATTTAATCTAATAGAATTCTAATTTTATAACTATGAGTCAAGCTTTAGGAGAGTGACATCACCAAGATGGCGACATAGGTCATTCCTGACTTCGCTTCCCCTTACAAGAAGAACAACTAATAAGTACTCAAGAACACGAAACCACTGAGAGAATCCTAGAACATGGGGGAGAGGCTGAAGCACTCCATGCACCACAGGCACCAACACAGATTGCATTAAAAGGGTAAGAGAAGCACACATTGACCACATTGCCCCTCCCCCAGGCAGCATAGCACACCCAGAGAGGTCTTCCCTGAGATTCAATTCCCGCAGTGGAAAAGAGAATCCAGTGGGGACAACCAGCATCCCTCAGCATTGGGGTCACTTTATGGGAGTCCCTACTGTGATACACCAGAAGATTGCAGGGAAATCTGTGGGATTATAAATCAATTATAAATAAAACCAATGGGAATCTGACTATGACGGAGAAGGGCGAGGGGCTTGTAACCAGCACATGGATGTTGGCAGATCAATTTCATACCTACAATGCCCAAGTACTGATTCCAAACCGTGGTTTTGCTCATCAGCAAATGAGCTCTAGAAGGGGACACTCTGATCAGGGAATTTAGATACACCTCATTGGATTCTCAAATGAGGAGTTTTGCTGATTCTGCAGCTTGATTTGCCTGTACCCAAGCAAAGAGCAGAGTCACAACCCCACCTGCTGCAAGAATGTCTCCAGGCCCCATCTGACCAGATGGGCTGGTGGGAACACCTGGAAGATGTTTATCCCAGCAAATCTGAGCTGAGAAGTGGGTGGGATAAAGCTTGACTTCTCCCAAACCAAAGTCAGTACTAGGCATGGAGAGTGAATGGGCAGGGAATTAGTTCAGAGCCAAGGTTGAGGTTAGCTCCCAGCTCTTCCCAAGTAGAGAGATTACTTGGGAAATTGAGAGTAGCCTATAGCAATCTCTCCCCTTCCTGCCCAAGCAAAGGAAGCTGAGATAGCCCCACCCACTGTGGCTCCTGGGGCCCCTTCAGACCAGAAGGGCTGGTTAAAATGCATGGAAGCTGTGTGGCCCAGCAGCACTCAAGTAGAGAGGGAGGAGGGCAGAGCTGATCACCCCCAGAGTAAAACCAGTACTGTGTTGAGAGTCCCGGTGCTGTGCACAGGCAGGGGGATTAACTCATTAGCAAGCTTTAGGTATTTTTCTAGCAATTTATGTTCTGTTTAAATATTCTTGTCACTGATAAATAGAAAAACACAATTGTGTTTTCAGAATGGTACTTAAAGATTTATTTCATTAGTGATAAATGTTCTCATTTGAAAGTGTATATATAATTTAAGATAGCTTTTCATTTTCTATGAACTACTCAAGTCAAACCAAAAGGGAAACAGATAAGGGAGGAAGATTCATTCAAATTGATTTACTTTTTGACTTTTAAAGAATTAATGAGTATTTGTGTGTATTTGGATAATAAAATTTACCAAACACATTTACTTTCATTTGTCCATTAGTTTCTAATAGCATTTTTTAAACCAATATTTATTGATGACTTATTAATGCCAGGCACAGAGATGCTTCAAAAAGCTAATAGTATTTTCGAGGTGCTCACTTCATTCCCACAACCATTTGAGATATATAAATACTCTCTGTAAAAAAGACTGATATTAGAGTTGTAAGTGAATAAAAATGGATGGATATTAGCAAAAGTACTTGTAATGTAGGTTTTCCTTAAATTGACCATGTTTTCATATGCTCAAAGTAGCTATAAAGTAGGTAAGAAAGTTATTATTCTTACTGAAAGGAAAGAAAAGACAGTAGGAAAAAAGAAAAATGCATGCTAGCATTTGTTGGGTACCTATTATATGCTAGGTTCTTTACAGATGTTTCATTCAATTCTCCACACAGCTCTTGAAAGTATACATTATTTACATTTACAGATGAGAAACTAAAGCTGAGTATCATTTAAGTAATTTACCTAAAATCATAAGTTGGAATTTGTTGGAATCAGAGAGTGAGTCTCACATATTCTTATTATAAATCCTGTGACATCCCACCCTCCAACCCCACTATATAGACTTTTCCTTTTCTTTTGGGATCTCTCTGTATTAAATGCAAATGCAACATATAAACATACATATATAAACATGATAAAGAGTGGAAAGGGAGTGATGTCAGCATCCTGGTGGCAAGATGTTCCTCCTTTTTGTCTACCCCTTTTAACAACAAATGAAAGATCTATCCACAGACAGAAGCACCTTGGGAGTTGTGGGATCCAGCATCATATGCCAGGGGATTTGGGTTAAGTGTTGCCCACCTGTGCATGTGGTAATACGCAGAAAGACCTCTGTGCTGGCAATGGAAACAGCAGAGCCCAAGAACTTACCTAAAACTTTCTCATCCCTAAGGGGGATAAACCTGGAGAGTGCTGAGTTGGGGCTGATACGCACAGACCAAAAAAATTTGCGAGAGTCTAGCCTTCCCAAGAGGAGATGGTAAGGGAAATTTTTCCTGCACTGTCCCCTCCTACCTCCAAGCCAACTCTGCCTTGGGCTGAGTTATCCAGCCAATGGTGACCTTCCCCTTAGGGAAAAAGGATAGTGGTGAGTGAGGGCCTGGCTACCCTAGTTAAGTGGGAGATGGCTGAAAAAGCCCATTTCCTTCCAGAAGCACTCAGTTCTAGGTAAGACCTCCATGACTGGGGCAGGGGAGGAGATCAGGAAAAAGGCAGGTGAGAATAACAAAAGACACTAAGGGGACATGGTTCGTATTGACTGCATCAAGCCTTTAGCAGGATGTTTGTACATGAGCCTTTGGGAGTTCCTCACCTGAGGATCTCCTCACAGGTCCATAGCACCCCCAACACCCAGAGTGTTAAACTCACACCTTCCTCCACTCTATGGCTGGCTTCCAGTGTGCACTCCCAAGCGGAGTGACAGAATCAAGTCCAGTAAATGGAGTGCAATTAGAAAAAAAGAATAAGATCTGTGGGTAATGGAGAAACCACAAACATAAGCAATAGTCAACCTGGAAAATCCGAAAGACAGAGAAAAACCCAGACATAACAGCACCAATGGATGGTATATCTAATTTGAAGGCAATTTGTAAAGATTTAAGGAGGTGTTTGATACTTCCAATGCAAAAGCAACGACACAACTACGAGAAATACAAAAAGATCAAAGAAACATGCTATTATGAAAGGATAACAATAATCCTCCTATAACCGAACCCGAAGGCACAGAATTTTGAGAACTAGCTGATAAAGAATACAAAATAGCTGTTTTAAAGAAACTCAATGAGCTACAAGAAAACTTAGAAGGACAATTCAATGAAATCAGAAAAAAATATGAACAAAATGAGATATTTATCAAAGAGATAGAAATCATAAAGAAACAAAAAATCTGGAGCTGAAGAATTCAATGAATGAAAAAAAAAATTCAGCAGAGAGCATCTGTATCAGAATAGAGCAAAAGGAAGACAGAATAAGTAAGTTAGAGGACAGGAATTTTGAAATAACCTAGTTAGGCAGAACAAGGGAAAAAGAATGAAAAAGACCAAAGAAATCCTATGGGTTGTATAGGACTCCATTAAAAAAATTAGAATATTGTCATTAGAGAAGGAGAAGAGAGGAGGAAAGGGGCAGAAGGTTTATTTAAAGAAATAATAGCTGAGAATGTCCCAAACCTTCAAAGAGACTTGGACATCTAAGTTCACAAAGTTAACAGATCATCCTATTACCCCAATTCGAAAACCTCCAAGACACAAAAAATGAAACTGTCAAAAATCAAAGTTAAACAGAATATCTGAAAAGCAGCCAGAGGAAAGAAATATTGAAATCTAGAAAGAATTCCCCCGTCAGGCTATCTGCAGATTTCACAGCAGAAATCCTGCATGCTAGAAGAGAGTGGAATGACCTATTCAGAGTGTTGAAAGAAAAAAATTGCTAACTAAGAATACTCTATCCAGCAAAGTTATCCCTCAAATACAAAGGAGAAATAAAGACTTTCCCAGACAAACAAAAGCTGAGGGAGTTTGTCATCACTAGGGGAAAAGTATTAAAAATAATTATAGCAACTATAATTGGTAAATATATAATATAAAAAGAGGTAAGTAATACCTCAAAAATATAAAATGGGGGAGTAAAAGCATGAAGCTTTTGTGGGAAATTGAAGTTTAAGCTCTCAGTTTAAAATGAACTGTTTTGTCTATGAAATGTTTTTTTTCCCCAAATACTTTTATTTTATTTTTTCAGTGTTACAAGATTCATTGTTTATGTACCACACCTAGTGCTCCATGCAATACATGCCCTCCTCAATACCCACCACCAGGCTCGCCCATCCCCCCACCCCTCACCCCTCCAAAACCCTCAGTCTGTTGCTGTGAGTTCACAGTCTCTCATGGTTCTTCGCCCCTCCAATTTCCTCCAATTCACGCCTCCCTTCCCTCTCACAATGTCCTCCATGTTTTTCCTTAAGCTCCACACGTAAGTGAGACCATATGATAATTGACTCTCTCCGCTTGACTTATTTCACTCAACGTAATCTCTCCCAGTCCAGTCCATATTAAAACAAAAGTTGGGTGTTCTATTCATCCTTTCTGATGGAGGCATAATATTCCATTGTATATATGGACCATATCTTCTTGATCCATTCATCTGTTGAAGGGCATCTTGGCTCTTTCCACAGTTTGGCGATTGTGGCTATTGCTGCTATGAACATTGGGGTACATGTGGCCCTTCTTTGTACTGGATCTGCATCTTTGGGGTAAATACCCAGTAGTGCAATTGCAGGGTCATAGGGTAACTCTATTTTTAATTTCTTGAGGAATCTCCACACTGTTTTCCAAAGTGGCTGCACCAACTTGCAATTCCAACACACAGATAAACTCGAAATGGATAAAAGACCTCAACATGAGGCGGGAATCTATCTATGGAATGTTTTATGTAAACTTTATGGTAACTATAAAGCAAAGACCTAGAGTGATTCACAAAAGATGAAGAAAGGGGAAACAGAATATACCACTATAGAAAATTACCAATTTACAAAGACAGGCAGAAACAGAAAAAGAAATACTGGAAATACAAAACCACCAGAAAGTAATTAATAAGATGGTACTAGTAAGTCTTTATATACCAATAATAATTCCAAATGAAAATGGGTTGAATTCATCAGTGAAAAGGCAGAGAGTGGCTGAATGAATAAAAAAACCCAAGTATATGCTGCTACAAGAGATTCCCTTTACCTTTATGGCCCCACACAGACCAACAGTGAAGAGGTGGAAAAAGATATTCCATGCAAATGGAAACCAAAAAAGAGCTGAGGTAGTTGCACTTATGTCAGACAAAATAGAATTTAAGACAAAGAATGAAATAAGAGACATTAAAGGGCATTATATAATGATAACGAGTTGATCCAACAAGGAGATATAACATTTGTAAATATTTATACATCCAACATAGGAGTAACTAAATATATAAAACAAGTATTAACAAATATAAAGAGAGAAACAGATGGTAATACTTTAAGACCATATTTTTATCAATGGATAGATCATCCAGACAGAAAATCAACAAGGAAATACTTAAATGGACTTAAATGACATGTTAGATCAGATAGACTTAGACATTTATAGAACATTCCATCCAAAAGCAGCAGAATACATTTTCTTCTCAAACACACAGGGAACCTTCTCAAGGATGGATCATATGTTAGGTCACAAACAAGTCTTAATAAATTTAAGAGGATTGAAATTATTCTAAGCATCTTTCCTGACCACTGTGGTATAAAACTAGAAACCAAAATTCACAAATATGTGGAGATTAAACACCATGCTACTGAACAACCAATGGGGCAAGAAGAAATCAAGAGAGAAATTAATAAATATCTTGGGACAAATGAAAATAGAAATATAACATGCCCAAACTTATGAGATGCAGCAAAAATAGTTTTAAGAAGGAAGTTCATAGGGATGCCTGAGTGGCTCAGTCAGTTAAGCACCTGCCTTCGGCTCAGGTCATGATCCGAGAGTCCTGGGATCAAGTTCAACTTCAAGTTCCTTGCTTAGCAGGGAGCCTGCTTCTCCCTCTGCCTGCCTCTCCCCCTGCTTGTGCTCTCTCTCTCTGACAAGTAAGTAAATAAAATCTTTTTTTTTTTTTTAAAGAAGGAAGTTCATAGTGATGAGACAAATTTTTAAAATAAGCAATCTAATTTTACACCTCAAGAACTAGAAAGAGAAGACAAACTAAGTCCAACATTAATATAGAGAAGGAAATGACAAAGATCAGAGCAGAAATAAATGAAATAGAGATTTAAAAGGCAATAGAAAATATCAGGAGCACCTGGGTGGCTCAGTCGGTTAAGCAACTGCCTTCAGTTCAGGTCATGGTCTAGGGTCTTGGAATCCGGACCCGCATCTAGCTCCCTGCTCAGTGAGGACTCTGCTTATCCCACTCTTTCTGCTGCTCCTCCTGCTTGTTCTCTCTCTCTCTCTCAAATAAATAAATACAATCTTAAAAAAAAGAAAATATCAATGAACATAAGAGCTAGTTTTTGAAAAGATAAAGTAGACAAACGTTTAACCAGAATCATCAAGGAAAGGAGAGGACTAAAATAAAATAAAATTAGACATGAAAGAGGAGGCATTATAAACGATGCCACAGAGGGGTGCTTGGGTGGCTCAGTCAGTTAATCATGCGACTCTTGATTTCAGCTCAGGTCATGATCTTAGGGTCATCAGATTGAGCCAGGGGTCAGGCTCTGTGCTGAGCGTGGAGTCTGCTTGAGGATTCTCTCTCTTCTGCTAAAGTTTCTCTCTCCCTCTCTCTCTGCCCCTCCTCCCCATGCTCTCTCTCTCTCCCTTTCTCAAATAAATAAATAAATCTTTAAAAAAAAGTGCCCTATGTAAAGTGAAGTGGAAACTTGCGGCAGGAATCCTAAGCTTAGGTCTTTATCTAAATTTCCAGACTCTGGGTGTAAGTAGGATTGTCATACTGTAAAACGCCTAGGCAGTAACTCAAAATAACTCTTTTCTCATCACAGAATCATATACCTTGATTAACCAGGATAAATTCCAAGGATGCTTCAATATCCTCAAATCAGTCAATGTGATATACTAGATAAACAAAATAAAGGATATAATCATCTCAATAGATACAGAAAAATCATTTGATAAAATTCAATACCCATTATGATATAACTCTCAAAAAAGTGGGAATAAGAGAAACATACCTCAACATAATGAGGGCCATATGTGAGAACCCCACAGCTAACATTGTACTAAATGGTGAAAAGCTAAAAGCATTTCCCCTAAGATCAAGGATAAGACAAGGATGTTCCCTCTTTCACCACCTTTTTATTCCATGTTGTATTGGAAGTCTTAGCCACAGCAATTAGGTTAAAAAAAAAAGCATCAAATTGGAAGAAATAAAACTGTCAGTTTTACAAATGACATGATATTACTTAGAAAACCCTAAAGATTCCATCAAAAAATTTGAATTACTAAACAAATTCAGTTAAGTTACAGGACACAGAATCAATACACAAAAATCTGTTGCATTTTTGTACAGAAAAATGAACTAATCAGAAAGAGAAATTAAGAAAACAATCCCATTTACAGTAAAAAGAAAAGAATACTTAGGAATAAATGTAACCGAGGAGGTAAAAGACTTGTACACTGAAAACTATAAGACACTGATGAAAGAAAGTGAAGACAACACAAATAAATGGAAAGATCCCTGTGTTCATGGATTGAAAGAATATTATTAAATATCCATACTACCCAAAGCAATCTATAGATTCAATGCCAATCCTATCAAAATTTCAATGGCATTTTTCACAGATATAGAACAAAAAATCCTGAAATCTTCAGGCAGAAAAAAAAGCTGGAGGTATCACACATCCTGATTTCACACTATATTTCAAAGCTCCAGTATTCAAAATAGTATTGTATTGACATAAAAACAAAACAAATTATTGGAACAGAATAGGAAGCCCAGAAATAAACTCACACATATATGGTCAATTGATAGGCAAAGGAGGCAAGAACATATAATGGGAAAAGGATAGTCTCTTTAATAAATGATGTTGGGAAAACTGGCCTACTACATGTAAAATAATGAAACTGGATCACTCTCTTATATCATGCACACAAATAAACTCAAATGGATTAAAGACTTATATAAGAGACCTGAAACCATAAAATTCCTAGAAGAAAAAATAGAGGGGAACTCCTTTACAGTTCAATGGTTGGATTTAACATAAAAACAAAATCAACAAGTGGGACTATGTCAAATTAAAAAGCTTCTTCGCAGCAAAGGAAGCCATCAATGAAAGGAATAGGGAACCTACTGAATGAGAGAAAATATTTGCAAATCTTATGTGATAAGGAGTTAATATCCAAAAAAAAAAAAAAATGAAGTCTTTATATAATGCAATAGAAAAAAAAAAACCCAAAAAGATCCAATTAAAAAATGGGTGGAGGATCTGAATCAACATTGTCCCAAAGACATACAAATGGCCAACAAGTATATCAAAAAGTGGATGGAAATAAGTCAAAGCAAAATAAGTCAGTCAGAGAAAGACAAATACCGTATGATTTCACTTGTATGGGGAATTTAAGAAACAAAACAGATGAGGATAGGGGAAGGGAAGGAAAAATAAAATTAGATGAAAACAGAGAGGGAGGCAAACCATCAAACTCTTAACTATGGGAAACAAACTGGGGGTTTCTGGAGGGGAGTGGGTGGGTGGATGGGGTAACTGGGTGATAGGCAGTAAGAAGGGCACTTGATGTGGTGAACACTGGGTGTTGTATGCAACCGATGAATCATTGAATTCTATTCCTGAAACTAAAAAAAAAAAGTGCTTAACATTCATAATCATCCGAGAAATGCAAATCAAACCCACAAAGATATATCACCTTATACCTATCAGAATGGCTAGAGTCAAAAAGATAAGAAATAACAAGTGTTGATGAGGATGTGGAGAAAAGGAACTCTCCTGCACTGCTGGTAGCAAATGCAATTTGGTGCAGCTACTGTGGAAAACAGTATGGAGGTTTCTAAAAAAAAAAAAAAAAAAAAAAAAATTAAAAATAGAAATACCATATGATCCAGCAATTCCACCTCTGGGAATTTACCCAAAGAAAATGACAACACTAATTTGAAAAGATGTATCACCTCTATGTTTACTGAAGTACTATTTACAATTGCCAAGATATGGAAGCAATCCAAGTATTTATCAATAGATGAATGGATAAAAATAATATAGAATGGAATATTACTTGGCCATAAAAAGAATGAGATCTTGCCATTTGCAACAACATGGATGAACTTAGAGGGAATTATGCTAAGTGAAATAAGTCAGAGAAAGAAAAACACCATATGATTTCAATTATATATGGAATCTAAAAAACAAAACAAATGAACAAACAAAAAGCAGAAACAAACTCATAATTACAGAGAACAAAATGATAGTTGCCAAAGGGAGGGGATTGGGAAGATGGGAAAATGGATGAAGAGGAGTGGGAGATACAGGCTTCTACTTATGGAGTGACTAAATCACGGGGATAAAAGGTACAACATAGGAAATATAGTCAATAGTATTGGAATAGGTTGTATGGTGACAGATAGTAGCTACACTTGTGATGATCGTAAGCATAAAATACAGACTTGTTGAAGTACTATATTGTATACCCCAAACTAATGTAACATTGTGTATCAACTATACTTCAATAAAAAAATTTTTTAAAGGAAAAATAATTAAAAATAGAGCCATAGATACAGAAAACAGATTGGTGGTTTCTAAAAGCAGGGCATGGGGATGGGAATAACGGGTGAAGATGATCAAAAGTTGCAACCTTCCAATAATAAAATTAATAAGCCTTGGGATGTAATGTAATGTGACTGTAGTTAACAATACTATATTGTATATTTGAAAGTTGCTAACAAAGTAAATCTTAATTGTTCTCATCACAAGAAAAAAAATTATAACTTGTGGTGATGGATGTTAACTTATGCAATATATACATATATTAAATCATTAAGTCATACATCTAAACCTAATGCAATTTCATATGTCAATTATATATCATTTAAACAAAAAATAACTAGGAATAAATTTAACCAACAAAGTGAAAGATTTGTACAATGAAAACTATAAGACCTGATGAAGGAAATTAAAGAAGATACAAATAAACTGAAAGATATTCCATGCTTATGGATTGGAAGAATTAATATTGTGAAAATGTTCATGATACTCAAAGCCATCTATAGATTCAACACAGTCTTTATCAAAATTTCAATGGCATTTTTTCACAGAAATAGAGCAAATAACCCCAAAATGCTCTAAATAACCAAAGAAATCATGAGTAAGAATAACAAAGTTGGAGGCATCACACTTCTTGATTTCAAACCACACTATAAAGCTACAGTAATTAAAACAGTATGGTACTGGTATAAAAATAAACATATAGACTAATGGAAAAGAATAGAAAACCCAGAAATAAACCACCACTAATATTTGATAAGGGAGCCAAGAAAATTCAATGGGGAAAGGATGGTCTCTTCAACAAATGGTGTTGGGAAAACTGGACAACTACATGAAGAAAAATGAAATTGATCCTGTTTTGCACCACTCACTAAAAAGTCGCTATATTAACAATAACTCTTAGAAGAAAACATATGGAAGAAGCTCCTTGATGTTGGTCTGGGCAATGAGTTTATAAATACCACACCAAAAGCATTAGTAACAAAAGCAAAAATCAACAAATGAGATTACATTAAACAAACAAAAAAAAATAATCAGAGAAAAAGATTCATCATTAAAATAAAAATACAACCTATGGAATGGGAGAAAATATTTGTAAACTGTATCTTGGAGAAGGGGTTAATATCTAAAATATATGAAGAACTCATATAACTTACCCAAATGGCCAAGAGATATATGAAAAGATATTCAACATTCCAATCGTTAGGGAAATGCAAATAAAAATCACAATGAGATATTACCTCACACCTTTTAGAATGGCTACTATGGAGAAGACAAGAGTTAAAAATGTTAAAAAAAAAAAAAAGAGTTAACAAATGTTGGTGAGGACATGGAAAAAAGAACACTTGTAAACTATTTGTGTGAATGTGAATTGGTACAGATGCTAGGGAAAACAGTATGGTGGTTTCTCAAAAAATTGAAAACAGAACCACTATATTATCCAGCAATGCCAGTTTTGGGTACATATCCAAAGGAAATAAAGATAGAATATTTGAGAGATATACATACTTCCACATTTATTGCAGCATTTTTTTTTAATAAAAGCCAAGATATGGAAGCAACCTGTGTCTGTCAACAGATGAATGGATAAAGATGTAGTGTATATATCCCATAGAATATTATTCAATCACAAAAAGCAAGAATTTGTGACAACAAGGATGGGTCTTCAGGACGTTATGCTAAGTGAAATAAGTCAAACAGAGAAAGACACATACTCTATGCTATTATTTAAATATGGAATTTTTAAAAAGCCAAACTCATAAAAACAGTGGAATGGTGATTACCAGAGGCTGGGAGTGGGGAAATTGGTGTATGTTGTTTAAGGGTATAAACTTTCAGCTGGTAGGTAAATAAGTCCTAGAGATATAATGAAAAATACAGTGATTATAGACAACAATATTATAAACTTTAAAGTTGTTGAGAGACTAGATCTTAATTATTCTCATCACAAAAAGGAAATGATACCCATGTGATGTGATGCGATAGAGGTGTTAGCTTACGCTATGGTGGTAATCTTATTGCAATACATAAATGTAACAAGTTAGTATGTTACATATCTTTAACTTACACAGTGTTATATGTCAATTATATACCAATAAAATAAATTTAAAGAAAGAAGAATGAAAGGTAAAATTTAATGTGAATTACCATTTTCTCAAGTTTAATCACATAGTAACCTTCAGTAGTGCTGTATTAAAAACAAGCTGCTAAGGACATACATTAGTAAGAGAGTTTTGAATTTCGCCATTTACTGTCTACCAAGAACCTCTGGCAGAACAATTTTTCATTTCACAATTCCATGATGAAATAATCTGATGCTATGCAATCTTTGGCATGAATCTAAATCCCAGGGGATGAAGATATTGAATAAAATTAATTTTTAGAAAATGAAAAAAAGCTAGATATATATTTCCCTAACAAGGAAATAAATGATCTAGTGACTAAGAATATTTATCTAAAAAAATGTACGTTGAACATACATTTAGTTGTCTAGGTTGATCTGAAACGGATGTTCTTAGAAACTCTTTGTATTGATAGGAATGGATGTATGTGAGAACAATTCAGTCCTTAGATAACTAGAAATGAAGTTCTTATTAGTTTAGATAATTTTGATAGTAAGTCATAGAAATAAAATTATTCATTTTTTAAAAGATTTTATTTATTTGACAGAGAGAGAGAGAGAGACAGAGCGCAGAAGCAGGTGGAGTGGCAGGCAGAGGGAGAGGGAGAAGCAGGCTCCCGGCTGAGCAGGGAGCCCAATGCAAGGCTCTATCCCAGGACTCTGGGATCATGTCCTGAGCTGAAGGCAGCTGCTTAACTGACTGAGCCACCCAGGTGCCCCAGAAATAGGATTATTCTTAAGTGAATTTTAAAGTTCTTTTTAGTTTTTATTTTATTTAGTTTTTATTTTTATTTTAGCTAAATAAATGATTACCACTTGGTAACATAACAAAATACAGGGATCTGCCTCTTTAACTTTTAGATAATCTTTTTTTTTTTTTTTTTTTTAAGATTTTATTTAGGAGACTATGGGCAAGAATGTGCAAGAGAGCACCTGAGCTGGGGGAGAGGCAGATGGAAAGGGAGAGGCAGGTGGAGAGGCAGAGGCACAGGGAGAGGCAGACTTCCGACTGAGCAGGGAACCCAAGGCAAGGCTGGATTCCAGAACTCTGGGATCATGACCCAAACTGAAGGCAGATGCTTAACTGACTGATCCACCCAGGCACCCCAGATAAACTCTCTTTTAAACAAAGTGTGTATGGTCTACAAACAAATTTTCCATAATATTTAATAATGATAGACATTATTTATTGAGTACCTACTCTGTGCCAGTAACTATTTTTAGTCATTTGTTTAATCTTCCTAACATCCCTAGTAAAAATTACTATCCACATTTCACAAATTAATCATATAGAAGCCATAAAGCTAATTAAGGATGAGCTAATAATTAGCTCAGGTTTATCTGTTTCCAAAGTCTGTAGTTCTTCTCTTTACAATGTAACCTCAGGGAATTTTTAGCTTACTCACTCTGTGTCAACCCTGCCTCTACATCCTCCCTTGGCTACACAGCCCCTTTGACCGAGCTTCACTTTCACACTTTATTTGGCCATGATCAACTGAGGAGGGTGTTTGTACTTTAACCGGCACTAGTCTAGACTCTGTTCTCTCTGTTTTCACTTTAGAAAATTATATAGTGATTGCATCCAGAGAAAATTCCTCCTTTTCTCAGTTTTCTTTATCCATAAAGCTATCCAGAAAGTGGTAAAGATCCTAAATTTATATTCAGGTTTGTTTGTGTGAGTGGAAGAGATGGAGGATAAAGATCGTGGTTAAGGAAAGGTAGATTGTCCATGCCTTCTTATCCATCTTATTCCTGATCTTCCTAGCAGAGCACAGCATTGAGTGATCCCATACTTGTTCTGGTTTTAATAAGGTACCCTTGGATTCTCGTTCTCCTCTTGATCCTTGCGTTGATTCCCCTGTTCCCCTGTTCCTCTGCCTTCCAATCATCGGAGGAAGGATGATATGCAGTGCAGACTTCATCCATTCCTGGATATTAAAATATCTTAAAAACTTTGATTCAAATAAACTATATTGTCTCCCCTTTTCTTCATCATGCTTGAAATGCTTTCATTTTTTAGAAAGCACAGGATTTGTTTATTATAAACATATCATTACAATAAAAAAATCAATCTGTAATTATGATAATTTCTTCTGATTTTTTCCTGTGTAAATGAATCATGGGACAAGAAAGTCGACGTAAATGTTCAGCTATAATGTTCATATATTGATCATATTGAGAAACCTTGAGTGAAAGAATTAGAGCCTATTATTTGTCAAAGCTAATCTCTTTTTATGAACAAAGAACTCCATTATGGAAGTTTGGAAATGCTGAGGTTGGGGAAGCCAGCTGGTCAAATCTCAAGAGGCCAAAAAGTCATACAAAGTAGAATTACAACATTGATGATTTCACTCTGATCCAGCTTAAGAGGTTCAAAGACTCAATCTTGTCAATACCCTACAATTATTCAGATGTGCTGGATGACTCACACTGACTAAACTCACAAGAGACTGAAATATATAAATCAGAAAGCCAGTGTGTTATTTGACAATAAGAAATATAACAGTCAACATAACCCAACACTCCGGGTTCTCTAGCCAGAGTGTTTTTTTCCAGAAAGTAACCAGAAATAAACTTGGTACACATGAAATAAGAATAAGTGACATTATTTGATCTGAGGATTTAGAAATATTTCTACAATAGAAATAAGTTCTGCTCAACACAGCTTAGGTGGGCCAGCACTGGCATTTGTCTTTCTGGTTCTCATATTACTGATGTACTCCTCATGATTTAACATTGTTTTATTTGTATTTTTAAAAATACTTTTACTCTAGTTACAATCAAGTCTTTTTTGAGCCTCTTTAAATGATATTGCAACTAATAGTGACTATAAGAACAAAAGTTGCATTTGACAATTGCAGAGGAAGATTTGTATTGATTTAGTTCTTAACAACTATATACAGTGAAAACATAGTTGGGAAATTAGATTCTTCGATTGTCAGAAATATGTTTCTAGGCAGTCAAGTCTGCAGGCTATCAGTGAATATATAAATATATTAGAATTGACAAAACTGCCAAAAAATTCTGAAGAAAGGGGAAAAACATTCATGTTAGGTCAGAAAACAAATGTGTAGTTTAGAAAACAAAGCAGATATCACATATCTACTGTACTTCCAAAAGGTACATTTCTTAAAATTTAAAGATAAAATTCCAAAATTATGTCAACTACATAAATGTATTGGTGTAAGATAAATCAGTCTTGAATCACAATCAAAGGAATTACTGAAATTCCTAAAGGAGCTCATTATGAGAGTCTTACTGAATAGGTTGGTTTTATAAAGAGTTGCAGTTACATTCTAACCTAACTATGAGGAGCTGCTATCATAACACTGTCAAATAGTATCTAGTATTATATATATTTTTTCTCCTTTGGGCCAACTAGTGGGAACTAGGATATATTTTAGAGCCAGGTAAAATTGCTAGAATTATCTGCCTTCCCGCTGCTCACCTTAACAAGTGATTTGAGGTAGGTAAACATCAAGGAAGAAGAATCTTGGAACACTGAAAAAATAAAATTAAATTAAAAAAGAATAGTTTCTTATTAAGTGAATATAAGCACTGAAAAAAAAGGGTAGGCACACTGATTCATGTTAAAATTCACACTCATAGAAGGACATTTGCTTATACTGAAAGCTGTTTTCTATATACTATGTTTTATAGGTAACTGATATAATATACTGATGTAATACATATGTCTTTTCCCTTCCTGGAAAGGTCAATGAAGTCACCTGAATTTATTTTATCAATACCACAGGTTTCATGTTATGGATTAAGTTATTTTATGCATAAAAATGTAAACCATGTAAATATTTTGTAAATACATACAAAGTAATTTTTAGGTTCATTTCAGGAGTTATATAATTTATAATATGAATCATCAACGCCTGCTTTATACTTGTCTTGTAAATCTAAAAATAACTTAAATGCAGCATTTGACTCACAATCTTTACTGCTCCAAGTTTGGCCATCTCCTTGAGTAATGTCAGTGTCCATGTGGATAACCCATCTGGCTCTCTGCTCAGGTCCTTGATTTCCACATCGTTCAGGCAGCCATTTCCGCAGCCACATCCTGGACCTTTTTATCACTCATTACTTCTTCCCCTTCCATGTTAAAGTAAAAACAAAACAAAACTGGTCCTCAACCTTAAATCCTTCCAACTCAATAGTTCTCAGCTTTGGCTGCACATCAGAGCTACCTGGAGAAAATTTTAAAATCCTGATGCCCAGGCTAGGCCCCATTTTGATTAATTAAATCAGAATTTCTATACTCTCTAAAGGTGTGATTCAAGAATCAGTAGATCTTAAAATGCCCCAGGTGATACCAATATGCCACCAAGGTTGAGAACCACAGTTTTAACTTTTCTACTCAGTTACTCTACTGCACCTGTTTTTGAAACATTGACCTCTCAGCAGTCTCCAATCCACATTCCCCCTCCGTTACATTGTTTCATACTCTGTTACTTCGTTTCATTTCCTAGCATGGCATCAATCCTGCACCAACCCAATGGCCCCCTCGGTGCCTCAGCAGGGGGACAGTTGAGCACTGGTGGCGAAAATCACATCATAGGTGAAGATGTTACCAGCACTGTTTTCCTTGTCAGCTGCACCTGGGTTCTCAGTGATGCTGGGTCAGCCTGACTTATTTTGCTAGTCATTTTATGTTCCCATTCTCTACAATACTTATTCAAAATATGCTTCATTTCTCTCAAACTACAAACTGAGAATTTAAAAATTCAAACTAACTTCCTTTCTCCTGGAATCTCAAATGTTCTCATTTTTCCCTCCCTTTATCTAAATTTTTTTCTTTATTATTTTGTAGCTCACAAATGGTATTTTCATTCCATCGACAGAAATACAAGTATCTCCTCTCAATCCTCCTTTTTTTCTCCCTCCTTACATCAAATATATCAAAAATCTTGTGACTTCTATATTTTATAAATTGGTGTTTTTCAGTATTGCTGCAGCTATGACCTTAGATCAAGAAACTACTGACTCTTCTTGATTGCTGAAACAGTCTCCACCACGTCTCCCTCCACTCCGGCCTCTTTCCCAGCAGTTCTTTAGAGTGATTATGTCTCAATGCCTAGCATATTGTGTCTCTCCCTTGCTTATTAGTTTATCAGTGTTGCCCTTTGGATAGTCCCAATTCCTGAATTTAAAGGTCTTCTACAATCTCTCCTCCAGCTTTCTCTCTTGCTTCATATCAAACATCTCACAAAAATCTGTTGTTTACGTATCTTAAATATTTGCCTACTTTTCAGTCCTGTTCCCTCTGTCTGAAACATTGTTTCCTCCCTTCTTTTATTTGCTTAGTCTGGCATCATTTTCTCTGGGAAGCTATTCTCTAATTGTCTGGGACTATTGGCTCCCCTTCTTTCATTCATCTTTGTTCTTCTACCTCCATCATAGCATTTATTCCATTGCTTTGAAAGTTTCTTTTTTTCTTATATGTATTCCCCACTAAACTATAATGGCAGAGTCCGTGACAATCGTCTTCACCATTAGCATAGGTTTTAATATAATATAACATAATATAATACATAATGGGTTTCAATCATAGTAGAGTTCAATAAATCATTGGTGGATAAGTTTAAGCGAATGTTCAAATGCTTTTAATGATGTATAATAAAATTCAACCAGGACTCCACAGAATTTCATAATGCAATAAAATACCCCATAGAGGACTATAAATAATAATAATGAAAATCTTGGGACTTGAGTGAAAATGAGTTTAGTGATCTCATATTCATATGTTTAGTTTTGAGAACTTTTTCCATATTTGATACACTGAGCATGATTCACAACTCACCAGATCACTAAAAGATGGAGACGACAGCAACCTTTATTTAAGGTCTGAAAATCACCTGAAAAATCTTTAGGGCCAAAAATACATCATTACTTGCTAAAAGTAAGCAACACAGACTTTGGAGCAACACACAAACTTGGTGTGAAACTTGGATCCACTATTAACAACGTAACCTTGGGTGAGTTATTTCATTTTTTTTAAAGATTTTATTTATTTATTTGACAGTGAGAGAGGGAACAAAAGCAAGGGGAGTGGGAGAGGGAGACGGAGAGGGAGAAGCAGGCAAGGAGCCCAGTGGGGGGCTGGATGCGGGGCTTGATCCCAGCACCCTGGGATCATGACCTGAGCCAAAGGCAACCACTTAACAACTAAGCCACCCAGGGCCCCCTGGATGAGTTACTTGTTAAGTCTTAGCTTTCTCATCTATAAATTGAAGACAATTAAACTTGCATCATAGGGATATCATGAAGGTTAAATGAGATAATGTATATAAAATGTCAATTATAGTACCTGCTAAAGTAGGTACTCGATACTTTTACTTCTTTTACAGTGGTGCCTAAAATGCTATATTATTTGGGGGTAAAGGATCATGTCTCCAGGAATCCCCTGTTAAATGCAAATATAGGATGTGAGAGGCATTTACATTTTAGTTTCAATTAATGTGTGTGTAGGTATTCATCCAGAAGATAATAGAATAGTAAAAGTCAGTCATGAAAGGAATGGATAAGGTGTCCTATGA
Organism: Potos flavus; assembly: GCA_028534135.1. Lineage (NCBI taxonomy): Eukaryota > Metazoa > Chordata > Mammalia > Carnivora > Procyonidae > Potos > Potos flavus. The sequence continues at coordinate 131,228,896 of CM052883.1, forward strand.
ACTTCTGACATGTGTGAGGGATGATGTGATAAGTATGGAATAAAGAACACTGCCTAAGGGGAGGTTTAAGCATATACATTCATCCCAGGCCCCTAGAGAACTTGGACTCTTGGAGAAAAGAGAGAGAAAGGCTGAATACTGATACAAGAACAGTGCCGTTGAAGAGGGAAGAGTACATCTAAGACAAGCTTCAAATTCTTTTTATTTTAATTAAGGCAGTTTTAAGTAGTTTAACAGTTGAGGCTCCAGCTCTCTGCATACTGAAGCATTTCTGAGAGTCTGGGGCCCGTTGATGTTTTTGAGACAACAATCCTTTATTCCTGCCACCTCTCTTTGTCCATATCAAAGTACGAATATCTGTGGAAACTATTCAATAAAAATGTAAGCCTTGGCTACAAGTAATTTCTAGTGAAATCCATCTAGAGAAATTTGCTGCTTCCTTTTTATCTTATGCTCTATTTTTATTTATCAAGAAATTTAGACATTTAAAAACATGTATCTTGAAATACAATATAAAAGATAAAACACACACAAAAGTAAATTTTAAAAAAGATTTTATTTATTTATTTGCCAGAGAGAGAGAGCGTACAAGCAGGGGAGCGGCAGGCAGAGGGAGAAGCAGGCTCCCCGCTGAGCAAGGAGCCTGATTCGGGACTAGATTCCAGAACCCTGGGATCATGACCTGAGCCAAAGGCAGATGCTTAGCCAACTGAGCCACCCAGGCACCTCCAAAAGTAAATTTTTGATATTGCTACTGAGTCATGATGAATTTTGCCTTCAATGAATTCTTTTTAGATGTGCAATGTATTTGACATTAAATGAATTCTAATGTACATATATAATCTAGCCAGGTTTGGGGGAATTTTATTAAAAGCTCTGTTGAAACTTTTATGCAGCATTTACATTTCATTTACTGGTCACAAGAGGGAGTAAGAACACTGCTAAAAATTACATATTTTCAAACTTTTTTCAAGACAAGTTGTATGAAAAGAATCCCCTTGAGTTTTAAGGATAAAATGATTTCTCTTTTTCCTAGTTGGTCTAGGACTTTTATCAGCTCTTAATTTTGAACCGATACATTGTATTTAAATAATAAAAGCTAAATTCATAAAAATATTAGAGTATGTCTAACAAAGGATCATTTTCAAACAGTCTGAAAAGGTCTGAATATAATTTTTTAAATACTATTTGACTAATATGTCTGAGTCACCCATCATGTTTTCACCATCGCAGTGACTGTAAACAAATCACTGTTTTATTTATAATGATGCAACACGATGAAATATATTGCAAAAGTAGATCTCTTAGAGGAAAATCTGAAATTCCTTTCCTAGAATGTCTGTGGCCTGTGACAATTTGCTGTTTTCTTTTCTGATTTTATCGTTTCCTTTGAAAAGCTATGTGCTAAAGTGCTCTCAAACATTTAATGTACCTTAATAGTCCTCAGATTACTCAGTAATTTTTAGAGTAAAAGTTTAAGATATCTTCTGTTGAAAGTGCAACATTGCTGACCTTTGAAAATGTTCTTAAGAAATAAAAATTTGTACAATTTTCTCTTCAGAGTTTAGGTCTCCCCAAGATCACATGGCTGCTTATCTTATATTCTTTGATAGAGTGCATATAATTTCCCCCTGAAGATTGCTTCTTACCACTTAGATATAAAAGTACCCAAGTATCTGCTGGCTATTTAAGTAAAGAACTCCCCAAACTTAATATTGAATCAGGGTCGGGTATATGCTTTGCTTCATGAATACAGGACAGACTTTATGATAAATTCATGCTACATATTTTTTTCAGGTTTAATATAAGCTATAGATTTTTTCCTTTAGTTTGAAATTTTCACAAGGATAACGTGGAGAGCAAGATATGTACTAAGATGAAATAAATTATGTAGCTTAATGCATTAACCCTTTTTTATTTTTGATTAAATATATAGATATTAAATGGCCTAGACATTTTGTTCTTTGAAATACTTGTGAAACTATTCAACAGAAATGTGGGGTTTGGCTACAAGTTGCTTCTACTTAAATCCATCCAGAGAATTTTGCTGCCTACTTTCATCTTTAAACTTTATGAACTGCAAAAGAAGCACTTATTATTGTTTTTAATGCCTTAGCTATTACAAGTGCTAGCTAACTCCACGCAAACTTCTGGGAATCCTGAAGAAACACAGAGCTTCCCCACTCCACCCACTACTCCTAAAGTTTCCCACAGCTTTTTTTTTTTTTCACGTGGCTTAAAATTATGAAAGTATGAATACTAAGGGTCATTTGTAAGTAAAATCCAAGAGGAATGACTTTAAAAACATAACTACAAAGCACTTAGATCATGCTTATTTTACATGGGAAAATACAAGCTATACTTTTACTTTAATAACACAAATCTAAAGTCTCATTATTTAGTGAATTACTAAATTAAAATTATCTTCTGGAAAAAGTTTCATTACATGTACTATGTTACAAATGTAGGCCAGAATACTTACACAGAGTAGTTTTAGCACTTCATCTTTGTTACATCTGTAACTTTTGTTATTGACCTTATATTGATGATAGAAAGTTAAAAAATACCTAAGAATTTACCTAATGTAAAGCAAGAGAATTTTAAAAAGTATACATGTAAAGTCAGTTTAATTTTAAATTCAACATTATATTCCATTCTTTAATTATTGAAAGGATATTTGTTGAATATCTGCTATTTGTTTAATCATTTTAATCCGGTTTGTTTTAAAGTGGCTTTAAGGTGATTTACATAAATATAAATAATTGAAGAAGAGAGAATGGTTTGAAATTAGTGGAAGAGATGAAAAAAGTAAAAATAATGAAGCAAATACGAGAGAGAAAGAGGAACTGAGTATTTTATACAGAATAAGTGCCCTGACATTCTATGCACTTGTTATTAGAGCGTATAAATTGTTTTGGTTTTTTTTTTCTAACAACTATTGGGAAAGAAGGAAACCAGACAGAAATTTTATTCCTTGTAAGATAAAAATAATTTCTCAGAAAAGCACAACTATTTATGACAGCAAACTAGTTCTTCTTTGGGTTCTCATAGGAACAACACTGTGTGATTTAGTAAATAATAGCTTCGGGGTGCCTGGATGGTTCAGTCAACCAGTTAAGTGTCCAACTTTTGATTTCAGCTCAGATTATAAATAAATAAAATAATAATAGCCTCAACAACATTTTTACAGTGAGTTACTACTTTCTTGCAGTCACATGTTAAGCACTGGGATTCAAAATGATTTTGACAAAAATAGAACTATCCTATGCTGCAGTAATCACATTACTGGGTATTGATCCAAAAAATACAAAAACACTTATTCAAAGGGATACATGCACCCCTATGTTTATTGCAGCATTATTAATTATTTACAATTATTTAAAAATTATGGAAGTAGCCCAAGTATTCATCAATAGATGAATGGATAAGAAGAGGTGGTATATATATACTATGGAATATTACTTAGCCACAAAAAAGAATGAAATCTTGCCATTTGCAATGACATGGATGGAGCTAGAGAGTATTATGCTAACCGAAGCAAGTCAGTCAGAGAAAGACAAATAGAATATGGTTTCACTCATACGTTGAATTTAAGAAATAAAACAAATGAGCAAAGGAAGAAAAGAGAGAGAAAAGACAACCAAGAAATGGACCCCTAACTATAGAGAACAAACTGATGGTTATCAGAGGGGTGGTAGGTGGGGGGATGGGTGAAATAGGTGAAGGGGATTAAAGAGAAAACTTGCCATGATGAGCACTGAGTAATGTATAGAATTGTTGAATCACTATATTGTACACCTGAAACCAATATAACACTGTATGTTAACTATGTTGGAATTAAAATTAAAAACTTAATAAGAAAATTATTTTGACAGTTCATGCTCTCAAAGGAGTTGCAATTTAGCTAAGGAGGTAGGCACATAAATACATAATAAACAACACAGTAAGTTTGTGATACAGGTTAAGTCAAAGTATTGTAGGTGTAAAAAATCCTACCAGAAAAAAAGCCTACAATGAGAAATTAAAAGATTTTTGTTCTTATTCAATAACATACAATGATAAAAAAGCTCTATGGTTCGTAGTTTTTCCATGATTAACATTCAATTCAATAGCCACAGGACTTCATGGCTTTATTTTCAAACTAGTGCAGTATTTCCTGGGTGGTCTTGTTCCCTTCAAACTATTCTCTATATTGCTTCTAGATAGTCATTGGATTAAAGCTCACAAATAATTTGTGATTTAAAATTTGTTACAAAATAAATTTGAAACTCCTTACACTCTCTTCAGTTCTTCATATGATCAGACCACAAACAATATCCTTATAAAGTCTAAATATTTTTATTATTTATTTTTTTATTTTTAAAATATTTTGTTGATTTGAGAGAGAGAGCTGAGTGAATGAGGGGAGGAGCAGAGGGAGAGGGACAGGCAGACTCCGCTTAGCTCAGAGTCCCACTAGGGGCTCAATCTCATGACCCTGAGATCATGACCTGAACAAAATCAAGAGTTGGATGCTCAAGCGACTGAGCCACTCAGGTGCCCCCCTAAACATTTTTGATAACAGAAATCATTTTTAAAAATAATCTTTGTATTTGTCCTATTTCCAATATCTACTCCAGTGCCTTGTATTTACCATGTGTTCAAAAATACTTGTAAAAAGCACTGGATAAATGAATTCAGCTGCTTAAACAATGCAATGTTTCCTTGACCTTCCTCTTAGCTGGCATGTTGAAAAAAATACCAAAATGATACTTATGCTCTTTAATTTTCTATTGCAAAAAATATTTCTTTTAAGTATACAGTGAAATTCTCTTACTAATATTATGTTTGGTGACAACTTATGAAAGAAATTCATATTAAATTTAGATGTACTAGAAAAATTATATATTCTTTTACATACATATGAAAACACCCAATGAGTTCCGTGATTTCTATGCCTGTCACTGTTGTATATTTGTAAGTATGTATGTATACAGACATTTCAAACATTATCAGTGAGAGAATCTTCAAGCAGACTCCCCGCTCAGTGGGCAGCCCAATCTGAGTGGGAGCTCAATCTCAGGACCCCAAGATCATGACCCGAGCCCACATCAGATGTTTATCCAACTGAGCACCCAGGCACCCTGGGATGTAGACTTAAATGATATAGCTGGGATCAGAATCTAAATGGCTTTTGCTTCACTGTCTTTTCCAATAAAAATGTCCTCCCTTGCTAATTTAGAAACTGCATGTCTCCACTTGCATTATATAATTTTATTTAGACTACATAACCAAGCTGGCATTTGTAAATGCTCAATAAATGTTGGCTGTTAGGTTTTGGTAAATCACATAAAATTGTGTAAAAGTTCAATCCTGTTTTTAATGACTTTGGTCTATAAATACTCAAAACCTTTATACAGCTCTTCTAGTAGCTTATTCTTTTTATCCACAATTAATTTGTTTTCATATGAGAATTTATTTATACATTGCTCACATAATAACTACTTACTCCGTGTATTTTCTATTACATAAAATATTTTGAAATGTTTTGTTTTTAATCTATGAAATATTACTGATAATTTGGTTGCAATTACTTAATATGGTCAGGAGTTTAAATTTGAGATTGTAGTAACACTTCTATCTTTCATATCTTCCTTCCTACCATAAAAGTTTTTGTGAAAGGGATTCCTGGTTCTATTTCTACCATTTGCTTTCATATTTTCTGTTCCAAGAGGGCACACCCTGTAAGTGTGGGAATAAAACTCTTCTGGGCAGAGATTCCAGTGCTGCAATTATATTAGATGAGGCTATTGGATTGCTTGATTTCTCTAAGGACTTTGGTAATGTAGCTCAAGAGTGCTCCCTCTCCTGCTGCACTTTCAGCCACACTTGTTTTTCAATGCACCATCCTAGATAATTATCTCACCTCTAACTTTGAATAACACGAACCTACTAATTCTGACCCATCATTGAAATCAACTCTGGAAAAACTTTACAATAATAATTTTAGAGAGGAAGTTACAGTTTCAACACTGCCAATCAGTTGAAATACTTCTAAAAGTCAAATTTAAATTGTTATAGATACTATGAGCATCTACTTTTTGATCTTGTTACCTTATAGAAAGGAAAAAAAGTCTAACATAGAACCAATCATGCTTTGACTTATGCTTTTTAACTTAAATTATTAAGATTATTTGAACTATACTAATTGAACATGGTTCTAACTCTGTGCATGTGAATATTAACCCTTTTAAAGCCAACTTTATAATAAGCAATTTCTAATTCATCATTTTTATCATTAAATAAAAATGCAGAATTATCAATACCTGGTATTGGAGCTAAGAAGCTGAGGTGATTTGTTATTATGACAATAAGTATAACTGCCATCTGCAGAAGTTTTACTGTGTACTAAGCAATGTATCTGCATTATATCCTTTAACCCTCACATATGGCAATATTATGGTAGAGGCATTTGAGGGTCATAATTAAATAATGGGCTCTGGAGCCAGGCTGCTTGAGTTTGAATTCTGACTCTACCACTTATGAGCTCTGTGACTTTGATCAAGTTACCTAACCTTTCTGTGCTTTAGTTTTCTTACCTGTAAATAAGGGTAAATGATACCCCACAGAATTTTTGGGAGGATTAAATGAGTTATTGTATGAACAATGCTTAAAACATAGTAAATGATCAATAAGTGTTGCCTATTATTATTCTCCCTTTTCCACTGACTAAATAGATACCTACTTCAGATTGTATATCTTATAAAAGTTGGCATTAGAATAGGAAATCTGAGCTCTGGACTTCACAGACAGTGTTGGTGACCACTAGGCATGATATTATAGAACACTGGCAAAGTTTTCAGAGCACCTGGAAGTACAAAATTAAGAGAAGCAGCAAGGTGAAAGAAGAGACAAGACTGACTTTTTTTCCCATTAAGAGTGTAATTGTAATTGTAATTTTTTGACCTAGTTACAATAGACATTTTTGTGTGCCCACGATGGACAAAGAACTCAGCTGGGTCTTCGGAACACAAAGAAACAAAAGTAAATCTGCCTTCTAGGATCTTAGGGTCTAGTGGGAGAGACAATGATCAAGAAATTATTTTAATTCAGTACAGTGATTTATACAATGGAGGACTGCATTCAGTATTCAGGGGGAGCAAAGGAGAAACAGCAGCCCATGCTGCTTAGTACACCATGGGAAGATACACCATTTCAGTGGGATTTGAAAGATGAGTAGGGAATTGTCAGGGGGAGCAAATGATAAAAGAATTCTAGCAGATGGAAGAACATGTGTGAAAGTGAGGAATGTGAAAGGAGGTTGCCATGTTGGGGAACATCCTTAGAATTGTTTAGAATTGTTAGAGATTGGAGTGTGTTCTGGGGAAGGATATGGAGTATGGGAAGTGGCAGGAGATAAGAGTCAGACAGGCCAGCTAGTGCCAGTGTCAAAAGGTTTTGTATGCCATGTTGTTATGTCAGGTTTTTACTGAGATGAGTTATCAGGTAGTAGGAATAGATTCTGCAAAAGGCCACTGCAGGTACAAATCAAACCTGTGACATAACGGAAGAAATTCCTCGGTAAATTGCTTGGTCAATCAATGGATTTTATTTTGCGTCAGTGTTAGGGATAATGGGACACAAAAAATAACACATGGTTTCTGTCTATTCTTTTTCTACTATTCAGACATGTAACACAATTTGATGATTTTCCCTGTTCATAAATGAACTTGAGACTACACCTATCACATAAACATTTTCTAGGTTGAGTCACATTCAAAGTATAGAAAACATTTATTGCTTTAAACAAAAGAGTAAGCATTTCCAGCCATATTAAATGACTTTTGTTTTTACAATCTTCATTTCTTTTTTTTAAAGACAAATTTTTTAGAGATGTCTTAAGTTTACAACAAAATGGAAAGGAAGGTACAGAGCTTTCAAATATATCTCCTGAAATATATCTCCTGCCCCTACATATACACAGCTTCCTCATTATCAACATCACTCAACAGAATGGTGCCTTTTTTTTTTTAAACCAGGAATGAATCTACATTCACACTTCATAATTTACCTTAAAGTTCACTCTTCGTGTTGTACATTCTACATATTTGGAAAAAAAGTAAAATGACATATATTCATCATTATAATATCACAAAGAGTATTTTCACTGGCTTAAAAATCTTCTGCATGGTTACTATCTTTAATATACCAATAATTCAGTACAGGAACCAAGGAGATTGCATATCTTCATAAAATAAATTCCCTTTTTATTTCATGTCAAATCCTCCTCTTCGGTTCAATTTCCCCCTTATTTTTATTTCATGATTTGGTTACAAGTCAGCATAATTGCTCACTGGGGATAAATTCAGGGTAAAAAAAAAAATTGGCATATTTAATTTATGGGAATAGATTTCTTCATATATAATGCTATTCAGTTTTCATATGAAGAACTGCATGTAGATTGGCTAGATTTGCTTTGTCTTGGACTAAATAACAGCAAATTTGAGTAAAGCAGCTGAAATAGAAGTGGCTTAAATAGCAGCAAAGTTAGATAACATGACCAACAGTGAGACTTTGTAATTATCTTATAGTCTACTGATGCTCTTTCTGAGTCCAAGCTAGAGTTTATTCTGTCCTTGGAACTTTTATAGTGACTTCATTTCTAATATCCATTTTTTTCTATTTGGTTATTTTTTCATGTTCACTTGGACTTATTTCTGCCTATTTTTCTTTTAAACTTTCTTGCTTGTTTTGGAATCCTGGGAAAGCTGGCAAAGTAGGAGGATCCTGAGCTCACCTTGTCCCACAGACACACTGAAGTCACAACCACATCAGTGCAACTAACTCTGAAAATGACCTGAAGACTACAGGACAGACTTTCCACAGTTAATTATAGAGAAGAGGCGACATCTAAAAGGGTAGGAAGGGCAGAGACAAAGTCAGGAACCAAATCCCCAGCAAGATTAACCACAGCTGGGAACGACACCATAAACATGGAGAAGTGAGACACCACGCACCCCAGGCACAGGGGACCTGCACTGGGAAGATGAGAAACCCTAACTTTTGGCTTTGAAAACTAGTGGGGCTTAATTCTGTGAGTTTTTACAATCAGTAGGGCTTAATTCCAGGTACTTTATAGCTGGTTTAGCTCTGGGAGCATAGGAGGGATAAGAAACTGAATCCCACACTTAGGGAGCCACATAACAAATAACTCAGCTAAGATACAGCATGAAAACAGCAATTTGAAGAGCACCTAGGTATATGTGAAAGAGATTTATTTACTAATCTCAGAACATGCACTGAAGAGGAAGGGATTTTTAGAGGACTTCACCGGAATACAAGTGCTGGTGGTTGCTCTTTCTTTTCACCCCTCCTGCCTAGATATCAGGACATTTGAGGGAACCAGTATGAACCGTCTCCACTAACTTGCTAGCACCATGTTCTCCTGCAGATCTGCCCCATTTAATTTGCCACACCAAGCAGGTGTCCTTCCAAAGAGGTTTCTGCCCTGACACATCCTGCAAGCAACCTCAGCAGGGACTAATGCCACTCCAAAGTAACTCTTGCCCTGGAAAGAGGAGAAGTTAACCACACACACACTAGTGTGCCTACAGTCCCAGCACCTGAACCTTATAGCTAGTAGTGTAGAGAGAGTGCCCTGCTGATCAGTGTGACTGTAGCCCCAAAGAACGGTGGAGCACAGGCACCTGCTCTGACTGGCAGCCTCACTCAATTACAAGCCTGTGGTGGTCCCAGACTGGTCCCTTACCAGCACAGAAACCAAATTTTGCCTGGTGTTCCCACAACAGGCAAAGTGGGCCATCGCAGCTGACTGGACTGAAGGCAAATGTGGCTTAGCCATAACAGTAGGGTGCATTCAACCCATATAGGAGACACTTCTGAAGCACCTGGGTCTGATGAACTAGGGGCATTGTGCTGCGGGGCACCACAGGACCTCTTCTTCATAAAGCTACTACTTTCAAGATCAGGAGATACAGGTGACTTTCTAATATGTAGGAAAAAAACACAGAGAGTTAGACAAAATAAGGAAACAGAGGAATATGTTCCAAATGAAAGAGCAGATAAAACTACAGAAAAGAGCTAAATAAAGTGGAGATAAGCAATATACTTGATTAAAAAAAAAATCAAAGCAGTGGTCATAAAGATACTCGCTGGACTTGAGAAAAGAGTGGGAAATCTCAATGAGACCTTTAAAAGGATAGAAAATATGAAAAAAAAAACAAAAAACAAAACAGTCAGAGATGAAGAACTCAAAAACCGGAAAATAAAAACAAAAAACAAAACAAAACAAAAAACCCGCCAACCAACAAAAACCAAAGAAAACAACCCAAAACACTAGAAGGAATCAATATCAGATTAGAGGAGGTGGAAAAATGGATCAGCAACCTGGAAGACAGGGTTATGGAAAGGAACCATGCCAAATAGCAAAAAGAAAAAAAGAATAGTAAAAAAATGAGAATAGGTTAAAGGAACTCAGTGCCATTACAAGTGTAATAACATTTGCATTATAGGGATCCCAGAAGAAGATAGAGAGAAGGGGGCAGAAAATTTATTCTAAAAAGTAACAGTTGGAAATATCCCTAATCTGGGGAAGGAAACAGACATCCAGATTCAGAAAGCCCCCAACAAAATTAACCCAATGAGGTCCACACCAATATACATAATAAATAAAATGACAAAAAGTAGTGATAAAGAGAAATTTTAAAAGCAGCAAAAGAAAACAGTTATATACAGGAGAAACCCCATAAAGCAATCAGCTAATTTTTCATCAGAAACTTTGCCAGCCAGAAGAAAGTGGCATGATATATTCAAAGTACAGAAAAGAAAAAAAAACAAAACACAAAAAACGAAAAAAACCCTGCAACTGAGAAAACTTTATCCTGTAAGGTTATCATTCAGAATAGAGAGAGAGATAAGGGTTTCCCAGACAAACAAAAGATAAAGGAGTTCATCACTACTAAACTAGCCTTACAAGAAACATGAGAATTCTTTAGGTGTAAAGCAAAGGCCATCATCAGGATTAAGAAAATCATGAAAGGGAAAAATTTCACAGGTAAATGCAAACATATGATATGGAAGTTAAAGCACAAAAGCAGTAAATCAATTATATCCACAAAAGTTAGTCAAGGGCTTCACAAAATAAAAGGATGTAAATTATGACATCATATACATAAAATGTACAGAGGAGTAAAAATTCAGTGTTTTAAGAAAGGTTGAAACTCAAGAGAATCTCAACTTAACATAGACTGCTATACTCATAAGATGTATACAAACTTACTGGTAATCACAAATCAAAAACCTACAATAAATAAACAAAAAATAAAGAGAAAGATACCCAAACATACAAGTAAAGAAAGCCATCAAACCACAAGGGAAGACAGAAAAAGAAGAAAAATGAAACAGAGATGAACTATAAAAATAGTAACAAAATGGCACTAAGCACATATATACTAATAATTACTTTAAATGAAAATGGACTAAATGCTCCAATCAAAAGACAGAGGGTGACTGAATTGATAAAAAAGCAAGACTTTGTCTATATGCTGTCTATAAGAGACTTATTTTCAAACCTAAAGACTACATGCAGATTAAAAGTGAAGAAATGAACAATGACTTACAATGCAAATGGAAATGAAAAGAAAGCTAGGGTAGCAACACTTATATCAGACAAAACAGACTTTAAAACAAAGACTGTAACAAGAGACAAAGAAGGGCACTACATAATGATAAAGGGAACAATCCAACATGTGCATATAACAATTGTAAATACCTATGCATTCAACATGGGAACATCTAAATACATAAAGGAACTATGAACAGACATAAAGGAGGAAATTGACAGTAATACAATAATAGCAGTCAAAGACATTCCACTTACATCAATGTATAGATCATCCAAACAGAAAATCAACCAGGAAACAGTGGCTTTGAATGACACATTAGACCAGATGGACCTAACAGTTATATTCAGAACAGTCCATCCCAAAACAGCGGAATATACTTCTTTTCAAGTGCACATGGAACATTCTACAAGATAGATCACATATTAGGTCACAAAACAAATATCAATACATTTAAGAAGACTGAAATTAGGGGCACCTGGGTGGCTCAGTGGGTTAAAGCCTCTGCCTTCAGCTCAGGTAATGATCTCAGGGTCCTGGGATCGAGCCCCGCATCGGGCTGCTGCTCAGTGGGGAGTCTGCTTCCCCCTCTCTCTCTGCCTGCCTCTCTACCTACTTGTGATCTCTCTCTCTGTTGAATAAATAAATAAAATCATAAAAAAAAAGACTAAAATTACATCTTTCTTCTTTTCTACCATAAGTTTCTATGAAACTAGAAATCAATTACAAGAAGAAAGAACATGAATACATGGAGGCGAAATAAAATGCTACTGAACAATGAATAGGTTAACCAAAAAATCAAACAGCAAGTCAAAAAATACAGGGAGACAAATGAAAATAAATACATAATGGTCTAAAATCTTTGTGATGCTGTAAAATTTGATTAGTGAGATAAGTTTATTGCATTACAGGCCTACTTCTACAAGCAAGCAAGATCTCAAATAAACAACCTAACCTCACACCTAATGGAACAAGAAAGAAGAACAAACAAAGCCCAAAGCCAGTAGAAGGAAGGAAATAATAAAGCTTAAAGAAAAATTAATGAAATATAGACTAAAAAAACTCATAAAACAGATCGATGAAACCAAGAGCTGGTTCTTTGAAAAGATCAATAAAATTGATAAACCTTTAGCCAGACTCATCAAGTTTAAGAGAGAGGACTCAAATAAATAAAATCAGAAACAGGGGAGGAGAAATAACAATCAACACCACAGAAATACAAAGGATCATAAGGGAGTATATGAAAAAATGTATGACTAAAAATTGGGCAACATAGAAGAAATGGATGAATTCCTAAAAACATATCATCTTCCAAAACTGAATCTATTTCTAATAAGAAATAGCAAATTTGAACAAATTATTAGCAATGAAACTGAATCAGTAATCAAAAATCAACAAACAAAAGCCTAGAACCAGATGTCTTCACAGGTGAATTCTACCAAACATTTAAAGAAGAGTTAATACCTATTCTTCTCAAACTATTCCAAAAAATAGAAGAGGAAGGAAACTTCCAAATTCATTCTACAAAGCCAGCATTACTCTGATACCAAAACCAGATTAAACATTACAAAAAAAGGGAAGTACAGGTCAATTTCTCTGATAAACATGGTTTCAAAAATCCTTTACAAAGTATTAGCAAACCAAATCCAACAATACATTAAAAAATATTCACCATAATCAAGTGGGATTTTTCCCAGGGATGCAAGAATGGTTTAATATTCACAAATTAATCAACATTATACATCACATTAATAAGATAAAGGATAAAAACCATATGATCATCTCCATAGATGCAGAAAAAGCATATGGCAAAGTACAGCATCCATTTATGATGAAAACTCTCAAAAAGTAGGCTCAAAGGGAACATTTTTCAACATAATAAAGGCCATATATGAAAACCCACAACTAACAGCATATTCAGTGGTGAAAAACAGCTATTCTGTTAAGATCAGCAAGGGTGTGTATTCTCACTACTTCTATTCAACAAAATACTAGAAGTCCTAGCCACAGCAATCGGGTAAGAAAAAGAAATAAATAGCATCCAAATTGGTAGGGAAGAAGTAAAACTTTCACTATTTGTAGATGACATGATACTATACACAGAAAACCTAAAAGACTCCACCAAAAAACTACTAGAACTGATAAATGAATTCAGTAATGCTGCAAGATACAAAATATACAGAAATATGTTGCATTTCTATACACTAATAATGAAGTAGCAGAAAGAGAAATTAAGAATGTAGTCTCATTTATGATTACACCAAAAAGAACACAATTCCAGGAATAAATTTAACCAAGGAGGTGAAAGACTTGTACTCTGAAAACTATAAAACCCTGATGAAAGAAGTTGAAGATGACACAAACAAATGGAAAGATAGTCTATACTCATGGATTGGAGAACCAATATTATTAAAATGTCCACACTACCTAAAACAATTTACAAATTTAATGCAATCCCTAAAAAAAAAACCAACATTTTCACAGAGCTAGAAGAATACTAAAATTTTAATATGGTCTTGGCACAAAAACAGACACATAGATCAATGGAACAGAATAGAGAGCCCAGAAATAAACCCATACATATATGATCAATTAATCTATGACAAAGAATATAGGCATATACAATGGCGGAAAGGACAGTCTCTTCAACAAATGGTGCTAGGAAAACTGCACAGCTATAGGCAAAAGAAGAAAACTGGACCACTTTCTTATACCACATACACACAAAATTCAAAATGGATTAAAGACCTATTCAAGAGACTTGAATTCACAAAGCCCCAGAAGAAAAGAGACAGTAATTTTTTTGACATCAGCCATAGAAACGTTTTTCTAGATAGTTCTCCTAATGCAAGAGAAACAAAAGCAAAATTAAGAACTGGGACTACACAAAATTAAAAGCTTTTGCATAGCAAAGGAAACCATCAACAAAACTAAAAGGCAACTTATTGAATGGGAAAAGATACTTGCAAATGTTATATCCAATAAGGAGTTCATACTCAAAATATATAAACCAAAACTCTACACCAAAAAAACCCCAACTGATTTAAGAAATTGGCAGAGGAACTGAATAAACATTTTTCCAAAGAAGACATACAGATGGCCAACAGATACATGAAAAGATGCCCCAAATCACTAATTATCAGGGAAATGCAAGTAAAAACCATGATGAGATATGGGCTCATACCTGTCAGAATGGCTAAAATAAAAAAGACAAGAAATAACAAGTGTTGGCAAGGAGGTGAAGAAAAAGGAACCCTCCTGCACTATCGGTTGGAATGTATATTGGTACAGCTACTGTGGAAAGCAGTATGGAGATTCCTCAAAAAATTAAAAATGGAAATACCATACGATCCAATAATTCCACTACTAGGTTTTTACGCAGAGGAAACAGAAACACTAATTTGAAAAAGATACATGCACCCTCATGTTTATTGTTGCATTATTTAAAATAGCTAAGCTATGGAAGTAGCCCGAATGTCAATCTTAGATGAATGCATGAAGAAGTGAGAAATATATATATATATGAAAATGAATATATATCATATACATATATATGAAAATGAATATGTATATGATGATTTATATATAATGAATATATATAAAATGAAATACTACTCAGATATAAAAAATGAGATCTTGCCATTTGCAACAACATGATGGACCTAATGGGTATAATACTAAGTGAAATAAGTCAGTTAGATAAAGACAAATACCATATGATTTCACTCATATGTGGAATTTAAGAAACAAAACAAAGAAACAAAGAGACAAAGAAAAAGCACACTGTTAAATACAGAGAAGAAACTGGTAGTTGCTGGAAGGGAGGTTGGTGGAGGGATAGGAGAAATACATAAATGGGCTCAAGAGTATGCTTATCTTGATGAGCACTGATGAGCACTTGATGAGCACTAATGTATAGAATTGTTGAATCATGATATTGTATACCTTAAACTAATATAACACTGTATGTTAACTACATATCAGCTAAAAAAGAAGAAAAGAAAGAAAGAAAAAGATAACAAGGGGCGCCTGGGTGGCTCAGTCGTTAAGCATCTGCCTTTAGCTTGGGTCATGATCCCAGTGTCCTGGGATCGAGCCCCACATCAAGATGCCCGCTGGGTGGGAAGCCTGCTTCTCCCTCTCCCACCATCCCTGCTTGTGTTCTCTCTCTAGCTGTCTCTCTGTCAAATAAATAAAATCTTAAAAAAAAAAAGAAGATGACAAAAAAGTTTCTTGTGTTTTAAGTGGCTGTATTCTTTTCAAAAAATTATTTTATTGTGGTCAATACTTAATATGAGATCTACTCCCTTCACAAATTTTTAGGTGTACATTATTGCCTATAGGCACAATGTTGTACAGCAGATCTCTAGAACTTACTCATGTTTTTAAATTGAAACTTTATGCCCATTAATTAGTAACTTTCCCTTTTCTCCTCCAAGCTGCTGGCAACCATCAATCCAGTCTTTGATTCTGTGAATTGGATTTTTTTATGATCAGAACTTGCCTTTCTGTGAATGGCTTATTTCTCTTAGCACACTGTAATGAAAGTTCATCCACATTGTTATATATTGCAGAAATTCTTTTATTAAGGATGAATAGTGTTCTATTGTATGTATATACCACACTTTCTTTATTCATTCGTGTGTCAATGGATATGTAGATTGTTTCCACATCGTGGCTATTGTGAATAGTGGTGCTTTGAACACAGGAGTGCTAAAAGGCAATCTATGAAATGGGAGAAAACATTTGCAAAGCAAATATCTGATAAGGGGTTAATCTCCAAAATAATCCTACAACTCAATAGCAGAAAAATACCTAGTAAACTGATAAGTAAATGGGCTAAGGGTTGAAGAGACATTTCTCCAAAGAAGATGGATAAATTACCAACAGGCATATGACAAGATGCTCAAAGTCATTAGTTAAATGCAAATCAAAATCATAATAAGATATTACTTCACACAGATCAGGATGGCTATTAAGAAAAAAAAGACAATAAATACTGTTGGAGGATGTGGAGAAATTGTAATCCTTGCACATTGTTGGTGGAAATACAAAATGATAAAGCCACTATGGAATTTAGTATGAAATTTCCTCAAAAATTAAAAATAGAACTACCATATAATCAGGAATCTCACTCCTGGATAATTACCCAAAATAACTGAAATCAGGATCTTGAAAAGGTGTTAGCACTCAAAGGGCTGTATTCTTTAATTTGCCTGTTTGAGCACCAAAAACATAGTTGTTTTAAAGATTTTATGAGTGCTCCCTAAAATTAATATCATCTAGAGTGAATTTGTTATAATTTTTTTGTTTTTTGAATGTCTTTCTTAGTATTAACTTTTAGGGTTTTTTTTAGGGGGGAGAATTTAAGATTTTAAACTCATTTTTTGTGGCAGTTTTCTTTTTGCCATTTTATCACTCTCTCCCTTCTTCTCTCTTTCTCTTCTTTCCTCTCCTCTCCCTCTCCCTTTCCCCCTTTCTCCTTTTCTCACTGGTTTTGTGGTTGTTTCCACTCACCCTCAACCCAAATTGAGATTATGTAATGGCATTTTGGGCTCTTGCTCTTGAGTGATGTTGGCGACACCACAGATCCACACACAGAAGGACTAGATGGGTTCAGCTCAATTTTCGTTTGCATTACTAAGTCTTTGTCCCGTTATCTGCTCCAAGTAGCAGAACAACAATCTTCCCTATTTTTCAGCCTCCTTTCATTAATGGGCAGGAAATCCACACTCTAGTCCTTACCTTTAGGGAACCTGTCACTATCTCAAAGGACACTTTTAATACCTCTCATTCTACGCTAGCCCAGCTCTGAACTGCCACTACCTGCCTTTGGTCCATGGAATTATTTGGCGCATTTTTGTCCCAGTGAGGTCTTCTTTTTTTTTTTTCTCTTTTACATTTTATTTTCATTTCACATATTCCTGATTACTTTTTAATAGACCTCATACTCAGTAATTACCTATCTATTCGTTTGTGGTTTTTTTGTCTTGAATGTAATCTTCTTGAGGTAAGAACCTTATTCATTGATACCTCACTACTTTTAAAACAATTCATTGGATGTAATTGTCTTCGAAAACAAATTCCAATCCATCGTCTATTCTCTTTATAACCAGAATAAATAAATAGGAGCTTAATGTGCCAAAAGGAAATTCCATATTTTAAAAAAGATTTTAGGAGATAATTTAGATAATTTTCTTTTCCTTCAGTATTCATTCTTGCATTATCAATCTCAGTCTTTCTTCTGAATCATCTCCCCAGAATACAAACATGACTTAATAATTCCCATCTTAAAAAGAAAACCTCCCTTGATCTCATATTTCTATATTCCTCTCCAGATGCTCACACAATTTTTATACTACTTTCTTATATCAAAATATCTCAAAAGAATAGTACCCTCAACTCTCTACACTTTTCACCCCATATATATTGCTCAACCCTGTAATCCATCTCCCTTCCTCACTACTCCACTGAAACTATCCTTGTCAAGATTACCAGCAAGAAATCTACTTCTTTGTCCTCCTCAAGCAGAGAGCAGTGCTCAATGTGGCATTCAACAGAATTGACCACTCCCTCTTTTTGGAAGCATTCTCCTTTCTCAGGTTCCTCCACATCACACTTCCCTGGATTTTCTCCTGCATCACTGGCTGTTCCGTTTCAGTTTCTCTGTAGGTTCTTCTTCTACTCTTGGACATTTAGATACTAAAGAGGCTCATGGCTCAAGCTTGGGCTCCTTTGCATCTGTTCTTTCTTTTCCTGGATGTTATCTTCTCTCATTGCTTGAACTACTCTCTATATGCTGATGACTATGCCATGTTTATCTCTCTTCCAGAACATTTCCTAAACTCTAAACATATATGTAACTGCCTACTTGACATATTTACTTGGCTCTTAGACATCTCTAATTAACTTGTCCAAAACTGAGATACTTCTGAAATTTACTGCATTTTCCCTACTTAATCTTCTTTCATAGGAATTTGAAACTCTTTTAAGATATCTTTTAGTTTCTGTATTTTCATTTCCTCATTTATATTTATCAGTATAATATACTGATGACATTTTAAATTGTCATTTTAAATTGTATTTACTTATTATTTAATTGTATATATTTGCTAGACAGTATATTGGACATCAGGTAATTTTCTGTCAATAAGGAAAAACATAATTACCATTCTTCTGATAAATTGGTAAATTTCTCTTAAGAAAAAGAAAGAAAAAAGAAAATAAACATCTGCTCCAATATTTTATATAACTTGTGAAAATCTGGTCAGGACTTATAACTTTAATTTTTGAACTGTTGAGATCAGTGATTGCTGTAATATTAAATTTGGGAGGAAAATGTAAGAAATAAGCTTCATCGGGTGCATTTTGTAAAGACAACTATTTCAGCACCAGAATCATGACTGCAAATGTCACTCACTTTGGGTTGACTTAGTGCATACATCTTTCTGTGACGATATTTGAAGAGTTTAACAACAAATAATGACTTTCCCATAAATACTAAGCCAAGAACCTGCAGCAAAGAAGAAAGACAAATAAATAAATGTAACTGTCATAAGACCATGAAGGAAAAAAGAGGAAATGAGGAGGAGAAGTTGGTTTAGATTATTTGGTCAAGAAAATCATTTCTGAGGATGCTTTAGATGAATGGATATTTAAACTGAGAATAAAGCAAATTATAAAACCACATGTGTGGAGGTTTTAAGGAAACCAAATTAATTCTCTATAAATTGATACTATATAAAAGGGCTAAAATTTGTTCATTATGTAAAGTTAGTAGCAATCTTATTTTTCTTGTTTTTGCTAAATTGTTTTTCACACCTGTTGGTTTATGAGTAGATGCATAAATTGGTAAAAATCACAGCGCATATTTAACTCATTTGGAAATAACAATTCACTTCTTTTTGAGGAATTATTTATTATTTTTTTTATTTTTATATATTAGTATTATATAAACATATTTATATTTTTAAATTTTTATTTAAATTCCAGTTAACATTCACTTCTATACTAAATGACAAAAATTTATAGTCATGAGCTATACATTCTTTATGGATGTTGGACATCAATATTTTTGTGAGTGGTTAATTTTTTCATGATCATTTGCAAATTTATTATAATCTTTAATTTACATTATAAGGTGAGCATTTATGTTTGTTTTCAGGATTATAGAATTATTTGAATTTTGACTTATAGGTGTTTTGACTGGGTAACTTATTTTTGTTCATAAAATCTTTCCATAACCATTGTACCTTAGGTATCAGATGAGGAAAATTAAAGCTGTGTTTTGATTTAATTAAACATCTCAGAAATAAGTCTAGAAAAATTATTCTGTTGCTTTATAACCTTTAGAAGCTTATTCCTTCCTCTGGAAAATCTTTTCCTCTAGTAGAGTGTTATATCTTGGCAAGGATTAAATAAATCGAATCATCTGAGATTAGATTCTATTGAAAGCTCAGGATGATTTTATATTTTAAAAGTTATGAAGTTTGAGCTCTAATTCTATTAGGAATTTATTACAATTCTTTTAGAAACTTATTAAACTCAATCATATGTTTATTCTGTATCTAGTGATAGATGAGGTTGTTAAATATTTTTATCCAAATAAGATATGTTAAAACACACACACACACACACACACACACACCCCATTTTGTAGCTTTAGAGATTTATTGTTTAGGTGAGTGTTATGAATTTAGGAGTTGGAAGTTAAGTAAACGATAAATCTCTACTTTCTGTTCAGAAACTCTTCCTGCATAGATAATGTTATTTTTTGACTTTTTATAAACTCATTTTTTTGTTAAAGTACAATATGAATAGATTTCATGTTCCAGATCCATATTTTTAGATTTGATTTTAATAATGACAAAACCTGAAAGAGGACTTCATAGTTCATTAGTATTGTAAATTCTAGTAACTTTTTCATGAGAAAATATTTTTAAATTTATTAAAATACCTTTTATTCAGCTTATAAAGTACTATACTATACTTACTTTAATTATATTAGAGTGAAATAGATAAGATACTTTTAAAGCAATTGTTAAATTTGACAACAGAGCAGGTTCTTATTTGAGTAGAAAATATAGTTGAGATTCAGAAAGTTTACTGCTATGCCACTACCTTCTTTGTAGTAACAACGTTGCACGAGTCACCCATTTATGTGGCATCCTTTAATATCCTTTGATAAGTCCCAGCTGTCTCCAAATCTCTCTCCAAACTTGGAATTGGGGATATTGGGAATTCCTACTGTTTTCATACGCCAGATGCTTAACTAAAGAAAATTCAAGGGGCGCCTGAGTGGCTCAGTAGGTTAAAGTCTCTGCCTTCGGCTCAGATCATGATCCCAGGACCCTGGGATCAAGCCCCACATCGGGCTGTCTGCTCAGCAGGGAGCCTGCTTCCCCCCCTCTCTCTGCCTGCCTCTCTGCCTACTTATGATCTCTCTCTCTCTGTCAAATAAATAAATAAAATATGAAAAAAAATTCAAAAGCTTCTGAATGTTAAGAGCTTAATAATAAATATTGTCAAATATGCAAGTGTTGTTATTGCAATGATTAGTGCAATCTTGTATGTTAGCACACAGAGAGGACAAATGAAGGTGGGACAAAAGTTAAAGTTTGGGTTAAGAAAAGGTCTAAAATGAAGACAGAAATGAATCAGAATGAATTTTTCTTCTTCAGCTTGTCTTATGCAGCATGTGGCTGTTTACTTGGGCTTTCACATGAGATTTTTGTGGTCTTCACAAGAATTTTCCATGCAATTATCAGTTGTTTTTAGAATTAGAGATATTATGATAACTAGTTATCAGAGTGATTGACTAATCATTCTTATGATTTCATGTATTTGCCTGACTAATCATTCTTATGATTTCATGTATTTGCCTGACACTTGCTAGCTGATGGTCTTTATGTTTAATTGAATGAAATTGTGTTTTCCTGATTGAGATATTTAGTTTGTGTAATCAGATTTCAAGATTTTATTCAGGATACATATCATCACTTTGATTTTAGAGTCATACACTTGAAAATGTCAATGTAGGGGTGCCTGGGTGGCCCAGTCTGTTGGGCATCTGCCTTTGGCTCAGGTCATGATCCTCGAGTCCTGGGATGGAGCCCTACATCAGGCTCCGTGCTCAGTGGGGAGTCTGCTTCTCCTTCTTCCCCTCACCCCGCTTGTGTGCTCTCTGTCTCTCTCTCGGTCTCTCAAATAAATAAAATCTTAAAAAAAAAAAAAGAAAAAGAAAAGAAAAGGTCGATGTAACCGGAAATGTTTTAGCCAGAAGAACACATTTGAATGGAAGGGCAATTAACTCGTGTTTCTCTGCTTTGAGTCAGAGAAGCAGCTTCTTTCCTAAATCATGAAAAACTGCTCTTAGTCACTTTTTTTTTTTAACAAAGAGGAAGGTGCAATCCAAATGTAATGTATCATTTATATCAATCCTTGATATATGATTCAGAGTTAATGATTCATGTTGTTGGTGATAGAGCTGACATAATCAGGCATGCAATGATTTTGGTTCAATAATGCATATAGTGTACGCTCACAACCTGCACTGCAATCTCCCTCCATGTAGACAAATGATCACGTTAGGGTATCATAAGCATGTCACTTCTCCTTTCTACAGGGCAGTAAATTGCATACTCATTCCAGCCATTTCTTCATACAACTTGTTTGGTGAAGAGCAACTACACAGATGCTCTATACTAAACCCAACACAACTGTGGCTTTGTGGGCCAGAATTGCATGCAAGAAAATGTCCAGGCCAGAGAAATGCAACTTATAATTTGATCTATTGTTTCTTTATTCTGAACACTTTTATCTACTAAAAAAACTACAATAGTAAGAATGGGCTTCTGAAAAACACTCTCTGTTTTTCATTTTTAAGGATTTTTTGTGTAGTATTTGGACTATGGATTCATATGTGTGTATAGTCTTAGAAAATTCTTAGCTATTACTTTTTTCTATTATTTCTAAGATGTGTAGTTTGTCTCCTCAGAATTTTTTCTGAAACTTTTATTTGAAACTCCAATTAGACATGTTAGGCTTTTGAGTCTATCCTTCAATGAATTTAACTTCTCTTTCATATTTTCTACCTCCTTATCCTCTATATTTTGAGTAATTTCTTCAAATACATCTGTAAGTTCTTCAATTCTTTCTTCATCTTTCTTCCATCTTTCTTCAATTTGCTGTTTAACCTATCCATTGAGTCTTAATTTTTTTTTAAAGTAGGCTCCATGCTCAATGTGGGGCTTGAACTCACAACCTTGTGAAGAAGAGTCACAAACTCTACTGACTGAGCCAGCCAGGCACTCCTCTGCTAAGTTTTTAATTTAAAAAAAATCATGCTTTTCAGATTGATAAATTATATTTCATTACTGTCAAATCTTTTTTGATCATTTCTGAGAATCTTTTGTTTCATGCTTTTATTTATTCCTACTTTTCTTTCAATATTTCACACGTGATTATGTTATAATCTGTATTTGATCATTCCTGTATCTGAATTTTTGGACTATAATCTGTGATGAATGCTAACCTGTTCTTATTTACTCTTGCTGATGGTGGTTTGTTTAAACTGTGTTATTTGATGATGATGATAATGATGATGATGATGGTAGTGGTGGTGATGTTAGTTTTTTTTCAGACATGAACTCACATTTGTCTAGAATTAATCTGTGGAAATGTGCTTTATTAAAAATCTATTTTTCAAGGTGGGATTTTGTTTTACTTTTAAAATCCAGGGATTGTTATCGGCTTGTGAGGAAGTTTATCTACTCCTGTCTGGAGATTCCCTGATTGGGATGGTAATAAACATTCAAATCACAAACTTACGTGAAAGCAGGTATATTGTTACAAATTCTCACAAAGGACTGTTTTTTTTTTCCTTTAGTTTTTAATCACCTAGGGCAATATTGAGTACTAAAAATTACCACCTGGTTATAATATTTGAGTATTTAAAATATTTATGTCTATTTTTGTCCTCAGGAAAATTTCTCTTAAATTTTTTGAACTCATAAGAGTTTATTTAAAAGTATATTTATAGTAATTTATCCAACATCTGAATGTTTTATAGTAGAAGGCTTTTTAGAATTTGTAGTCTTATACTGCTGAAATCAGAGTATTAAACCGTTCTTTCCCTTGTCGTTCTGCTTAAAAACCCTGCTACTCGATTTGAGGAAGTGTTTAAAACCAAAATTTTTATTTTGGAGTAATTTTAGGTTAACAGAAAAGTTTCAATGATAATAGAGAATTGTTGTCTACCCTTCACGCAATTCCCTCTATTACCAACATGTTATATAACCATGGTTCATTTGCAAAACTAAGAAACCAACATAGGTGCATTATTGTTAACTAAGCTCCGTGCTCTCTCTATTCAGATTTCACCATTTTTTCTACTAGTATTCTTTTTCTATCCCAGCCACCCATCCAGGAAACCACACTGTGTTTAGCTGTCATGTTTCCCTAACCTCCTCAGGTCTGTGATAGTTTCTCAGACTTTTTTTTTTCCTGACAACTTTGAGGAGTATTGGTTAGGGATTTTATAGAATGTCTTCTGTTTGTTATGATTTTTTTTTCGCATTATTAGAATTATAATTTTTTGTAGAGAATGTGACAGAGGTGAAGTGTCCTTATAATCATATTAGGAGGTACTATCAACATGACTTATCACTATGATTACCTGGCCAAGGGTAGTTGTTCACTACTTTGTTGAATAATAACTTTTTATTTTTTTATTTTTTTATTTTTTATTTATTTTTTTGAATAATAACTTTTTAATATCTAAGTTCTTCAGGTGATACTTTTTATGAAAGCAGTATTGTTTCATATTCTTCTGAGGATATAAAATACACATCTTAAAGTACTATTTTGTATATTTTATTCTTGGCTTTGATTTTCTAAATTGGCTAGTGATTTAAAAAAAAAAAAAAAGCTTTTAGGGGCACCTGGGTGGCTCAGTGGATTGAATGTCTGACTCTTGGTTTCTGCTCAAGTCATGATGTCATGGGTCGTGAGACTGAACCCTACATTGAGCTCCATACACAGTGGGGAATCGGCTTGAAGATTCTCTCCCTCTGCACCCCCCCCAACTCGCATGTGCATGTGCACACACTCTCTCTCTCTATTATCTTATAAAATTAAGCTATTTAATATTTTTAGATTTTTAGATTTTTTTTGTCATTTTAAAAATTTATCATGGTAAGTATACTCTTTAATCCCCAACATCTATTTCACCCATCCCCCCACCCGCCTCCCCTCCAGTAACCATCAGTTTATTCTCTGTAGTTAGGAGTTTGTGTCTTGGTTTGTCTCTGTATTTTTTTCGTTGCTCATTTGTTTTGTTTCTTAAATTTGACATATGGTAAAATAATATGGTTATTTGTCTTTCTCTGACTGACTTATTTCATTTAGCATTATACTCCCTAGCTCTATCCATGTCATAGCAAATGGCAAGATTTCACTCTCATTATGGCTGGATAATATTCCACTGTATATATATATCACTTAATATATACCACTTCTTCTTTATCCATTCATCTATCCATGAACACTTGGGCTGCACCCTTCCAATAAACAGGGGTGCATGTATCCCTCCGGATTAGTGTTTTTTAATTTATTAAGTAAATACCCACTGGTACGATTACTGGATCATAGAGTGGTTCTATTTTTAATTTTTTGAGGAACCTCTATATTGTTTTCTATACTGGCTTCACCAGTTTGCATTCCCACCAATAGTAAGACGGTTCCTTTTTCTTCACATCCTTGCCAACGCTTGTTGTTTGTGTTTTTGATTTTAGCCATTCTGACAGGTGTGAAGTGATATCCAATTGTGGTTTTGATTTGTATTTCCCTAATGATTAGTGATGCTTACCATCTTTTTATGTGTCTCTTGGCCATCTGTAAGTCTCTTTTGGAGAAATGTCTGTTCATGCCCTGTGCCCGTATTTAAATTGGATTATCTGAGGGGGTTTTCTGGTGTTGAATTATGTAAGTTCTTTATATATTTTGGATACTAACCCTTTATCAGATATGTCATTTGCAAATATCTTCTCCCATTCCATAGGTTCTCTTTTAGTTTTGTTGATTTTTTGTGTGTGTGTGCAGAAGCATTTAATTTTGATGTGGTCCTAATAGTTTATTTTTGCTTTTGTTTCCCTTGTCTCAGGAGACACATCTAGAAAAATGCTGCTGTGACTGGTGTCAGAGAAATTACTGTCTGTGTTCTCTTCTAGGAATTTAATGGTTTCAAGTTTCACATTGAGGTCGCTAATCCATTCTGAGTTTATTTTTGTGCATATTGTAATAGAGTGGTCTAGTTTCATTCTTTGCATGTAGCTGTCCAGTTTTCCCAGCACCATTTGTTGAAGAGACTGTCTTTTCCCCATTGCATATTCTTGCCTCTTTTGCTGAAGATTAATTGACCATATAATTGTGGGTTAGCTTCTGGGCTCTATTCTATTCCACTGATTTCTGTGTATATTTTTGTGCCAGTACCATACTTTTTTAATTACTACAGCTCTGCAGTGTATCTTGAAATCTGAGATTGTGATATCCCCAAGTTTGGTCCTTCTTTTTCAAGATCTCTTTGGCTATTCAGTGTCTTTTGTGGTTCAATACAAATTTTAGGATTATTTGTTCTAGTTCTGTGAAAAATGCTGTTGGTATTTATAAGGATTGCTTTGAGTAATGTGGACATATTAACAATACTGGTTCTCCCAACCCATAAGCATGGAATATCTTTCCATTTGTTTGTGTCATCTGCAATTTCTTTCATCAGAGTTTTACAGTTTTCAGAGTGCAGGTCTTTCAACCCTTTGATGAAGTTTATTCCTACGTATTTTAATGTTTTTGGTGCAGTTGTAAATGGGATTGTTTTCTTAATTTCTCTTTCTGCTACTTCATTGTTAGTGTATAGAAATGCAACTGATTCTTGCACATTGATTTTGTATCTTACAACTTTACTGAATTCACTTATCCGTTCTAGCAGTTTTTCAATGGAGTCTTTCAGATTTTCTGTATATAGTATCATGTCATCTGCAATGGTAAAAGTTTTACTTCTTCCTTACCAATTTGGATGCATATTATTTCCTTTTTTTGGGGTCTGTTTGCTGTGACTAGGACTTCCAGTACTTTGTTGAATGAAAGTGGTGAGAGTGGAATCCTTGTCTTGTACACTTAGGGAAAAAGCCCTCAGTTTTTCACCATTGAGTATGATGTTAGCTATGGGTTTTTCATATATGGCCTTATGTAGAGGTATGTTCCTCCTAAGCCCATTATACTAAGATTTGCACATTTTGGAGAAATTTTCAATAAGGCATTTGGCTATTCCACAAAGATTATTGCTTTTGAACATTAGCTTGCTGATTTAAAACTTGAAGCTGTACCATGATTGAAGGCAATATTTTGTGGATTGCTTCCTTGGCAATGATAAGGCCACAATTTAATTGAGCAGGTACCAGATAGCTGCTAGTTCCTTTAAGGCATCATGTTTGGCCTCTATTGCTGGCATATTAGACATTCAGTGGTAGCATCAGCTGGCTGAGCTCATATGTAACCTCCATCCTCGTCTCCATAACACTTTGTTTAAAAACGTGAAGTCCTGGGTCAGTCATGGAAGGAGAAGGACTCATATCCATATTCTGCTTATACATCTGGGTTATTAAGAATCCTTTTATGAGGAAGAAGGTGTGTCAGAACCCATATGAGGTACAAACACTTCCATGGACTGGGCCTTTTTCATTCACACATTCCTTTCCAAGTCTCCTTTTTTCCAATATTCGGTCTCACCAATTCTTTACCATCTGTCCAGATACTGGCCACTGTCCAACTGCCCAAGAATCAGAGTAAATTCTTAGCTCTGTGGTAGTGGACTGGGAAATGTTCTGCCTATTGCTTTGTCCATTGGGAATATTTCACAAGTTACGCTTTTTAATAAGAACACAAAGCTTTCAGAAATTTTTCCTCTCATTTTATACTGACAATATGTAAACATCTGTGAACATCTCTGTGTATATCTGTGTTATTAATATGCACCATTAGGATGTAAACAGAACTTATATAATTCAAATAAGAAAATCATTGAAAGGAATGAATTATGAGTTATGGAATCAGAGAAATCAGTTAATCATGTCTCTAGTAATAAGTCAAATGGCTTACATATAAGTAGATGATAGAAAGGTCACGGTTAAGATAGGAAAAAGTAAAAGGTGACTTTCCTCACAGCCCACAAATAGGTACATTATATATTAATTTACCAGTCTGTCATTCAATGAATTTTGATAGTTTAGGTTTAATGCATTCTGAAGGCAGTTTAAGTCCTAAGAGCTACTGAACACATCTTTGAATTAAATTTTATCTTTCATTAGAGTTCTTATTTTCCAACTCCGTTTCTGTTAATCTTACTGTATTACCCGCCCCCCCTTAGGATCTAGATCTATTGGCCACTCTTAAATAACATAAATGCTTCAAAGGCTTTTAACATATCACCTCTTCTAGAGAGAGTTTTTTTTTTTTTTATGCCTATACATTCTACCATTTTAAGATATTTTGTTTATAGTGGATGCCTTTCAATTGCAGATGCCCAGAAAAACTCCCGTGCCTATTGAAGAAAGAATTCCAGGGCAGGACCATAGCTATGGTCTCTGACACTTAGTCCTTCTTTCCTCCCCACTGAGCCACATCATAGGAACTCCATTCTGCATAGGTGGAAAGCCTATACTCACAAATACTCTGTCCATATTATGGAAGAACAGAAAAGTAAGATCCTCTAGTAAAAAGTTTTTTTCTTTGGAGCAACTTTTTTGGGATATATAATTCATATATCATACAATTCATCCATTTAAAGTGTACAATTCAATGGTTTTTAGTATATTCACAAAGTCCTGCAACCGTCACCACAATCACTTTTAGAATGTTTTTATTATCCTGAAAAGAATATGCCCTTTAGCTATCATCCTTCAAACTCCCTCCTCCAGCTCTCAGCAATCACTAATCTTCTGTCTCTCTAGATTTGGCTATTCTGGACATTTCATGTAATTAGAATCATAAAACATGTGGTCTTTTGTGACCAGCTTCTTTTGGGGAACGGTTTTGATTACTCCACAAAGCACCAGATTAACCCAGCCATTTAATAAATGTTGATTTAGCATATTCTATGTACATTTTTTATTTTAGTAGCTGTTATAATATTGCTGCCTTTAATGGTCTAGCTGAATTTGTACCTCCTCAAGGAAATTTTTCATGTTTGCCAACCCCATTTGTAGTTCGCATATAATGGTTAATAGTTATAATTATTAATATTAGCTAGTATTCAGCGCACCATAGGTTAGGTATTGTGCTAGGTGCTTAATAAGGTATGTTACTTAATCCACCTTGTGAGGTAGATATTATTTCCACTTAACAGTTGAAGAAACATTTTAAATGAATCTAAGTAGTTTTTCTAAGTTTGCATAATAAATTATGGAGAAACCTTCAAACCTAGATCTGATTCCACAAATTGAGAAGAGTTTGAAATCTTTAAGTCCTTACACATTATTTTTTTAATTGGAGAAGCATAATTAATTAACTAGTTAATTGACTAAACAAGTACAAAATCACATAAAGTAATCATCTCACAATGATCTGCTTTCAATTACTCTGCATATGAAATAGCACTTATTCAAATTGCTATTTATAAATGTAGTCATTCATTTATATACTTCAAAATATGTTTATAAAATATACAGTTCGGTAATAGGTAAGTGTTTTAGGACTTTATTTTTTAAAGCAGATATTTAATTTTTCTCTAACAAAATACTTCATAGTTCTGCATAAGAAAACTTCAGTGTTTTAAGCTGTTTTTAAGCTTCTGAAACATAAGTATTCCTGTCTGGATTAGAGTACCTTAGGTATTCATTCTTTGAAAGAATTCCCAATGGATTTTCCTTTTTTTTTTTTTAAATTTTATTCATTTATTTCAGGGAAAGAGCAAGTGAGAGAGCACAAGCAGGGGGAGCAGCAGAGGGAGAGGGAGAAGCAGACTCCCCACTGAGCAGGGCCCTACTTATAGGGCTTGATCCTTGGATCCTGGGATCATGACCTGAGCTGAAGGCAGCCGCTTAACTGATTGAGCCACCCAGAAACCATCCCCCCTATAGATTTTTTTTTTTTAAAGATTTTATTTATTTATTTGACAGAGAGATCACAAGTAGGCAGAGAGGCAGGCAGAGAGAGAGGGGGAAGCAGGGCTCGATCCCAGGACCCTGAGATCATGACCTGAGCCGAAGGCAGAGGCTTTAACCCACTGAGCCACCCAGGCGCCCTTCAATACCTAGTTTAGAATCTGGGCAATTTTTGAGTTTCATATTAAAAAACTGAGACAGGGTTAATTCCTTACTGAGATGAGCTATTCCTATGACTCTCTTGCATGCCATTGGCAATAATCTTTATGATTATTTGGATTAGACTTTGTATTGATCTGATGGAACATAAGCACACTTGGGATGTATCAATATGAAAGTAATTTACCCATCACTATCCTTGACCCTGACATTCATAATGCTGTTAATGTTATGAAAGTTGGGAATATATTCTTGCTACAATTTCTAAGATAGTACATATTTATTCATGATTTAACATTAGTTTCTTTTATTTTTGCATTATATTAGCAAGGTATATTTTTCCTTATTTATCTAGGGACTAATGCAGTGATGCCTGAAAGAGAAACTTTTAGCTTTGATAACTTGAGCAACAAAACACATTAACAAAATTTTTGTGAAAAATTCTGTACAAAATTTTTCTTTATTGGTAAGTGCCTCTCTCATGTATCTCAGCTTCAAGTGAAAGATGGTATTAGAATTTGGAGCTTTTGCCACAAAATTAGTGCAAAGCTACCTTTCTATTCCCTATTCTTTCACTGTTCCAAATTAACTTCTCTCTGAAAGTGCGTACATGAGCTCTATGAGCTGAGCCTCTAAGTGTTTTCTACTCACATGAGTCAAAGTGTTCCCTAATTAAATCAACTGCACAGGTTCATGACAGTTGGCATGCTCGTCAATCAGTCTGATTTATATATGTTATATCCCTTCGGCTTCAGGCTTCTGTCCCCATTCTTTTTTTTTTTTTTTTAGATTTTGTCAGAGAGTGCACAAGAACAAAAGCAGGGGGAGTGGCAGGCAGAGGGAGAAGCAGACTCCTCGCTGAGCAGGGAACCTGACACAGGAATCGATCCCAGGACCTTGGGATCACGACCTGAACTGAAGGCAGATGCTTAACCGACTGAGCCACCCAGGCATCCCTTCTGTCCCCATCCTAAGTAGTCTGCGGGAGGAGAGAGCCAGTTCATACTCCGACAAGATTAAGTTTATATGAATCATCACAGACAATCCCTTTAGGAACTGATTTTTTTTCATGCAAGAAAAATCAAAGGTCATAGACACATCTCTAACTCTGATTCCATAACTAACTGAAGCATCCTCTGCGAGTGAGGGGCCTAAATTCTTCGAAGAGCTACAACTGCCACAAGACAGATTAGAACCAGAGGTTCTATTTCAGCATGGGTCTGGATAAATAGAGTCTAGCTCCCTAGAAAAAAATGGACTCTACCTACAGAGTTTCTCTTCCACATAATTGCTCTCTAGGAATTCTTCCTTATACATAAAACTTCATTACAAGAGTCTTTCTTGCCTTTCTTAAACCAGATTTAGGGCCATGGCCTGGTCTTTCCCCTCCAGAGGGCTCTGTTTTTGCTCTTCCAAACCAACTATCCTGTATCTCTCTTTGGAGAGGTTTTTAAAAACTGAACCCATGTTAGGAAAATGTGAGTAAAAATGGGAAGACTTAAACATTTAATTAGT
Organism: Potos flavus; assembly: GCA_028534135.1. Taxonomy (NCBI): domain Eukaryota; kingdom Metazoa; phylum Chordata; class Mammalia; order Carnivora; family Procyonidae; genus Potos; species Potos flavus. The sequence goes on from CM052883.1 coordinate 131,260,346, forward strand.
CTCACGAATCCAAAAGGGTCTTTCTATTAGAAAGTTTATTTCTATATTTCCATTAAGCAATTTTCGAAAATAAAATTAAAATAAATTATAACACTCAGATCTACTCCAATTTTCTTGTGAGTCTATGACACTGAAACTTTTAAACTAAATACATGTGATTAGAATAATTAATCTTAAAACACTTCCATGTTAATGAATTACTAACTTAGTTGCTAGGTCAATGTTTTAAGATGTTTAATTTGGAATGTGATTTTATACCATTTTTAGTAGAGACACTGATTTAGTATTTAAGTTAAAGCAAAAAATCAGTTCAAATTTGGGAAGTCAAATAGCTTAAGCTATTGTAGATAACTTGCTATTAAAAGTTTAATATAACTTAAGAGCTATACTTTATATTATAGAAGTATGCACTAAAGTTATATTTAAATTTAAATTTTAGCTCTATCTATATTTAGTGAAATGTTTAGCATTTGTTTTGCTCTTTAAGGCAATAAGGCAGATAAATCTCATGTTCATAAAATGTTTGATTTTTATTAAGTTAAAAGAACTAATCAAAATATGAAAGCAATGCAGCAAATAAATTACTCTGTAATAAAAAGAGGACTCATGCACAATTCTAAACAATTAGGTAAAGTAGAAAATTTCCAGTTATATAGTTCAATTCATTTTAGAAGTGAGAATTATTTATGGTCTGTGCAAATCAAACACGCAGGGAACAGTAAAACCTTGACTTTGTTCTAAGCTGTTGCCTTAAGTAAGTTGGAAATGTGAAAGAAAACTGCTGTAACATGGAGTAATTTACACAGGCTCTCTGGATAGATAAATCCTGCTGCCTTCTTCCCCACTTGCTTATCAATGCAGAGTGAAGAGTGGCAGGAATTCAGAGCTACAGCAAAAGTTGACAGAGCTTCAGAAATCAGAACTATAACACGGACACATTTTTTGGTCTTTATATAACAACCACTGTGCCTGGCTCATAGTAGTCATTCAACAAATATTTTTAGTAAGTTAATGAATGGGTTAGGAATGAATCCCAAGAACCCTTGACAATTAGATTATGAGTTGTCTCTGGCTCTTATCAAAGAGCAATAGGCTTTGAAGTGCACACTCAGCATAATCCCTGGTGGGAAGTTTATTTTTAAAAATGTCGTTTTTTAATCAAAGAAAGCCTCAAATGAATTTTTTATAGCTCGTCTCACACATAATTTATTCTTTCAATGATTAAGTACTAATATCACTGGAAGTAAGGTTTATATCTTTTTAATTTGATAAAAATCCTTTTAAAAGCCTAACTCGTTCTCTTACTAAAACCTAGACTGCTGCTATAACAAAGATAGATGCTCTGTATTTAAGAGTTTTAGCTAACACAAATAGTGCAACAGTTCTTTATCATAATTTTACTAAGTTGGCTAATGAATACACTTTGTGTTTCTTTCCACTTCCTAAGGCTCTGTCTTTTCTTTTACAGTTTCTTATCAGAGCCAGCAGACATCCTACAACTGTCTTCAAATCCTTAACAGAGTTTTGAAGTTTAGGAGGAGCTTCATATAGGGTTATCTCTCTTTGCTTCTTGCAGCCTGAAGTCAAATAATGTGAGTGTAAGAAACACTAAAAACAAATAATATATTGTCTCGTGCCTTTGGTTTTTCTTCCTTTTCTAAATAAGACTGCATTATATGGTGTGGCTGTGGAATTTTACAGTTTCCTACAGTGAAAGAAATGCTGAGCAGACCTTTACTATTCTTCAGATCTCTGGATCCTTAAGATAAATGTGGCATTTGCATTCAGAGGCAGCTGTAGTTCAGAGCGAGTGAAGTGATTTGTTAGAACGCTTTGTAAAATTTCAAGAGTACTTTGTTATGGTTTGACCTAAGTCATTCTGTCCATTCCTGAATTAAGGGTGAGAAAACTGGGTAAACAGCATGAACGAAAGAAAGCACTCCACGGACCCCCATTTTGTATAGGATTACTCAGTGTTGAACAATATCCTGCAAGTTTTAAATCATTCTACCTAGTTGAGTAACTTAATCCTAGAAATCATTCAGGAAAAAGAGCAAAGAAACGCCATTGATTTTCCTAACAAATGATTTCCTTTCCCTTTTATTTTCTTTGAGTTTTCTGTGGTGTTAGATTAATACAAGAAGCATCTATTTCACTGTCCTCGTACAGGCATCTATGACTGACCCCAGGAGAGGTAAAGCACAGAATCAGGGGGGAATTATCTGTATTCTAGTCCTAGTTCCTCCCCAGGAGAGCCATCATACCCCTTAGACACATCAGTAAGTCTCTCAGTCTGTTCCTCAGGTGGTGATACAAATCCCTTCCCATTTCATTATATTGTTGTTGCCACGTATCTGCACATATTCTGAGATGTAAATTCTTCTATGAATATCAGTAAATGATAGTGACAGTAGTCCCAAATAAGATGAACATTGTTTCTGTTCTCAAGGATCTGCCGGGAAGACACAAACACTTGGCAGTCTTTCGAGGAAGGGTGTGATAAACTCAGCACTAGGAAGAGTGAAGTCACATATTATTCTTCAGACTAAACCTCTCCTCAACACTGCAGGGCTGGAACTCACCCTTGACGTCAGGCACTTCAGACGGAAAAGGTGCAATGGTGAACTAATGGGGAAAAAAAAAAGAATTCACAAAAAAGACTACTGTGTTATCTGAGGTATGAAGTGGGTTGATTTAGACCTTTTTCTTTTTTTTTTTTACTTTTTAAATTTTTATTTATTTATTTGACAGAGAGATCACAAGTAGGCAGAGAGGCAGGCAGAGAGAGAGGAGGAAGCAAGCTCCCTGCTGAGCAGAGAGCCCGATGCGGGGCTCCATCCCAGGACCCTGAGATCATGACCTGAGCCGAAGGCAGAGGCTTTAACCCACTGAGCCACTTAGTGGGTTAAGTTAACCCACTTAACCCAAGCGCCCCGATTTAGACCTTTTTCTTCCCTTCCTTTTTTCCCCAGTCAGGTGTCATGTAGACCTTAGCTTTTATAGCTTGTTCCACTGAAACTGTCCCAGTTAGATCTCTTTATTTGCAGCAACGTTAATGCTGCCTCTATGTAGTATGCATCTAACTGGACCAAATTACTTCATCTCAAGTAATTCTATGCCCCATTTTTTTTTTTTTTTAATTTTCCCCTGTATGCAAGAGTTAGATTCAGAGGGAGCTGACCAAATGGTGTGTGTGCCTGGCCTTCTCTGACAGCATAATGAACAATAACTGGTTCCTAACTGATGTGTACCATTGGTTGTCACTATTTTTATATAAAATGTCTTCGATCTATTTGCATTATATACTTACTTTGTTTTAAGTGAAATGTGTGTGTGTGTTTTAAAGATTTATTTATTTATTTTAGAGAAAGAGCGCATACCCAAGCACGGGGAAGTGCAGAGAGAGAGAGATAATCTCAAGCAGACTCCCTGCTGAGCACAGAGCCCTACACAGGACTCAGGGCTTGATCTGAGGACCCCGAGATCATGACCTGAGCTGAAATCAAAGAGTCGGCCACATAGAAATATGTCAATCAGAGAAAGACAATTATCATATGATCTCACTGATATGAGGAATTTGAGAAACAAGACAGAGGATCATAGGGGAAGGGAGGGAAAAATGAAACAAGACGAAACCAGAGGGGGAGACAAACCATAAGAGACTCTTAATCTCATGAAACAAACAGGGTTGCTGGAGAGGAGGGTGGTGGGAGGGATGGGGTGGCTGGGTGATGGACATTGGGTAGGGTATGTGCTATGGTGAGTGCTGTGAATTGTGTAAGACTGAGGAATCACAGACCTGTACCCCTGAAATAAATCATACATTATATGTTAATAAAAAAAAAAAAAGAGTTGGCCACTTAACTGACTAAGCCACCCACGTGCCCCCATTTGTTTCAAGTGAAAATGTTCTTTTGCTAACTAAGATTGTCAAACAACTTCTTAGAGACAATTTTTTTTATGGAGGATCCAAGAGATTTAGAATTTATCCCCATTACCCAAATTTCCCTTAAGTTCTTCTTATGTAAAATAAGGGGACTGCATTAACTGATTGCTCCTCGAGATTTCTCTTCTAGTAGTTTTGCACTGAGTCTTTTAGTTCTGTTGTTCCTACTTTTATACCTCTATATCTTATGCTTGTAGTGGAAATTTTTATCCAATTGGGTAGTGAAAACTCTTACTGGGTGGGCAGTGGGGGAGATGGGGAGGGCTGAGAGAAAGAACAGGGACATGGCAATGAATTTCTGTTAGTTCTACTTCAACCTTGTGATTCTGGTGGAAAAGGCAATTCAAAAAATAAAGAAATTTGTAAGTCAAAAAACTAGGTCAGAGGAACCTTGGTGCTGATTATATTCCTGGTTCATTCCTTTTCTAGGTTTATCACTTGTGTTAGTGGCTTCTAAATGTTGCTCAGCTTCTGCTTCTTCGCTCTTAGGAAAGGGATAACAAGATTTTTCAATAAGACTCACAGGAAATATTCTCTGGCAATCTAATGGAAGAAGCAGAGCAAAACTGATGTAATAGTAACTAAGCAGCCAGACCAGGGTGATCCCTTTTTACTGACAACTCTATTTCAGAGTCTTTCTCAAAGCCCTATACCTGGATAGGACAATGGAAAGTCATTGTGAATTTTTTTATTTCCTTGGATGCACAGCCTATTTCCTTTTCACTGACTTAGAAGTTTCTTTTTCTTTTCATCACATTCGGATTAATGACTCTTTTGGAAAGTCTGCTTCGCCTTTGCTAAGCTTCTCTCTAGGGCTTTTGCTCTTATGTCACCGAGGTTTGGGCCCTGTGGGTCTTAGAAGAGTGAGTGCTCCTCCCTTACCATTCCCAGCATTCCCGTTTTCCTACCCTCATATTCCAGGGCCATGGCTCCCACTTGTGTACAAGGCAACTATTCAAGAATATCAAATGGTGACATTTTGAATGATGAAAATTAATAGGAAATATTAATTATTTAGAGAAGGAAGAGATATAGTTGGAAAAAATTCTTAGAGAATAAATGACTGGACATAGAGTTGGAGGTTTCTTGAGGTCAGACATAAGAGTTGGAGGTTTCATGAGAGGGCTGCCACCGGGGCCTTCAGCAAGATTGCATGTTGCAAAAATTTGGTAAAATTTCACTTATCTTCTGGACATGCCTTATCGATCTTATCCTTTTCTTCTCAGAACTTCCCCTCAATCCTCCGTTACCAAGTCCTTTAGTTTTTTAAAATTTACCATTTTGATCACTAGTTATCTCCTATTATCCATTCTCAATTATTACCACTCTTTTCCCTATTTTATCAGACTCCTATTTCCCAGGTTTGTTTATCTCAGTCATGCATTATTAACCAATTGAAATTAAGATAGGAATAACTGGTATAATTATTCTGCCAGGAAAATATTTCATTATAGAAAAGGAAACTACCAGGCCAAACACGAGTCTAATTTATAGATGGTGTCCATGGGAGATTTTGTGTATAAAAACCTTTCCGTGCATCTTTCCTAATCTCATGTGGTTGACCATCCCTCCGGGTTGTGTCTTACACAGTTTTCCAAAGAAATTAAAATACATGAAATTGACATTGTTATGCAGCATAACAGTTCATATGCATGCCTGTATCCTCTTTGCATTTCCAGGAAGCTCCACACTTTTTTCTCACTGAAGTTGGCAGCCTTGGCAGCACTATTGGTAAGAGGAAAGGAAAGCATTCCAGACTTTTTGTTCCTTGAGTTGACATACAATCACCCAAATCTATTTTGTGAATAAAAATTGCTTTCTGTCAAGGTTTTATTAAAAAATAGAGAGCATGGGGCGCCTGGGTGGCTCAGTGGGTTAAAGCCTCTGCCTTCAGCTCAGGTCATGATCTCAGGGTCCTGGGATCAAGCCCTGCATGGGGCTCTCTACTCAGCAGGGAGCCTGCTTCCCCCTCTCTCTCTGCCTGCCTCTCTGCCTACTTGTGATCTCTCTCTGTCAAATAAATAAATAAAATCTTAAAAAAAAAATAGAGAGAAGATATTTAGAATGGTCTTCCCACTGTGCAGTACTTTGCTTAAAGTTTTAAAATTTGAGCATTTGAGAGATGCCTGGTTGGCTCAGTTGGTTAAGCATGTGCCTTTGGCTCAGATCATGATCTCACAGTCCTGGGATCAAATCCCCCATCGGGCCCCTTGCTCAGCAGGGAGCCTGCTTCTTCCTTTGCCTGTTGCTTGCTCCCCTGCTTGTGCTCTCCCTCTCTCTTTCTCTTGCTTTCTCTCTGGTAAATGAATAAATTAAATCTTTAAAAAAACTTGAGCATTTGACATTTCCTTTTATTCTATTTGACATATCCTTTTATTCCTTTTATTCTCGAATAGAATCCTGAAGGGAATCTGTCAATTTTTATTATAGACACCTGGGTTATAAAATTTCTCCCAAAAATAATCTCATAATAATCTTACATGACTTTAAAAAATTTTTCAACTATCCAATTTGAGCAAATTATAAAACTCTTCTGAGCCTTAGTTTCTTTATCTTTAAGGTGGGGGAAAGAAGATTAAATGTGAGGATGAATGCAATCTAGCTATTAATTAAGAACTGGTAATAGTGTATTATAATTTTTCATTAAGAAGCTTGCATTAAAAAAGAATTATGCCATGCTCTGTGAGTATATTTAATTACTGGATGAAAACTGCTTTTGGAAAAGTACTCTGGAGAAATGCATTATAATTATCAAAAAAGTATATAATAATTTGAATATTTAAATTAAAAAGTAAAATATTAACATTAAATATTATTGAATTTTCACATTTCATAGGGATGTATAATTATTAAGTATTTTATTACCCTCAGTTTGCTAGCATAAATATTCCACAATTTCAGGAATCTCTGTATACCATAAATTTAGAGATCCATTGAGGACTTAATGAAATCATAGGACAATTATGGAATAGAGAGTTGCAGAATAGTCAAGAAAAAGATAAAAGGGGAAAGAGAAGGAAGAAGACAAATGAAGGGAGAGAAAAAATTTGACATGCTTTATAGGATATGATTTGAAGAACTTGTCTCATTATTAAGAAATTCAAGTATCAAAAGGACTCTAAAGTATTTATAGAACTTTACTTTTTAGCAAGTATGAATTTTAGATAAACTGAGATATGTTATAATCAACTCTTGATTAATTAGTAAAATATTTTAATTATCTTAGAATAATAAAAATATTAGAAAGGATATAATCCATTATGAGACCATTGCTTTCCAAAGCATTGACTTTGCTTACATTGTTTGATTTTTTTCTCAATATGAGTTTTCAGTGACTTTTCATTGAAGAAATCAGAGTTTATAAGAAAGAATATAATCACTCAACCTTCAAACAAGACATAACTATCCTTTGCATCTTGGTATTTATTATTTCAAAGTATTTTTATTACGTACATACATTTACAAACACATAAATATCTTTTTAAAAAGAAAACTGGAATGATAGAATTTACATATTCTAGAATTTCTTAAAACAAAATAATATAATATAGATGTATAAAAACACAGAACTACATCATTTTTTATAATTGCACTATTGCTCAATGCAGGTATACATATTTACTTAGCTTATCCAGCCTATTTGGATATTAGGTTAATTTTCCTGATGTAAATTTTTTTCCATGAAAATACATAAATTTTACCTTGCTAGTCTTATACCCTTAAGATAAATTCTTGAAGTGCAATTTTGGAGGCACAGGACATGTCTAATTTTATACCTAGGTCTACACTATTATCCATCAATATCTTTTTCTGAGTCTATACCTGAATCTGAAACTGCATCAATATAATTAAATAGTACTTCAGAAAAATCATAACAATTATATATCCATCAATAGTATATGACAGAACAGTATTTCCCATTTAACCTAATCATTTTTTCTGCTCTGAAATGTTAAATGTTTGTGACATCTCATCTATCTTTGTTTACCTTTATGGTTTCTCCCTTGGTATCATGCCTAGGAAAACCACCCCTTGCTTGACTGAAACCTAATTTTATTTTTCTTTGCATGAAGTAAAATATTTTACACGGCTTCTCTAACTTCTTAACAATTTAGCAAATGTCCCAGAAACTGCTAGGCATAAATGGAAACTGTGCTCTCTTTTCTTAGTAGGCTGGCTGGGAGATCCCTCCAGTTAGAATACTTGAGTTAAATTGATGTAATGTTTATCTATATATTTATAACATATCAAGCTGATAAGAATACTTCAACTGAAAAAGATATTTATGTGTGGGTACATTATCTTAAATGGTTTCCCCCACTGCAGTCTCTATACTTAATTGTCATTTTGGATTTTGTGAGGAAGGAGGAAAGGAAGCTAATGGTAGTTAGGGACAAAGAGTAAGAATAATAGAAGAGTAGCACTGGCAATAAAAAGTATATAGAAGAAAGGAAACAGTCAAGAAAAAATTGGTTTAATGAAAAAGATATCAAATATTATATTATCTCAATCACTGATTTTTACCAGTTTAATTTTTATAGGCAATGGTTGTTCAGATAACTCATATCTTTTAATTCCTTGACTTGAATACAGAATCTCTATCTCTGTCCGCCTCCCATACCTCTCTTTTTTCTCTAATGCTGAATATGTGGATTTCTAAAAATTGTGGCTAAATGTTTTTATTTCCTAGTGGCTTGGAAAATTAATAACAGTTTAAGCTTTAAAGTACTCTTTTGCAGAACAACAAATTAAAAAGCTTAAGAAAAATATCAGTGGTTATATTTCTTATCCTGACCGAGTAGAAAAGAAAAACCATAAGGTGCATGACCCAGTCTAGCAAGAAATAAAAATTAGCAAAATGTCTTACTTACAAAGTCCCATGTTGAAAGGTTAATATTAGTCACAATTAGTGACACTTCTTCAGAAAAGAATAATGTTAACAGCATAGCCCTTAAGCAAATGAACCTAGATATATTAAAAAATTTAATGGTTACAAGACGTGGTTCTAAAAGATTTTATTTTTTATTTTTATGTATTATTTGCCACAGGGGTACAGGTCTGTGAATCATCAGGCTTACACATTTCACAGCACTCACCATAGCACATACCCTCCCCAATGTCCATAACCCACCTTATCCTTACTCCCCTACCCCCCGGCAACCCTCGGTTTGTTTCATGGGATTAAGAGTCTCATGGTTTATCTCCCTCCCAATCCCATCTTGTTTCATTTTTTCCCTCCTTACCCCTTAGGACCCCCCACCCTGCCTCTCAAATTCCTCATATCAGAGAGATCATATGATAATTGTCTTTCTCTGATTGACTTGTTTCACTTAGCATGATACCCTCTGGTTCCATCCATGTCATTGCAAATGGCAAGATTTTGTTTCTTTTGATGGCTGCATAGTATTCCATTGTGTGTGTA
>CM052883.1:131269813-131358373 GCA_028534135.1 Potos flavus
GCCTCTCAAATTCCTCATATCAGAGAGATCATATGATAATTGTCTTTCTCTGATTGACTTGTTTCACTTAGCATGATACCCTCTGGTTCCATCCATGTCATTGCAAATGGCAAGATTTTGTTTCTTTTGATGGCTGCATAGTATTCCATTGTGTGTGTATATCTATCTATCTATCTATCTATCTATCTATCTATCTATCTATCATGTCTTGTTTATCCATTCATCTATTGATGGACAGTTAGGTTCTTTCCATAGTTTGGCTATTGTGGACATTGTGGACATTGCTGCTATAAACATTCAGGTGCATATGCCCCTTCGGATCACTACATTTTTATCTTTAGGGTAAATACCCAGTAGTGCGATTGCTGGGTCATAGGGTAGCTCTATTTTCAACTTTCTGAGGAACCCCCCATACTGTTTTCCAGAGTGGTTGCACCACTTGCATTCCCACCAACTGTGTAGGAGGGTTCCCCTTTCTCCATATCCTCGCCAACATCTCTCTGTTTCCTGACTTGTTAATTTTGGCCATTCTGACTGGTGTGAGGTGGTATCTCACTGTGGTTCTGATTTATATTTCCCTGATGCCAAGTGATGTTGAGTACTTTTTCATGCATCTGTTGGCCATTTGGATGTCTTTTTTGGAGAAATATCTGTTCATGTCTTCTGCCCATTTCTTGATTGGATTATTTGTTCTTTGGGTGTTGAGTTTGATAAGTTCTTTATAGATTTTGGATATTAGCCCTTTATCTGATATGTCATTTGCGAACAGCTTCTCCCATTCTGTCAGTTGTCTTTTGGTTTTGCTGTTTAAAAGATTTTTTCTTTCTTTTCTTTCCCTCCCTTTGGCAATGGTGTTTAGAGATTATAAGAAACAGTTTCTTAGAAGATATAAGCAAAGTTCAAACCACCCAAACAAAACTTTAATTAGTGGATGACTGACATATAAATGTAGTGTTTTAATGATTTATTTGTTCATTCAACAAATATTTACTGAGTGTATATACCATGCCAAGCCCATCCTAGGGACTGTGCTTATATCAGAGAAAAGCACACTGAACAGATAAAGCATCATAACTTTCTCAACATAACTTTTCATGGCCTATAAATAGGGGTTGTTTTTTTGTTTTCTTCAGATATTACATTTCCTTCTTTAACCCCAAGCTAATACAAATATTTAGATTTGTCATAAATTCCTTTTTTCCTTGTTATGTGCTCGGTATTATGACATGCAGATGAACTGAGAGGTTATCAAAAATTATATATATATATATATATATATATTTTTTTTTAAGATTTTATTTACTTATTTGAGAAAGAGAGAGAGAGTAAGAGAGGGAACACAAGCAGGGAGAGTAGGAGAGGGAGACGCAGGCCTCCAGCTGAGCAGGAGCCTGATGTGGGGCTCGATCCCAGGACTCTGGGATCATGACCTGAGCGGAAGACAGATGCTTAACGAATGAACCACCCAGGTGCCCCAGAAATTATATTTTAACGTACATTTTCTTTTATGATTTCAACCTATCTTCAAAAATGTCTTAACAGCTAGCTAAGGATAGAATTCTGTTTATCGGTGTTGTGTGAATTCGCAGATGACAAACATGAAATATTTTCCTGTGTCAGACTTTAGAGGATGCCATTTATAATTTGGCAGTTAGGAGAAGACACAAGAAAGAAGCCAGTCAGGGAATATTTACGATATCTAAAGTATCATAAATAAGAAAGGGTATGCTTAAAATGGAGTCTAATATTTAATGTGAAATGAATGGAGAGAAATGGCTCCAGAAATAACAAGATCAGAGTCCATACTTATATGGTTGGTTAGGAGACAAAAGCAAGAAATTAAGTAGGAAACAGGCTTGCTATTGTCAGTTAAGCTAAAGGCAGCATTAAAAGACAGGAATAAAGGTAGCTTTAGAATTTCTGAGGTCAGAAGAAACATGATGACTTATGGGGTTTCTGTATATCAGACCATTTAGCCCTCTTGTCTTTATATTATCAGAGCACAAATTTCAATGTAGAATACCTTTAAGTGGAAGGACTATGTTTATTCATCCTTATGTCATTAAGAATGATGTCTGAAAGCAAGAATGTGCTTTCCAATAGGGTGAATGACTCAGCAGAGGCTCGGTATTCTCAAGAGAGATGAGTTAGGTCAGATGGGAAAATTTTTCCTGTGTTTAGTGGTTTGACTTTTCACTCTCTTCATTTACCACCCTTCCCCCGTCTGATGTGAAGTCATAGGTACTATCAGTGGAAGCTTTGATCTAAAACAAAGTGCAAAAGAAATAAAAATTACCAAAATGTCTTATTTACAGGTTAATATTAGTCACAATTAATGACACTTCTTCAGAAAAGAATAATGTTAACAGCATGAGCCTTAAGCAAAATTTAGATCCTAGCAATTTGAAACAAGCAATTTAATAGCTCTGAATTATTATATATTTTTGATATAATTTTTTACTATTTTTGATATTATTTTTAAATATGCATGACTTCAGATTTCATTACCTCTACTAAGGGTTCATATCCTCTCTACTCATAGACCAAGTTTTCAAATGAGTGTTTTGGAAGCGAAAGAACTGAAGCAGTAAAATGGCGGGGAATTTCCTATAGAGGAATTTTCTTCCTTACTATTCTTAAGATAGAATGTTAACAAAAAAAGTTCAGGGAAAATGAAGTCTTTAGAAAATAAGAAACAAAAAAGTGTATAGACTTTTAACCTTAAAGCCATTTTTGGCACATAGTGTAAATATATTTAAAATTCTTACATATCAATTATTATATTTGATAATCATATATCAAATAGAAATTACTGATAGAATATTCCATAGCCATTGCAAGATCATAGAAAAAATGAAAATCTGTTTAAAAGCACTGTGCTCTTAAAGATATAGGAGCTCCAAGAAATTTGAAAAATTGGGCAATTAATAATCTCAAAAAGATTAAGGACCAAATGAAAATAAATGTTTATAATGCTGTCAAACTATACTGTGGGTCCATGTTTTCTTTTCTTCTTGCCTTACTAGATTAAAACTTCTTGAGGGGAGGGCTCTGTCTTCTTGTTTACCACTGTATTCCTCTGAATTAGCCCAATGCCTGGTTCATAGTAGCTATGCAATTAATACTTGTTAAATTAATGAAAGTGTAAAGGAACAAGTGGAAGTTTTAAAAAACATTAGAATTGGTAATAATAGCTTTTCATTCTAAATTGCAAAATGGGGATGAAAATACTTTTCATGGCAAAGCCATTTTCTCACTGAATAGTATATTAAATCCTTGATTTATTTGTTGAAGTTATCATTAGTTGATGACAATTAATTATTTGAAAAAAGAAACCTACATTTATCAGATTTTTCTCTTGGTTTGAGGGTATGGATTTCTGTAAAGTTTTTTCTGCATGTATTTCTTTAATTTATTATCAATTAGATATTAATAAAAAAGTCACCATTATCAAAAGCACAATAAAAACATATATTGTAATAGGATAGTTGTGTAATTAAAGTATATTTCAATGAGATAAACTCTCAAAAGTGGTTTTAGATCAATGTCTTTGAAATTTAACCTCACAATTACCTAGACTCCATCCACTATGTTTAAGTAGTTCTTTTAAGTCTTTGAGATGACGTAAAATAACTGGCTAATTTTTACATTAAAATATGTAAACATATGTATATATTTATGTATAATACGAATTTATAATCTTCAGTTGGGTTGTTAATTCATGATAGCACCAACACTGTAAATATCTTTTAATTTATCTAGAATCTAGATGGTATGTCTAGAATCTAGATGATATATCTAGAAAAGGAAAAATCTAAGAAACCCTTTCTGTAAGTAATTATCAAATAATAAAACATATTGCCATTTAAACATTTGATCAAATTTATAAAAATACATTTCTCGGGGCGCCTGGGTGGCTCAGTGGGTTAAAGCCTCTGCCTTCGGCTCAGGTCATGATCTCAGGGTCCTGGGATCGAGCCCCGCATCGGGCTCTCTGCTCAGCGGGGAGCCTGCTTCCTCCACTCTCTCTGCCTGCCTCTCTGCCTACTTGTGATCTTTCTCTCTGTCAAATAAATAAATAATCTTAAATAAATAAATAAATAAATAAATAAATACATTTCTCAAAATAATCCTTTAATTTTTTTCTAGTGCTGTAAGAGGCAGTTAGTATTTTATTACAAACATGTGCCTTCATAAAATCAGCTTAGATATTTATAGCAAGACCCAAACATAGATTGACTCAATCTTCTTATGACACATCGAACAGAAAGAAACACAAGGAAAACTATCAAATGTATTAAGTATGACATGCGAAGCCACCTAAGACCCACCTATCCTCTTATGCTGTGTGAAACAGACACTAATCTTTGGTCATTAGTAGCTTGTACACTGTGTTTTCCACAAAAGCCTGACTCACAGACCTCTTTCTGGAGGTATAAGCATGTGTGAAAATGTCGTCATCTAATTGCTTTCCTTTGCATAATATAGATGATAGCCTTAAATAATGTGACCAATTTTCTACTATTAAGCTCAGCTCATTTGCTTTAATTTCTTTATCCATGGAATGGAAACTTGACATTCAAAGTCTTTAGTTATTTGCCAATCAGGGGAGAAAAGAAATTATTTCAAATCCAAAAGAATTTGAGTTACGAGACATGAAAACTTACAAGAAAACAAGCAGTCCAGGCATTCTGGTTCTGTCATCCAGCTGCTTCCTGCCGTGCACTGCATTAGCAAAAGCATCTTTATGGGTGGGATAAAGTTGCATAGAACTACACATACATGCACACACACATGGAAACGAATGCATGTAAAAAAATGGTGAAACTGAATAACATCTATAGTCTAGTTAACAGGATTATACCAACATCAATTTCCTGGTCTTGATACTGTTCTACAGTTCCATAAAGGCACCACTGGGGGAATCTAGGTGAAGGGCACACCAGACTGTGTACTATTTTATCTAGTTTCTCTGAATGTGCAATTATTTAAAATAAAAAGTTTTTTAAAAAGCCATCTAAAGAGGGAGGGAGCCTGGGGTGCCTGGACAGCTCAGTTGGAAGAGCTTGCGACTCTTGATCTCAGGGTCATGAGTTTGAGCCCGAAGTTGGGTGTAGAGATTACATGATGAAAGAAACAAAGAAAGAAACAAAGAAACAAAGAAATAGGGAGGGAGCTTATTTGATGACAATGGCCCTAGAACAAAAATCAGAAACACATACAACCTTGAGCAAGTCACTTTACCTTAGGTTTATGTTCCATTCTTTGTAAAAATGTGGTGAATGCTACATTACTAAAAGAAAGGATAAGAACCATATGGTCCTCTCAATAGATGCAGAAAAAGCATTTAACAAAATGTAGCATCTATTCTTGATTAAAAAAAAACTCAACAAAGTAGGTATATATGGAATGTACTTCAATATCATAAAGGCCATATAGGAAAGACCCACAGCTAATATAATCCTCAATGGGGGAAAACTGAGAGCTTTTCTCTAAGGTCAGGAACAAAACAGGGATGTTCACTCTCACCATTACTTTTAAACACAGTACTGGAAGTCTGAGCCTCAGCAATCAAACAATGGAAAGAAATAAAAGGCATCCAAATCGGCAAGGAAGAAGTCAAACTTTCACTACTTGCGCTATTCACTATTTTCACTATTTACAAGATACTCCATGTAAAAAACCTGAAAGACTCCACCAAAACATTGCTAGAATTGACACATGAATTCAGTAAAGTTGCAGGATATAAAATCAATGTACTGAAATCTGCTGCATTTCTATACACCAATAATGAAGCAATGGAAAACATAAGCAAGAAATTGATCCCATTTACAACTGCACCAAAAACCATAAGATACCTAGGAGTAAACTTAACCAAAGAGGTAAAAGATCTGTACTCTGAAAACTACAGAACACTTATGAAAGAAACTGAAGAGGACACAAAGAAATGGAAAAACATCCCATGCTCATGGACTGGAAGAATAAACATTGTTAAAATGTCTATACCACTCAAAGCAATCTATACATTTAGTGCTATCCCTATGAAAATATCACCAGCATTTTTCACAGAGCTAGAAAAAACAATCCTAAAATTTGTATGGAACCACAAAGGCCTGAATACCAAAGCAACCTTGAAAAAGAAAAGCAAAGCTGGAGGCATCATGATTTCGGACTTCAAGCTATCTTACAAAACTGTAATGATTAAGACAATATGGTACTGGCATAAAAATAGACATATAGATCAATGGTACAGAAACAGAAAACCCAGAAATGAATCTAAAACTATGTAGTCAACTAATCTTGGGCAAAGCAAGAAAGAATATCCAATGAAAAAAAGACAGTCTCTTCAAAAAAGTGGTATTAGGAAAACTGGACAGCAACATGCAGAAGAATGAAACTGGACGACTTTCTTAAACCATACACAAAAATAAATTCACAATGGATGAAAGACCTAAATGTGAGACAGGAAACCAACAAAAATCCTAGAGGGGAACAGAGGCAGAAACCTTTTTGTCCTCAGCCACAGCAACTTGTTACTAGAGACATTGCCAGAGGCAAGGAAAACAAAAGCAAAAATGAACTATTGGGACTTCATCAAAATAAAAAGCTTCTGCGCAGTGAAGGAAACTAAAAAGAACTAAAAAGCAGCCAATGGAATGGGAGAAGATATTTGCAAATGACCTATCTGATAAAGGGTTAGTATCCCAAATCTATAAAGAACTTATCAAACTCAACACCCAGAAAACAAATAATCCAGTTAAGAAATGGGCAGAAGCCATGAATAGACATTTTTCCAAAGAAGACATCCAGATAGGTAACAGACACATGAAAAGATGCTCAACATCAGTCATCACTGGAGAAATACAAATCAAAACCATAATGAGGTATCACCTCACACCTGTCAGAATGGCTAAAATTAACACAAGAAACAACAGGTGTTGGCGAGGAAGTGGAGAAAGGGGATCCCTCTTGCACTGTAGGTGGGAATGCAAACTGGTGCAGTATGGAGTTTCCTCAAAAAGTTAAAAATAGAACTACTGTAGATCCGGCAGTTGTATTACTAGGTATTTACTCAAAGGATACAAAAATACAGATTCAAAGGGGGTACATGTACCTCAGTGTTCACAGCAGCATTATCAATAATAGCCAAACTATGGAAAGAGCCCAAATGTCCACTGACTGATAAATGTAGAGATATATATCTATATACCTATATCTATCTAATCTATCAAATGGAATATTACTCAGCCACCAAAAGAATGAAATCTTGGCCATTTGCGATGATGTGGTTGGAGCTAGAGTGTATTATGGTGAGTGAAATAAGTCAAAGAAAGACAAATATATGATTTTACTCACATGTGGAATTTAAGAAACAAAACAGATGAACATATGGGAGGGGGAAAAACAGGGAAGGAAATAAACCACAAAACACTCTTAAGGATAGAGAACAAACTGAAGGTTGACAGAGGGATGTGGGTGGGAGATGGGCTAGAAGGGTGATGGGTATTAAGGAGGGCACTTGTTATGAGCACTGAGTGTTGTATATGAGTGATGGACCACTGAACTGCTCCTGAAACCAATACTGCACCGTATGTTAACTATCTAGAATTTGAATAAAAATTTGAAAAGAAAAAAATGTTTTGAATGGACTAAAGGATTAGGGGGATACTTTTAGCTTATAATTGACATTATAATTTGAAAGACAGAATTGGTGAAAATTTTGTGGTTCAGAATACGTTTTTAAGCAGATCAAAAGTTTTCATAAAATAATTTTCATTTTTTAAAGATTTATTTATTTTGAGAGAGAGAGTGAGAGAGAGAGCATGCATGCCTGCATGCAACCGGGGGGAGGGACAGAGAGAATCAAAAGCAGCCTCCCTGCTGGGCATGGAGCCCAACTCGGGGCACGATCTCATGACCCATGAGATCATGACCTGAGCTGAAATCAAGAGTCTGATGCTTAACTGACTGAACCACTTAGGTGTCCCAATTCATAAAATGATTTTCTAAAGGTAAGACATATTTGAAATAAAATTACCATAAATACATAGCCATTCAAGTGAATAATATTTTAGGATCTTTTACCATAATGGTTGTCTGTATAATTAAAATATGTTCAAATATCCTTATTAAGCTCTATTTGCCTTTGTAGTTTGGTAACATAGGTAGCCTGTTAAGGTTGTAGCCATATATTATTAAAATTACATGTGATGAGGGGTTCCTGGGTGGGTTAGTTGGCAGAGTGACTTGCTCTTGGTTTTGGCTCAGGTCATGATCTCATGAGTCCTAGGATTGAGCCCCGCCTTGGGTCCATGCTCAGCAGGGAGTCTGCTTGAAGATTCTCTCCCTCTATCCCTCCTCCCCTTTGCAAGCTCTTTCTATCTCTAAAACAAATAAATCCATCTTTAAAAAAAAATAACATGTGATGAGAAAACTGATTAACCCAATTTTAGTTCATATATACATGCAAGAGAGTTAAAAAACATGTATGGCCTCAAAAAAACACTTTGCATGTTTTCAATGTTTAAATTTCAGGATAAAAATTTCCCATCATTTACTTTTGAAAGTCATTTTTAGAACTAACACTCATAGGACTTTCTGAGTGTCAGCAACTTTATGTACATTGTGTCACTTAATCCTCACTACAAAATAGGAAATAGGTTTCATGATTCCCTGAGGAAATAGAGGCAAATAGTTTAAGCTTTGTGACTAAGAGCTCACAGCTGCTAAGTGGTGGAGCTGAGAGAAGACTTGTCTGACTTTAAATGGTGTGCTCTATCCACTGTGCCACTGTGTTTGAGTATAAGGATAAAATTTGCTGTTTGCTGCATAACTTTATTCAATATTTCAGATATTTATTGTCTACTGTAAACATGTGTCCTTGAATACCAGAAACTCTTAACCCAGTGACAAACCTCTCTAGTTTGCACTGTAGCTTGTTTTCTAACTTTTGGTACCTCTTATAGATACAGGAGCAAAGCTAAGCTTCATTAGATATTTTTAGATATTAAGCTTTAAATACTTAGGTTGATTTCATTTTCAGACACCAGTAAAGCATAGTGTTTAATGATGTAGGCTTTGAAGACAACAGACTTAGAATGAATTCCAGCCAACATTACCTAGTTGGGAAACTTGTTTAAATTTTTTAAGCCTCAATTTCCTCATGTTATGGAAGGAATCATATCTACCTCATAGGGTTGTTGTAAGAATTGAAGTTGAGGTTGTTTTACTCAAACTTTACATCCTGCCTGGTTCATGCTACTCACTGATTGCTATGACTATTGTTTTTGAAATTATACATAAGTAGTTAGGTGGAAATGTGCCCCAGTGTATCTATTACATAATTTTATCACAGATTTGAAACCAGGAAATCATATCAATAAAATATTTTCAGTTTTTTAAATCTTCTGATTTGGCCAAACCCGTAAGTATCCAATTATGAAGTGAACTGTGGCTATATAGCTATTATTATATGTAGCTACACAGCTATTATTACTATATAGCTTTTTATGTGAAAAATATCTAGGCTAGGTAAGTTCCAACTCTAGATGATCTACAGCTTTTTGATTATTTAAAGGCTCCTTTTGTTAGCATAAGGTTGATTACACTGCAAAACGAGGGCTATATTTGCATTACTGCCTACCCTGATAGTGGGCAGATGTCTCCTCTGCTTTAGTTTGCCTTAAGAAAGTCTCTATACCATTCAGTGGGATTCCAGTAACATCAAACTGGCAAGGGAAAATTCATATAAGGATTTGGACAGACACTGTTATGAAGACAGGGATGGCTCCAAAGCACTTATTGTTGATAACCTGTTGGGTTCAGTTCTGCAGTGTAACTTCTCAGGACTGTTACCTTTTTAAAAACCCACATTGTCATATCATAGATGGATATTATGTGGATAACACACGAGAAATGAGTCATTTTCTACATCTCAAAGTCTTACATGGAAAAATGAATAAAATCATAACAAAGTGTCTTATAGTAACAAGATGCATAGAAACGTCAATATTTCAGTGATAACTTTTAAACAAGGTATGAATTTCTATAAGTGACATTACTATTCAATGGAACTAAAGATGGAGTGACATTCAAGATCAACCTTCTCTTTCAGAATAAGTAATGAAAATGATCTGAATAAAAAAAGACTTTCATATAATCTTTCTATTCCAACAATTTCTTTCTCTCGTGTGTGTGTGTGTGTGTGTTTGGCTATAGGTTTTGCAATTATAAGTAGGATCCTCTGTTGAGTGAAAAAATTGGAATGTTTGCTGATAATGGTCACTAGTGACAGAATGGAAAGTGAACAAGGAGTTAAATTCTTCTCTCATCACATAATTAAGCATTTCTCATATGATTTTGAATCTTAAATACGGCCATTCCCTGTCCAGAGACCAGAGGGAAGGAAATAAGCAATATCAGACTGTCAGCAATGTATATAGTCAAGGATTTTGAATAAAGAAACATGGTTCCTTGGATAAGGAAAATAAGAATATGGTGCTGTATGAACTTCTATACATACCATAGTTTTTGTTTTTCGGGTTTTTTTGGTTATATAGAGAATATGCATGTAGATATGTTGGGGACAAAACTTTAATGTTTACTAACACTTTATTAGTAAATGTTATCATAATAAAAGGAAAAATAACATTTTGAGGCAGATTTTAGGTACATAAGATGCTGGACACAGAAATTTTAGATATTAGATTTTAAATATCCTGGGAATTATTATAGAATTGCGATAGCACAATTTTCCTGAAAAATAAACAATTAGTGTCATGTCACACCAAATTCTGTATCAAAACATAATTATATGCATGTATCATTAGGTTTTGAGAGTTAAGAGAGCTATTAAAGAGTAACACAAGATACACATTTACAAAAAGATAATGATACAGAGTAAATAACCAATATAAAGAAAAGTCCCTTTAACGATGGGGACAAACTAAACAAAAAAGAGAGATTATTTAACTATTTAGAAAAGTTTCAGGGAAAAGTTATGAGTGTGAAAATTTCTGGAGAATATTTACCTATTTTGGTATGTATAATAATGATGTGCACATGTCCCCTAAACCTATCATGTCTTATCGCTTAGTAGTTAGATGCCTAAGGACAATAACAGGCTTTCATCAAATGTTTCTAAGAATCTTCTAAATACCTGAATTGCTTTGCACTGCATTTTACTATTTATTTATTTATTTATTTATTTATTTATTTATTTATATCTCAGTCTTGCAGACAAGATTACTTTATCCCTTGTGTTTGACATTACTAGAATTTAGTGGTTCCTAGAACTTAAGGACAAAAAACTAACATTATATTTTCTTCATATATTTAGAGGAATATTTCTATAGACATTATCCGAACATATAAATAAAAAGAAGAAGAGACTTTGCATTTATTGTTATCATTATCATTTAAAGCCCTTTATGAATCTTTGTGGTGGCAGGGAATTTTGACAGGTTTACGAATTGAAACAAAAGCAATTAGAAAAATGTTAGATGAAGGGCATTTGGTTGGCTCAGTTGGTAGAGCATGAGACTCTTGGTCTTAGGGTTGTGTGTTCGAGCCCCATGTTGGGTACAGAGATTACTTAAAAATAAAATATTTTAAAAATATAGAAAAATTTAGATGAGACCTTTGAAATATGTAAAACTATAAGGAATTACACATAAATATTACTGCATCAACTACTTAATTTATACCAAAACCAAGAACTTGAATAGCTAACATAGAACTGAGGCTACCAAATTTTATTGACACTTTGCCTTAA
Organism: Potos flavus; assembly: GCA_028534135.1. Lineage (NCBI taxonomy): Eukaryota > Metazoa > Chordata > Mammalia > Carnivora > Procyonidae > Potos > Potos flavus. The sequence goes on from CM052883.1 coordinate 131,281,587, forward strand.
AGATGGCTCCAAAATAATTTTTTATTTTCTCATTGGGAAGATTACATGTATTCCAACTTTAGCAAAAATGTCATTCCCACTTCCCTCTTGCCAAACACTCCCTTTTTTTAAACTTATTTTTCCATATTATTTTTTGTCTTTCTTCTTATCTAGAATGTAAACTCCAAGGCTAGGAATCTTTATCTGTTTTGTTAATTGGTACATTCCAAATACCTCAAAGATTCCTGACACATTTTAATCATTTAATAAATATCTATTAACTATTTGAGCTTCAACAATGCTTTTGTTGATGTCCAGTTATTAAAATCTATAAGCTGAATTCCTTTCTTTTTTTTTTAAAGCTCTTATTTATTTATTTGTCAGAGAGAGAGAGAGCGAGCACGCACCAGCAGGGGAAACAGCAGGCAGAGGGAGAAGCGGGCTTCCCGCTGAGCAGGGAGTCCCACACAGGACTCGATTCCAGGACCCTGGGATCATGACCTGAGCCCAAGACAGACGCTTAACTGACTGAGCCACCCAGGTGTTGCAAGCAGAATTACTTTCAGTGCATCACTACATATGTGGGGTTAATTAAATAATAGTCAACAAAATATTTAGAATCATGCATTATTGCTAATAATGTAGAATTTTCTTATTTGGTCTTCTTCCACAACCCCTGTTCACCTTCTCCACAGAGGCAGCCCCTAGATGTTTTTCCTTCACTGATTTCTACTTAGACATAATCTCCTTCTGCTGTTCATCTATCCTCTATCCAGACCTATCTGTTCTCCCCTTTGAGCCAAACTTTACTCTCTTAGGTGGCAGGTGTCCTAAGAAAGAAGTTCCTAGAATTACCTTCCTTGACTCCTGGCTTTCCTTAAAAATGTTGAATATTGGGGCACCTGGGTGGCTCAGTTGTTGAGCGTCCGCCTTCGGCTCGGGTCATGATCCCAGGGTCCTGCGATTGAGCCCCATATCAAGCACCGCATCGGGCTCCCTGCTCAAAGGGAGGCCTGCTTCTCTCTCTCCCACTCCCCCTGCTTGTGTTCCCTCTCTTGCTGTGTCTCTCTGTCAAATAAATAAATCTTTAAAAAAAAATGTTGATAATTCAATAAAAAATTTTCACATTTATGGAAGATTTGAAATGGTGTAGGAATATTAATGTGTTGATTTAATTTTTGTATACCTTTATTTGGACAGACTATTTCTTTTTTTAAACAAAACTGTTTTAATCCCAAATCTACTTGTCTGTTATTTCAAACACTAGATGTCTCTCTAGTGCCAGTCTCACTTTGTTACCTACAGGGGCTGTTCAGGCTAGAGAGTTACACTGGGTTCCAGAGCAAGGAGACATTTATTTACCCAGAATTTCCCTAAAGAAACAGGGACATCTTCCATTATGTGTATCCTCTTAGAGTCCATGTGTCTGTGTGGCAAAATTTTAGCTACGGCCTTTTCTGACTTACCAATCTCACTGGTAATATACTATTTTAAACTTGTATAGCAGTGGCAAGTTTACAAACCCTTTCAAGTGTATTATTTTATTCTTTCTTTACAGCAATTTTATAAACCAGGTATTGTTATTATCTCAACTTTTACAGTTGAAGACACTGAGGCCCACAAATGTTACAGAATATTTATAAGTTGACATAGCAACTAGTAGTCACTGACCCCCCATATTCACTCGCTGATTCTCTGATTCTAAATCCATTTACTTTTTCTTCTCCATAAATCTACCTTTGCCTAGATGAGAACTATAGACGATTCCTTGTTACATACGTTTTGATGTACTGGGTCACATACATCCTCCCATACATTACAATTTTGAACACACACAATATAATCTGCAACATCTTTAAGGCAGATGCTAGTTCTTTCCCTTCTTTTGGTAATAGGTAATATAAAGGTGTTACAGTTCACTGCATTTAATTCTTTCATAAAACTATTTGAAAACCAAATGTACTTTAATTAACACTTCTAAATTGGTTTACATGTTCAAATAATATCTAGGGGTGAGACTGCCCCCACCCCTTTAGTCTGAACCTTGGGTAACCCGGTCTGCGATAAACTTTAAAGAGGTATACGTGTGAGCCTGCATTCCTCTGTGTACTTCACTTGATGCCAGGAGAAACATTTAATTTCCTGATGAGAGAACATTATCTTTAAAGGAAGACTTCCATTCTTTCTATTGTTACTCTGAGGTTCTCTGGATGATTTCAATCTCAGTAAGGTACAAATAAGAACTCCCTTAGAGTCTGGTTAAGTAAATATATATAGGAAATGTTCCTTCTCATTAGTTTGTGTATTTTACACAATAATAAATCAGTACTTTTTTGATATGTCTGTAACACCCATGGACATTTTTACAATTGTGTCTTAGTAAAGTTATTGTTATATTACTTTTCTCAAACAGCACATTAAAATATAGGAAAATGAAAAATTAACTGTAACATCTGATAAGCAGTTTTATAAACTTTACAATTAAAGATTTAGAACTTTCACATAAAACTTCTCATTTTGAAGTCTTGTGTAAGGAATGAGCAGAAACCTGTTACTGGAGTTTAAAGTCTTGAACACTTAGTAAACCTTCCAATTTTTCTTCTTTAATATAAGAGTAAATAATTGCTCTTGAATTAGAAAAGGGGAGATGTGATCATTTTACTATATAGGATAGGTATTTTAAATAAAAGCTGTACATTTTAATGAAGAATTCTAATTTTTATTCATGTTTTAATTTTATGTACAAATTATTTTTGCTACTGGTCAAGAATTTAATGACACTTCCTCTACAACATTCTTGGGGTTTTGTTTATTTTTCGGATTTTCCATTTTCAGGGTGATCTAGATTCACATAGCTCTTTTTATATAATAGATTTAGTTCTCCATTCTAGCTGATACGTAATGGTTTGCCTGACAGTCAAGAGCATTGTCCTTGAAGACAGACCTTTGTTTAAATCTCCATTTATTGCTAATGCGATCACGGAGAGATTACATAACCTATCTTTGGCTCTGTCTCATTATCTATTAAGTTTCAGTAAAAATACTTAAGAGTATTTTGGGTTGGAGATTAACTGAAATCAGGATTGGTTGGAAGGATGAGGTGCAGTAATGTGCAGTAATGTCTAAGAGCCTAGAATACAGTGAGTAGTCAATGAATGGCCCAACAATTGTCATTAATGGTACTTCTTCTCTAGGAAAAAACATGTCTTTTCCTGTAACTGGTCGATCTCTTCTCCCAATATTACATGTTGTTGCTTATGAGTCAACCAATAAAGATTATTTAAAATGCCTCTTCAGAGAACATCATAGTGAAGCAATGATAAATGTATTATTAATATGTGCCTATAATCTCTTTAGGAGAATAAAAAACAAAATTTTTATAAAAAATATTTTGATTATCCTCAGAATATTTTACTTTTAGGAACCTATAAAACATGGTTCCTTTTTTTCTAAATGATACACAGACATCATAAGTGAAGAATAAATTTGACCAGCTTTATTCCAAGCATAGCTTAATTGGCATTTGCATATCCATTAGTCATTTGGTGGGAGTGCTTTTCTTTAAAAGAATCTGTTAGAAAATAGATTGTTAGTACGACACCATGATGTGTTGATCTTTAAGCTAGCCTCAAAATAACTGAATAGGGAAAGATACGGAGGACAAAAGGAAGGAAAAGAAATACTCATTGTAGAATCAGGAGACAACAGGGTTAAAAACAAGAAAATGAAACAAGAGGAAAAGGGTTAAGACTAGAATGGACAAATAGAATTGATTGTTCTACTAATGTTTTTAGTGGCAGCAAATTCAATAACAAAAGCTTATCCCTCCTCCTTATACTCAGCGGTTTACTAGTGCAGTAAACTTGGATATTCTCTCTGCCTCTCAGGATTGCCTTTTTGTCCCCAAATACCCCATATGAAACAAAAAGCTGGCGTCGAAAATCTCTTGAGTATTAGGCAGAAATGCTTGATACTATCTGCATCCATATTTTTGGAACTACATGATGTTAATAGATAAATTTTATCAGTGATTAATTCAATATATTACTTTTCAATACATTATTTTTGTGTAATATAATTAAAACCATAGTTTTCTAAATAATTATCTAAAACTGAAAAACATAAGGTGTCATCCAGAAAAGGATGGATAAATAAGTTTGAGTGTTTAATACTTTAGTTTTAGAGCTTCTGAGGTTGTAAAGTATTTTGAACTCAGAAATAGAATATCAAAAATGAATTTTAATAAATAAAAATATTAATTTTTATTTTAGAAGTATGATTTAAATATTTTATTAAAAAGATGACATAGTAAAGTTTATGGATCATAAAATCCTTTCCTTTGAATTATTTCCAAATTTGTGATATAAAACAATTATTTTCGGCAATTTGGAAATGTTTTATTTTAAAAATACTCATTCTCCTTCCATTTTTTCTCCACCTTGTCTTCCCTCTGACTCAAAGTTTAAAAGAAACTGAGACATGTGACATTAGTTGATTTGGGATACTTTCCCCTCTGGAAATGTGGGTTCAAGTGCATTTTAAATCACAAGTGGAATGAGTCAGATGACCCCAATTTGTTCTTCTGTGACTTTCTGTGTTGATTTCAGAATGACTCTTGCCAAACTCTATTTGGGAGGAGTCCAGTGATGAAATACCAGGAGTTGAAACCTGCTTATTTAGAACATGACTTTAGCTACTATTGATATATTCTCATTTTGTTTAGTTAAGAAATTCAGTGAAGGTTAGTAAGAGAGCAGGGTCCCAATCTTGGATACAACCAGTGTACTTGAAACTTGTTATAATTTAGCTTGTATGCGTGTGTGTGAGCATGCACGCACACACTTGTGTGTATGTGTATGTGCATATGAGTATTTATTAGATTACAAATGATACATACAATTTTTACTAACAAAGCTCATTTAACACCAGAATGGGATTTTCCATCATAGCTATGTGATTTATGAAGACTGGTTATAGAACCTGAGTTAGTCAGTCTAGGATGCTATAGCAAAGTGCCATAGACAGAGGGTGGCTCATAAATAATACAAAATTATTTCTCACAGTTCTGGATACTGGAAGCCCAAGATCAGGGTGCCAACATGGTTTGGTGAGAACCCTCTTCCAGGTTACAGACTTATTGTATCTTCACATGGTGGAAGGGGTGAGAGATCTCTCTGGGGTTTCTTTTATAAGAGCACTAATTTGATTCATGAGGGCTCCACCCTCATGACCTAATTACCTCCCGAAGGTCCCATCTCTTAATACCATCACATTGGCATTAGGATTTCAATATATGAATTTTGGAGGGATACAAACATTTAGACCGTAGCAGAGCTTAAAATTTGAAAGCATCTCATCAATGTCATTGTTTTCAATCAGTAATAAAAAATTAAATACATATATATGAATTTATTTAAGTACATTGGTTTTACCCTATGTAAGGAGGATATAGGGTTTTAACTGATAAAAGTTATACTCTAACATTGAACATTTTGATCTGACACTACATTGAAATGATGGGCAAATATAAACTTTTTTCAATATGTAACTAACTCAAAGAAAGAAATTATTCAAGTGGCAGAAATGAAAAGAAAATTTTAAGCCAATTTCGTAAGAAAGTGCTGAAGTCATAGGAATCTATGTGGTAGTGAGGTTGAAATAGTACATGGGCTTTAAAGCCTGAAGGTTGGAATTTTAGCATCTAACTGGAGATTTGGAGTTAAGCCTTCAACAAAGACAAGAAGAATCTCTTAAGGTGTACTCTATCTATGAAACAGGGACTGCCTAAACTTTGCCACTAGTCTATGGAAGTAGTAAGGAGTACTGTTATTAGAAATTACAGTTAAGAAGAAAAACAAAGAGAAATTGAGAACCCAATCCAAACCAGACTTGGACACTGGCGTCCTATATGGCAAACAACCCTAAGTTAAGAAGTTAACTGGGGCCTCAGCAGATACAAAAATAAAAACTTATAATTTGATCCCTTCCTGAAATATGTTATTTAGATTTTATTCATTTTAAAGAGAAGCAAAAACTCATTGGGACATTAGCATTTTATTTTTTAATAATTGCTTGTCATGGGATTCTGAAGATCCGAGACTGACAGCCTTCCAGTTTCTATAGTTGCTACCATACAAATGGGTGTTATTTTTGTGGAACACATTAATTGGTTCTGCAGAGAATTCTATGAGTGTCTTTCCCTTGCGCTGTCTCTGCTGTGGAAATTTGGCTTTGGTTCTTACTTCTTGATTTCCTTTTTAGCTTCAGTTATAATTTGTGTACTGATAAGACAGCCGAAGGCTTTAGAAAATTCTGAGAAACTCACTCATTCCCTGTGAAGCCAAATGGTGGAAGTGTTGGCTGAAAGAAGAAAGATTTCTTCTTTCAGCATGATTTTTCCTTGTTCCTGTTTCCATATCCCAGGCTCTCTCTGGCCAAATAAATAGCTTGGATAAGTTCAGATGAGAGATACTCATGATGAACTGACTTACAGGACAATAAGTAGTCTGGAGAACCACAATTTGTTTTAGTAATTTTCTTTGTTCCTCCCTTTTCTGACTTCAGGGAGGAAAAATATCACGTTTCTTCCACATGGAGGGGCATGTGAGGAGAAACAAAAACTTCCTTCATGAATTGTGCATCCAACAAAAATTCACCTTCCATTTTCCTAAACCCGATCTTATACTGAATGAAGAGTAGGTAGGGGTGGTAGTACTGGTTTTACAGGAAAATTGCTTTTCAGCCATCCTTTCATGGGTGACATCAATAGCCGGAAAATCAGTGCTCCTACACTTGTGGTGCTTAGTTGGTGCTTTGCCTCAACGGTGAGGCTTAGAATCCATGCCTGGTATCCAGAACCAAATAATATCTTGTTATAGAGAGTAGGGACAAAATAAGAATGTATTCACAAAAATTAGGAGTAAGAGGATTGTTACTCAGCCCACTAAAGGGAACATCAAATGATGCACTTTTTAAAAAAGAATAGGGAACATGGAAGAACAGGATGCAAGAATCAAAGAACGTCATTAACATGTGGATGAGCATGTCTGTAAAGAAACTGATTAAGTAAGCAATGAATGCTAAAAGCAATAATAAAAATACTGATGATGACTAATTTTGAGTGCCTCAAAAGCCAGGGCTCAAATTGCATGGAAAATCAGAGACATCATTGGAGCTCAAGCTTTCGCAGATCCTTTGATTTTCTGGAGGGAAACAGTAATATTGACTAAACTTTCACTCTGCTGAGTCAAGAATGTATGTTAATTCTTGTTAAGGATAAACACTATACATAGAGCAATAGAGAGTAAAACAATAACAAACCAATACAAGTTTCTGCTGCTCAATAAAGGAAGGAAGAAGGAGGAAGGAACATAGCAAATAAATAGGGGAAATAAAATTTAAAAATAAGATACTAAAAATAAATTATAATGAAGCAATGAAGCAGTAATAATGAATGCTAAAACTACCAGCTAAATTTAAGTAAATTTAGGGCGACTGTGTGGCTCAGTCCAATTAAGCATCTGCCTTCAGCTCAGGTCATGATCTGGGGTCCTGGGATCGGGTCCCACACAGGGCTCTACCTGCTCTGTGGGGATCCTGCTTCTCCCTCTCCCTCTGCTGCTTCTCCTGCTTGTGCTCTCTCTCTCTTTCTCTCTCGCTCTCTCTCTCTGTCCAATAAATAAATAAAAGCTTTAAAAAATAAATAAATTTAAATAAATTTAGATTTAAGTCTAAATTCACTTCTTAAAAGACAGGTGGTTTGAAATTAGATTTTTAAAATGCTGGTTATGAGAAATACACCTGAGTATGATGATACAGAAAATATCAAAATGGAAAAACATGTAAGGCAAAGATGAACCCAACTAAATTCATTTTTTGTGATATTAATAAAAGACAAAATAAAATTTGAGCCAAAAAAGGACTTATGGTGAATGAATGCCATAATTCACTAAAAGATACAACCCTGAATGTATACTGAAAAAATTGTAATGCCTTGAAAAGTATATAAAGCAAATATTAATAGTATTAAAGTTGAAATTGATAAGTTATCAACTGTATTGGGAGATTCGATATAACGTTTCTGAAAAATGACAGATTGCATATATCAAACATTAAGATGCATAAAAAGCACTACTTTGAAGAAATAGGAAGACAAATTATTTCTAAACGCCCATCGAATATTTTAAAAATGTGTTTAAAAAGTTTACATACAGCAATATTTGCTCTTTTTTAGTATAGAGTTCTATGCATTTTGACACATGCTTACTGTAGTATTAACACCACCACAATCAAGGTATAGAACAGTTCTGTCACTCCAGAAGAAATTACTTCATGCCGTACTTTGTAGTCAAATGCTTCCCCTAGTATTAATATCTGGCAAAAACTGGTCCTCTAACTCTCTAATTTTGCCTTTTCTAGAGAGTGACATATATGGAATTTTAAAGATATTGCCTTTCGAGAAAAACCTTCTCTTAGCATACTGCATTTGAGATTCATCAATTTCTCCCATGTATCAGTAGTTCATTCCTTTTTATTGCAGAGTGCTATTTCATTATATGGATGTACCACAATTTATTTATCTGTTCTGTTCAGCAGAATTTATGTTGTTTTTAGTTTCTGGTGATATTAACAAAATTGTTTTGAAATTACTATAGTATTTGTGTGAATAGTTTTCATTTTACTTGGGTAAATGCCAATGTGTGGTATTACTGGGTAATTGTGGTAAGTTTGTGTTTAACTTTATAAGAGTTACTTTCAAGTGTCTGTGCCTTTTGCATTCCCACCAGCTATGTGTGAGAGTTCCTACTGCTTTGTGTCCTTGCTAGTACTTGGTATTGTCAATTTTTGTTTTCGTATTATCTTTTTTTACATACCACAAGATTCAATTTGTATCTTGGTCCACTCAGGCTGCTATAACAAAATACTGGGACTATGTATGTATATTTTAAAGATTTTATTTATTTGACAGAGAGAGAGAGCGCGCACGCACTAGCAGGTGGAGCGGCAGGCAGAAGGAGAGGAAGCAGCACTCCCTGCTGAGCAGGGAGCCTGACTGACAGATGTGGGGCTCTATCCCAGGACCCTGGGATCTGACCTGAGCAGAAAGCAGATGTTTAACCGACTGAGACACCCAGGCACCCCCTTGGCTATATTTTATAAACAACAGAAATCTATTTCTCACAGTTTTGGAGACTGGGAAATCAAAGATCATTAGATTATAGATTGTATGTGGTGGATGGTGAAGGCCTGATTACTGGTTAAGAGATACTCTCCTACAGTGTCTTGACATGGTTGGAAGGGGCTAGGGATTCTGTGGAATGTTTTTACTGAGCACTAATCACATTCATGAGGGCCTGATCGTCATGACCTAATCACCTCCCAATGACTCCACCTACTAATATGTAATCACCTTTGGGAGTTAAGATTTCAATATAAGTATTTTGGGGGGACACAAATATTCAGATTGTAGCACTGAGAATCTTTTATGTTTATGTTCATGAGAGACAGTGCTCTGTAGGTTTTTTTTTTTCTTTTAATATCTCTGGTTGGTTTTGGTATCAAGGGAATGTTGGCTTCATAAAATGAGTTGGAAAGTGCCCCTGCCCTCTCTCCCCAGCCCTTCCATTTTCTGCAAGAGATTATGTGGAATTTGCATTATTTCTTTGTTAAAGGTAGAATTGACCTGTAAAACATTTGGGGCTAGATTTTTCTACAAAACTCTATGCCCATGATTTTGACAACTTAAATGAAATGGATCACTTCCTTGAAAAACATAAATTACCAAAACTTGCTCCATAATAAATAGTCTATGTCTGTACCTGTTAGAAAATTGAATTTGGAGGTTCCTGAGATCAAGTCCCTCATCAGGCTCCCTGCTCAACAGGAAGCCTGCTTTTCCCTTTCCCATTCCCACTGCTTGTTTCTCTCTGTCAAGTAATAAAAATCTTAAAAAAAAAAAAAAAAGACAAATAAAAAATAAATTCCAGGTAAATCTAAGACCTAAATGCGAGAAAAAAATTCTTTAAAGCTTTTGGAAGGAAATATAGGTGAACACTTTATTTTAAACAAAAACATAATAAGCACAAAATGAAAGGAAATCATCCATAGCCCTGTTTAAAATGCAAGGTTCTGTACTATAAGATACCCTGACAAAAATGAACAAAAAGTAATAAGTAATAATCTTGAGAAAAACAATTTATAACATATATAAAAAACTGGTATCTTATTATAGTAAAACAGTCTCGAAATTAATAAGACAAATTACCCAATTGTAAAATGGGCAAATATGGGGTGCCTGGGTGTCTCAGTCAGCTAAGCCTCTGCTTTCAGCTCAGATCATGATCCCTGGGGTCCTGGGGTTGAGCCCCACATCTGGCTCCTGCTCAGTGGGGAGTCTGCTTCTCCCTCTCCCTCTGCCCCTCCCCCTTGCTCATTCTCTCTCTCTCTCTCTCTCAAATAAATAAATAAAATCTTTCAAAAATAAAAGGAAAATCGTCAAATAATACGATTGAAAAGTCTATGAAAAAAGAAGCTAGAATGGCAAAGATGGAGAAAAGATCTTTAATCTGAATAGTGGAGGGGGAAATTCTCATGGGTTTGAAGATGAAATATTGTTTTATATTCAGCATTGGCAGACCTCTGACAATTGAAAGCTTTGACAATATCCAGTTTTGGAGGTGTGGAGAAACAAATTCTAACAAATTCTGACATATCCAGTTTTGGACATGCGGTACTGTAAATTAATCAAGCACTTTGAAAAAACACTTAGACAATGAAGCAAAATAGATTATGAGTACAATGCATATTTCAGAAATTCCACTGCTAGGTATATGCTCTAGAGAAACACTTGTATATGTTCATGAGAAGACATGTAAAAGACTATTTCTTGTATCACTCTTGATAAAAGAAGAAATTGGGAAAACATCTAAATATATACTGATAAAGAAATGACGGTAAATCATTGTATGTTTAGTATAGAATACTATTTAGCAGTTAAAATTAATGAAAGAGGTATACACGTATCAACTTTGGTAAATTTGAAAGCGTAAAGCTAAAATAAGAATTAGGCTGTAATTGTATATCATACAAAATTAAAATGATTTAAATGTTACCTATATGTTTGCTGGTGTTACACATATGTGGGAAAAGTAATAAAAACCAACATAGGAAAGTTGCACAATCTATTAATAGCTTCGTTATCTCTGAAAAGGGTGGGAGGCAGGTAGAAGGGAAGGAGTAATTCAGGCTATAAGACTGAGTAAGGTGTTAAGAGATCTTCTCTGTATCTGCCATTTTTCATTTCTTTCCAAAAGTTTCCAAAACAGTTCAAAATTTAACGTTTATAAATATTGCCACTTTCTATGTATTCTGTGCTGAGCAATGAAGAGCTCTATTAAAGAAAGCATTAACCAGCAAAGGGTTTCAAATTTCTGCTGACTTTACATGTGACCCCGCACTGAACCTCACAGAGGGAATGTATAAGCTAGAGAGGTCAAAGCCAAGAGGGAGGTTACTGCTATTGTTAGTTATTAAAAAGAAAAGAACCTTTAGGATTCCTCGCACTAACTCGTATAACTATAAACTTGTTATGGAAATTTGTGCTATTATTTTTTATACTTACTTTTCTCCTCTGGGAAAGAAAGTTTTTGCGAAATATATTCAGGTAAAAAATGTTGTTGTTTGTTTCCAAGAAAACCACATGATAATATACAGTCATATGGGGTAGTTTTATTTTCTTTCTAGAATTAGTTTATTTGGTATAATTTAAAGCATGTAACTTGGGGAATATATGGGTGACGAATTTAAATCTTTAAATTATCTGGTTTTTCTATATACATTTGACTTAGAGTTTCAAAGTATAAATGCCCAATTGAATTGACTACTAGTACAGAATACAATTTAGTTTTTGTCAGGTAATAGTGCCATCTCTTGCTTGCTCTCTCTTTCTCTCACACACACACACCAAATTTCAAAACAAAAACTTCCACAAATTACTGTTTTATTTTTAAACAAAGTTAAGTGATTATTGATAAAAACTAGGTACATATTACCAGAATTAGACATTCAGATCAATTAAAACAGTTAAAATTGTTGTGTACGTTACCCCACAGTGATGCTTTCCAAATTTAATATAATTCCATCTTATTACAGTTTTAAATACTTACTCTGCCTGTGAGAAGCAAAGTTACTGTTACCTGGTGTGATGGTTAATTTTATGTGTCAACATGGCTGAACTATTCAGTCTAGATGTTGTTGTGAAAGTATTTTTTAGGTGTAATTAACATTTAAATCAGTAGACTCTGAGTAAAGCAGCTGTGGGTTGGGCCTGATCCAGTCAGCTGAGGCTAAAGAGCAAAGACAGATTTCCTGAAGAAGAAGTAATTCTCCTCCAAATGGCAACAAAGAAACCCATCTGAGTTTCCAGCCTGCTGACCTGTGGAATTTAGATTCAAGACTGCATCAACTCTTATCTGTTTCCAGCCTTGCTGCCTGTCTCATGGACTTCGGACTTGCCAGCCTCTATAAATGATGCGAGCCAATTCCTTAAAGCCAATCGATCTCTTTTTCAATCACTCTTTCTCTCCATTCTACTTGTTCTGCTTCTCGGGAGAACCTAGAGTAATATAGCTGGCTATTAGCCAGTTGAATTAAGTGATCACCAACATCAGAGTATTTCAACCATTTTAACAAATCCTACATATACATACAAAATTTGGTAGACACCTAGGCCATACTGGGTGATCAAGACAGTTTTTATTCCCCTAAATAATTCAGTACTACTTACTTATATATTAGAAAAGAATTGCCCATGTTTGGGATTTGAATTGCACAAAGAATTCCCTAGGGCCTAAGCTGAATCCCATTATCTGCCTCTCTCCCTGTAGCTTTCCACCTTTCCATGACATATAGATGCAAAGAATAGGGGGAAGACCTTTTGCCAAGAAAAACCATCCTGATGGAAATAGAGATGTAACATACATGAACATGTAGCAGTCTACACATAGCTATTTTATTTTATTTTATTTTAAAGATTTTATTTATTTATTTGACAGAGAGAGAGAGAGATCAAAGTAGGCAGAGAGGTAGGCAGAGAGAGAGGGGGAAGCAGATCCGTGCTGAACAGGGAGCCCAATGCAGGGCTCGATTCCAGAACCCTGAGATCATGACCTGAGCCAAAGGTAGAGGCTTTAACCCACTGAGCCACCCAGGCGCCGCAACACATAGCTATTTTTGAGTGGGAAAGGAAAAGGAAAACAGAAAAGTGAAGGGGAAAGTGAATCTTTGGGATGTCAGTTGTCAACCTTGAAAGAAAAGAAAAGAAAAAAGAAAGAAAAAGAAAAGAAAAGAAGGAAGGAAGGAAGGAAAGAAAGAAAGAAAGAAATTCCTCGTTTCTGTAGGATTTGCAGATAAAACAGTGCAGCTTCCACACATGGTCAGTTTGTGTATACAGAAGTAGAAGTAAAAAAAAAAAGCTTTGAACCCACTGGAGAAAGGAGGATGTTAACAACTCCACCCTTTCCTCCAGCTTATGCTTGAATCTTTCTTTGTGTTCTATTTTGCGATCTGGACACTTGGGAAATGATTTTTCTGGAAAGAGCAATTAGAATGTTTGCAGAGGGGAGCTGAGAGGGAAGTTGAATAATAATTGCAAATTTTAAATGGCAGAACGCATGATTTACTATGGTTTCCTACATACTCAATTCTGCCAATAAATAGATGAGATCAGTTTTCTCATCTGTGAAGTAAAGGAATTGGATGTCTCCACAGATGATCCCTACAGCCTCCTCCAGTTTAAAAATTCTACGAAAACAGTGCAAAGAAAAAAACTGGTTCAGGTCTTTTATGCTCCTTCATTTATAGAACAAACAGAATTATAATTTGATTTGTTTTTTCTTTACCCAGAATGGCTGTGACATGAATAAAGACCAGAAAAAAATTTATTTCAAAAAACTAAATGAACAAAACACTATTCCCAGTAGACCACAGGGTCAGCCAGAAGTTTAATGGCATTATTTACTTGTATTTTTAGCTTTTCAAATATAAAGCAAGTTTCATATCAAGTTCAAGGGGAACCTTGCAAAATAATTGAATTTTAACAGGGGAATGAATAAAAATTGTTTCAAACTTTCCTCCATTTATAATTTTCATAAGCCTTAATTTCTCCATCTTTAAAACTGGAATAACAACTTCCTATTAAGGTAGCCATAAAGATTAAATAAAGTATTATATATGAAAGTCCCTAACATACCTTGAACATATACTGAACTCTTTTCAAAACTTTCTCCTCCTTCTTTCATATTCCCCGTATTGATGATCTATCCATCAGTTTTTCTCTGTTGCTAAGCTAGAATGCTGGATGTTACCCTAAATCAGTATTTTAAATCTGTGGTAATATAACTAATTTATGCAGTCAATATTTTATTTTATTTTATTTTTTTACTTATTTTTTTTTTTCATTTTTAAAATTTTAATTCCAGCATAGTTAACAGAGTTCTATTTCAGGTGTGCAAGATAGATGTACAAGATAGTGATTCAGCCAATATTTTAAAATAGAGACAACAGAATATAAAAAAATATTACCAAACATTGCACATAATAAAGGTATGTATTACTTGTAAAACTTCTGTACTATTAAAGTGCATTCAGGGGATGCCTGGGTGGCTCAGTTGGTTAAGCATCTGCCTTCCGCTCTGGTTACGATCCCAGAGTCCTGAGATCGAGCCTGTAATCCGGCTCTCTGCTCAGTGGAGAGTCTGCTTCTCCTTTTCTCTTTTCCTTTGTCCGTCCCCATGCCTGTGTGTGCTCTTGCTCTCTCAAATAAAATCTTAAAAAATAAATAAATAAATAAATAAATAAATAAATAAATAAATAAATAAATAAAGTGTATGTGTATAGGAACGTGTGAGGGAGGTTGAGTCTTCCTGGTGTGAAATTTATTTCATGTGGTTATAACAAAAAATATCTGAGAAACTCTGTCCTAGGATATGCTGTCTCTCTCCCATGTTCTCCAGCTTCTCAATTTTATCTCCCAAAGAAGGTTTCTGATCTGTATCCTCTTCCACTGTTTTAGTGTAAGCTCTAATCATTTCGGTTTGTCATCAAATTTTTCCATGCTGAAAACTGCTACTCTAGAGAGCTTTCTAAAGTGTATATCTAGACAGGTTAATTTTCAGGGTGAGAGGTCAGTGTTTAAGCACCTCCCCATGTATTGGGGGCATTTCAAATACAGTTGACCCTTGAATGCACGGACCCATACAGTCAGAAATACATATACAACTTCTGACTCCCCCCAAATTTAACTATTAATACCCTACTGTTGATCAGAAGCCTTAACACTGACATAAACAGTTGATTATCACATATTTTGTATGTTACCTCTATTATGTACTGCATTCTTACAATAAAGTGAGCTAGAGAAAAGAAAATGCTGAGAAAATCAAAAGGAAGAGAAAATACATTTACAGTACTGTACTACAAACATCCACGTATAAGGATATCCGCACAGTTCAAACCCACATTGTTCAAAAGTCAACTTTATATCATAACTTAAATGAGTACCTCAGACACTTCTTGGGTCCTTCTTACACGCTTCTCAGCCGCAGATCTGGTTTTCGCCGCAACATGGGGGACAGTTAGTTCCTCACAGGACTCCATTCACTTTGCAGGGACAATGTCGCTTCTCTAGCGCACATCCTTTGCTTTCTGTCCCAGCTCTCTGAGGGGAGAGACGCCCCTGGGAGCCTGCTTGCCACACAGACACGCACGTGTTAAGGACTAGCGCGGTGTTTGTACGCTCACGGACTACGCGCATGCCCTTGCATGCGCATGCGTGGTGACATTAAGGCGCCCATCAGTGGGGGATAGGAGCTGCTCGAGGAATGCCTTGTGCCTCTCTCTCCTTGCGTGGAAGATTCTGCGAAATCATTTACATGTTTCTCAGAAAAAGTCCAACCCAGTAAAGTACCCTCAATTTGGCTTTTCCTCCTTTCCTTCTTTACCTAGTCCCTCTTTTTTGCCCCTTGAGGAATCGTCTCCCAAGTAAACTACCTGCAAATAACTCCCAGTTTTAGGCTCTGCTTTCAGGCAGAAAGTAAACTCCATCGCTTGACACTCCACAGTATTTATACATATTGCAAAATAAGTAATACTTGTGCAGTGCAGTGAAAAAAAGTTTCCGGAAACATTTATAGAGTTTGGAGAATATAAGCACGGTGTTTTAGAAAAAGTCCTCTCAATATCTGTTCTCTACCTGGCTTCATTTTTACTGTTTCTCCATAGGTACTCTGTGCACAGTCCTAATCTGCCACTTAATTTCCAGAACATGACTTGCTTTCTTTTACCCGTGGTTTTGCACAGACTGTTGCATCAAAATGTGCTAGAGGTGATGGGTTCCCTCTAAGGAAAATAATCACAAATTATGTCTATGTCTCAAGCAACTGCCACATCTTCTGGAACAAAGTAATTGTCAGGAAGTGTTTGTTGAATGAATGAATGAGTAATTTACACACTACACATTGCATTCTGATTCTTGCTTTAATGGCTTCTTCTCTTCTCAGCCTGCATACCGCTTTTGGAAGTCAATTAATTTATCTACTTTTTGTATTCCTATGTTAAGGCCAGGAGCAAAATACGGACCTAATGAATATTTATTGAATGGATGAATGATAGGATATTGCTTAACATACTGTGTTTTAGTTTTGTGTTTGCCCTTCTGTCTTCCTCACCAAACTGTAGGGTCACACAAGGGATCTGTAGTTGAGCTCTGTGTACCCAGTGTATATTCAAGGGCTGGCACATGTAGTTATGTTTATAATTTTAAAAAAAACAACTTGTGTATATTTTCTTGTGTTCTTTAGCAGAAACAAACTCCTACCTAGGCAATATTTATGGAAAACAGAGTCTTATTTAAACAGTACAAATCAATAAAATGTAGCTTTATATCTGTGATCATCTTTAGGATTGATTTCGAAGGAACAATTGATTTGAATATACCAATTTGGTTGCCAGTATATAGTTAAAAGAAACTGGCTATTTGTTACGAAATTCCTTGGGGAAGGGTGGAGGTATCACCTTGACAAAGTTATATTAATAAGTACTAAACAAATTCTGAGTGAATATATCATATAGGTAGGAAAAAAGGAATTAAGATTAGCCAGCTTAAATAGAAAGATAGAATCAATATATTTAGGAAAAACTATCCAAGTAAATCAGATACTGAGGAAAGAGACCTCATTGAAACAGAGGGACAAAACAAGGACAAAACGAAGGATTTGGTTTTTAGCAACAAGAGGCATGCAGCCACAAGCATAGTGGGAGTCTAGCCAGGTAGAGTTAAAACTGAAATGCTCTAGGGAACTTTGGGTATCTCCTGCTTCCTCACTGACATTGGTGAGAATGGTGTTAATAAATTATATAATTATCTTTCTTATCTTTTCCCTTTGATGGGAAGAAATCTCATTAATCAGAGACCAGGATTGAGAAAAGGGCCAACGCTCACTTTCTAGCTGACTGTCCAGAGAAATAGACCAGAAACGTGATCTTTTTAAAACAAAGTCAGAGGAGTCAATCTTCTGTCCAACTCCTCAATCTAGCCTATGGTCTCTACACAACTGGCTCCCTGTGCCCTTATCTCATATATTAGGTCATCTGCTTCTCCTCCTTGATCACTCTAGTCCTGTCACAGATATTGAATCTGTATTTTTATTATTATTATTTCAAATTGAGAATTGAAAAGCAGCCTCAAGTCTGACTTAGGATAAATATCTTTGGAAAGGGACAATTCAAGTCTTGGTCATTCCTGTGACTTTTCCCAGTTACTGGATAGGTTCAAGCTCACTCAGTGGCATGGGGGTTAGCCAACCAAGGGGGTGTTCAACTGTCCACAGCTGAGACACATAGTGTCAATGTTATCCTTATGGGTGCTTTCCCAAACCTGCCTGATAATGAGATGATTCTTACAAACCATGTGTCTTAGCAGATTGGACTCCTTTGCCAATAAAGTGATTACAGAATATCGAGAAAAGGCTGTAGAATAGAATAGTGGCTGAGGGACAAATAAAGATTCAGAACTCAAAAAGCAATAAAATGTTTATTTACAATCTTGGGTTGGGGAGGTACACAATCTCATAAATTCAAAGCAGACAATCAAATGTTATGAAAAAGTTCATAGTAAACTTAGCCTCTTTGAGATGATCAATATGACTCCTTGTCAGGTAAGCTAAACACTGAAACTTGGAAAAAATGTAAAAGTAAGTAAATATTTAATGGAGTAAAAGAATCCCATAAAATTAATATTTTGGTATTTAGTTTTTAAGATAAGCATGACAATATGAATAAACATTGAATTAAGATATATAACATTTGAAAGAATATGACAGATAACAAACATAGACATATTGGCAAGATTTTAAGTTAAAATGTGTAGGAGAATTTTATTCGTATATTTAAGAAAAACTAATTTACATTTATGTTTAGTTCTTTAGATTTACAGAAGTTGCTTAAATACTTATAAGTAATTTGCAATTCAGGCATTTGTATTAGTTTGCTAGGGCTGCTGTAGTAAAGTACCACAGACTTACGGGATGGCTTAAACAACAGACATTTATTGTCTCATAGGTCTAGAGGCTAGAAGTCCAAGAACAAGATGTCATCAGAGTTGGTTCCTTTGAAGGTATGTGAAGGAGAAATGTGTTCCATGCCTCTCTCTTATCTTCTGGTGGCTTGCTGGCAATCTTTGGTGTTCCTTGGCTTTTGAAGTGTAACCATGATGTCTGCCTTTATCTTCACATGGTGATTTCCCAGTGTGCTTGTCTGTGTCCAGAGTTCCTCTTTTAATAAGGACATCAGTCCTATTGGATTAAGGGCCCATCTTACTCCACTATGATTCTTCATCTTAACTAATTGCATCTATACTGACACTATTTCCAAATAAGGTTGAATTCTGAGGTATTGGAGATTACAGCTTCAACATATGGAATTTGAAGGGAACACAATTAAATCCATAATAGCATGTAATTCTGACTTACTGGAAGCTTGAAATCATGACCATCAGCTATATTAAAGATTTTTAATCTTAATAAGTTAAAATACGGGCAGTTTAAAGTTTTGCTTTCTACACATAAATCCTCCCAGATATTAGACACTCAAATGATGGTCATTACCAATCAAAGGCCAGCCAAGCATAATACCATAGACTATGGCCATGGTCAGCAATAGTTTTTTACATGCATTCAACCTGCTCATAAGGAAGAAGTAACACACTTGGGGTATCTAGTTCACCCCAGAAAAATATGAATCTATGTGGATTTATCTTTATTTTGTAAATAAACCCAATAAGTATCATTTACTAGGTTTAAAGTGGCCCATTTTCACAATGGAGACTGGAACTTGGAAAGTAGACTTTGCCTTCATTACGGCATTAAAACAATCTGGGACAAATTGTCTCACAATCTATACAAGAGTTGATAAAACCAATAGTGATACAGTTCATTTTATAGAGCTGACAATTATTTTAACTCCCTGATATATCAAATACAAAAAGATTTAGCTTTTTCAGAAAGTTATATAATTTTCCATTAGTAATTTTTACATATTTTGACATAACACTTTTAAAAATAATGTTCCAAAGTAAATAGGCTGATCTGATTAAAAACCATATGCCTAGGTTTGTTCTCAATGCTGTACAATTAGTACTTTTAAGTGTACATTGTATCTATTCAATAGCAAATATATTTATGCTTATTTTTAAATGGGCTAGGTATATTATATGCTGAATAATGATGTCTTGTACCATAAATTCTGTATTTTAAGTAGATAATCGTGAAGAGTGCTTTTCTCTTTTAGAGTGCTAAAACTTGGTTCCTAGGCTCTTGATTTATTACTTTTTTTATTAAAAGTATGTATGACTTTAGGTATTAAATTTGTGCAATATTCTCACACTAAAAAAACCCAGTCTTGTCCTTTAATGTTATTTGCAATATCAAAGGAAAATTAAATACCATCGCCAAATAACATTTCAAGTTCAAGTTCGAGTTTAATATTGGACATAATTTTTCAAGTATTAGTACTGAATATAGCCCTTGGAACCTCTTGCCATATTTCTCCTGAGTATAAACATGCATGTGTGAAATGAGGTAGCATAGCCTCTTTATTCTTTCTCCCAGGTTGAAACTCACTGACCTGTTTAAATTGGCTAAATTATGACAACAGAGGTGATTTATTGATTTATTTTTATGTGATTGGAATATGAAGAAGTCTATTTCCTTATCTGGAAAAATAAGAATAGGGTCCAGGGGTGAAATATGTCAATTTGAGGTGTTGATCTGAGGAACATAAAGGTTTGTGTATGTCAGAATCAGTATTACAGTAGTTATGGAAACAAGGAGAGTGCTGTGAGCTACGGCCTTAGTGAGCATGCCAACCAGAAGGAAGAACAGAGGAGGGACGGCTAAAGTTTTTTGATTTAGACGTGTGTCATTGTAAGAATTTAGTTGGAGTGGACCACAATACTCATTACTACATATAAATACAACATAACTTCTATGGGAAGAGAGTTTTGTCAGATTTTGTAAAATCTAGTGTTTTTTAGACTATGTTTTCTTACCTCCTATTGCATTCAGTGTTTTACTCAGTAAAATTTACTGTATGAAGTGTCCCTGAGATGCAATTAGCATTTGCTCAACAAACTACATCCTTGCAATCTAGCCTGGAGGAGTCACTCAGGGGAGGGTGGACAGTGCCATAACTTCTCAGTGTTTATTTAAATAATAATTGCACAGAAACAAAATCATTCAAAGAATAGATTTGTCTTTCTTAGTCTTTCCTGAAGAAGAGTTTTAATTCTTATTTGAGAGCTCTTATCTCTAGAATTTTATAGCTTAAGGTTTCATTCTAAGTGTATAAAACCTATAAAAATATTGTTTAATTAAGGGTTAGGAGGAATGATTCTGTCAGCTTGATAGCTATCTGGGTAATTCTTCAGTAGAATCCTAAAGATGCTAATGAAAATATTGACTGTCTTCATAATAATTGGGAATTGTTAGAGCTGAAGGCTCAAAAAATTCTAAAAATTTATAGATAAAAAATGAAATCATAGGAAGGCCATAAATTAAAAAAAAATTATTATCAGAAAGCTAGCTATCGTCTGATGCAGACCAATATTCAGGCTAGTCTCTTTATCACAGTGATTGTCAGGTATAATTATGCCTATTTAACGAATGAGAGGTCTAAAACCCAGAAAAAATGATAGAATATGACCAAAATATATTGTTAATTGAGGGAAAACTCAGTCTGAATTCACTTCTCGTTTCAAAATTCTATTTTTTCCCTATACACCATGCTGCCTCCCAGAGGCAATATTATAAATGAGAGAATACTGTTCCTCATTCCCATGATATACTGAGAGTAACCATTGTTTAATAAGTAGAAAAAGGCCAAAACAAATCCAACAAGGATTTCTTTCCCTTTCTTTCTCTGTTTTGTCAGCTGATGTAAAGTTTTGATATTAAAACTAAAAATGAAGTTTCCATTAAAGAGAAAGCTCCTCAGCAGAGAACCAAATGTTCTTCAAGAGAATCTCATTTATTTATTTTTCTCTAACAGGGTGTGTTCACTCAAAATGTGGTCTTCATTTTTTCCTGTTTTTCTTTTTCTTTTTTCTGCCAAACGTTGATGGGGTGAAGCTGAAAGAACAAAACAAAACAAAAACAAAAACAAACAAACCAAAAAAACCCCAAACCCAAACCAACTGCTTTTTTAAAGCTGAAAGCCATGGAGGATGTGAAGACTTGAATTTACCTTTCAGGTAGTTTACTTCTGGACAGCCCTCCTGAACCCCTTCAGTTAAGCAAACGTATGTGAAGTACACATCCCTCGCTTGTGGGAAAAGTTTGAAGTAACTTGAACACATATATATTTCTGCCTAAAAAGCTAAGAGTCCTGATGACATTATAAATTATTGAGTGTATATTTAAGTCAGCATCACAACCCTTTACAGTGGTTGCTTCTTGGGGAAAATATTTCCTTTCCTTGTATGGTGTTAATTTTTTTTGTATGTGTTTGGAGATATGTTATTTTTGTTCGATCTGAGAAGTAGGCTAAAATTGGTCCTCATTAGAATAACCATGGATCTTTGTAGAATTTTTGTAAGCATTACACAATATGAATAAACAGGTTATACTGCCCCACTAATTTGCTTATGTAAATTGCTAAGACAAAATATTTACAATGCATTGCTAAAGCCATTTTATGGCTAATATATTGAAGATTCATGTCCACTCTACCGGCCAACACATTAAGTAAGACATAAACAGAAAAGTGGGTATGAAATCAACTACACAAGACTATGGAATTTCTCAGAGCAGCTGGGGACAAGCTGTCCCTCTATGCACAGCTGAAATTTCACCCCAGTGTTCCCAAGAAGAGGTGGATTGTTTAGTACCGAGTAACTGTTAGATGTATCCTTGCTCTAGGGGTAGGATAAATAGCTCGTGTCAGGGGAAAGTCCTTAAAATTTGGACTCAGACACTGCATTGCTGGCTGGTCACATATCCTTTAATAAAGTACTGCATTTCTAAATATGCCCAGACTTAAGTACTCTTGCCACTTGAAATACCTTATTAACTGAGGCAAACTGGGGTTCAAAAATGAAGAGGAGCTGAGACAGAAGTCTCTGGGAAGGTCCAGCAGAATGACACCAGGCTTTAAGAGAGACTGTAAAAATCAATTTGGACTGGACTTGGCACTTCTCAATGTATACAGAATTACTGATGCCCTTGCTCATAATGTTATTTAAAACCAAATTATGTTTGGATAATAATGAATGTTGGACTATTAGGTTCAGATGTAAATTTCCTATTGGGTAAGAGGTCTAAGCCATATCCAATGACTTCTGTTATTTATTTTTTTTCTAAAGGCAGACCTTGTCATTGTTAAACATCCTGTGAAGTGGCTCACTTTGAATTTGGAAAATAAAGTATGGGGAAGAGGAACTAAAACTATGATTTTTTTTTTCTCTGAGACTTAGCTATTGTGCTTGGAACTTATGTTATGGGCATATTAATACTTCGTCTAATCTCCTGATTGAGCTCGAGCTGGCTACATGAAAGTAGGGATCACATCTGTTTTACTTACCATTGTTCATTATAATGATTTCCATATTAGCTGGCACATAATATGGGCTTTCCCTCCAAAAAAGCTTTTTATCGAGATATAATTTACATAATAACAAAATATATAAGTTTTGAGAGTACAGTTTGATGGGTTTGACAAATTCATACATCTGTGTAGCTACCACCCCAGCCAAGGTATAGAATATTTCACCACTCCGGGAAGTACCTTCATGCCTCTTTCCAGTCAACACTCCCCCACTCCCAATCCAAGCAACAACTCTTCTGATTTCTTTCAATATTGAGTTAATTTTGTCTATAATAACAGCAATATAGTATGTATTCTTGCACACACTAGTGTGTTCCTTTTTTATTTCAAGTAGTACTACAATGTATGAATGCACCACAAATTTTTAATCAATTCATTTGTTGGTGAACCTTTAGGATTATTTCTAGTTTGGGGTTATAATGAATGAAGCTACTAAAAACATTCTTGCACAATTTTTTAAAAAAGATTTTATTTATTTTTATTTATTTATTTTAGAGGGGGGAGAAAGTATGTGTGCGGGCCTGCCAGAGCAGGGGGAAGAGCAGAGAGGGAGGAGATGGAGGGGGAAAAAGTCTCAAGCAGACTCGCACTGAGTGCAGTGTCAGACATGGGAATTCATCTCATGACGCTGAGATCATCACTCTGAGATCATGACCTGAGCAACAACCAACAGTCGGAGGCTTACCTGACTGAGCCACCCAGGCACCCCTCTTCTACAAATCTTATTTAAAAAATATGTTTTCATTTCTCTGGAGTAAATATCGAGTCATGAAATTGCTAGATAATTTGGTAATTGTATATTGAACTTTGTAACACACTTCCAAACATTTTCCTGAAATGGTTGATAATTCTATGCTATCAGCAATGTGTGAATGAGAGTTGTAGTTAATCTACATTCTCACCAAGAGCTGTATTTTAAATCTTTTACATTTTAGCCATTCTTTAGGACAAAAATGATGATCTTATCTTGGTTTTAATATACATTTTCCTATTGACTAATGATATTGAGTAACTTTTAATGTATTTATTGTATATTCACGTATCTTTCTTTGTGAAATGACTATTAAGGTTTGCCCATTTAAAAATTGGATTGTTTGATTTTTCATCATTCAGTTATAAGAGTTCTTTATACATTTTAGATAAATTCCTTTGCCAGATATCTACATTGTGCATATTTTTTCCCAGTTTGTAACTGGATTTTCAATTTTCTTAGCAGTAGACATTTTAAATTTTGATAAAATCCAATGTATCTTTTTCTTCAATAGTTTGAGCTGTTTGTGTTCTCTCTAAGAAGGCTTTGCCTATTTCAAGTTTGCAAATATATTTTATATATTTTCTTTAAAAATCTTCATAGTTTTACTTTTTATGTTTATATATATGATCTATGTCAAATTAATTTTGTATATGGTGTGAGATAGGAGCCAAACCTATTAAAAGTAGGGTGAAAAGTAGGCAGGGAAAATCTTTAAAGAAATCTGAGGACATAACCTAATCTGTAAGTCCTAAGAATGATTACATGGGGTAGCAATTTAAATTATTTTTTTATGCTGTCTGTCTTCCTTTATATAAGAACTTTCAGGAAACTCTTGTTAAAGTTGCTGCTTGCTCTCTAGACTGCTGTTGCACACCAGGGAATTGAGGAGCAAAGAGGAGAACACTATCTTCTCCCTATCATCCAAACTTACACACATTTGGAGAACAGCATGGTGGAAATAGCAGCATCTTGAAGGACAGTAGTCCTATAGCTGTTAAAGACAAGAAACAATGGTTCTTGTCATACCTTAAGAAAAGGCTGGGACAAATGAGCCTGAGTAGCTTCTGTTCTTAAGTACAAGGGGAAAGCCTCTTCAAGGACTGTCAAACTATCTAGGAAACCATGTAAAGATGAATACACTATTGCATTTAGACTGTGGGCACTCCAAGTTATGATAGCTTGAATATTAGGGGAATGTGACCTTATATTTTTGCTCTTTGGCCAATGAGGCTTGAAGAGTCCTGTTCTATGTATATATTGAGAGATGCACAGAAAGTTAAATGCATGGCCACATACCTGACTGAAATGGAAATTTATCTTCATTTAATATTGGTGTTTGAAGATAATGCAATGAAGATAATTCCTGGCATTTTAAAAAAAGTACATTGATTATGAGTGGCATGCAAAATCTAACTGGAAAACCTCTACAGCAAGAAGTGCCCTGATTCTTCAGTAAGTAACTTTCAAGGAAGAAAAGAAACAGAGAGTCTGTGAATAAAAATAGATGAGAGGTACCAACCAGTGAAAATGTATGGGCCTTATGAGGATCCCATTTCAAACGAACTGTAAATATATGACAACTGAAAAGCTTAAACATTGTTAAGAAAATTGATAGCAGTAAGAAATCACTATTAATTTTGAGGGCATAGTAATGATAATATCATTAAATTGGTGGTCGTTGAAGATCAGTAACGTGTACATGATAGCTCACTGTACTCTTTACTTGTGTTTCTAAAATTTTCCATAATAGGGATATTTGGGTAGCTCGGCTCATGATCCCAGGTTTCTGGGATGGAGCCCTGTGTAGGGCTTCCTGCTCAGCAGGGAGTCTGCTTCTCCCTCTGCCCCTCCCCCCACTTATTCTCTCTCTCTAATAAATAAATAAAATCTTTAAAATTTTTCCATAATAAAAAGTAAAAAAAAGTAAATCGATACATGAACGATCTTTCCATTTGACAAAAAAAAAAGATAAAACTTTGATAAAATATGAAGATCAGGGCTTAGATCGCATCTTGAAATTCCTATTAAAGTTTACTACAAATAATGTGAGAATTTATTTTTATATTTAGGACAATTATTATTAGTAATGAGCAGTCAGAGCTGTGGCCAATTTTTTTAATGAAATTTTGCTATTTTCCTAAAAAGTAAATTTGTATATTACCAAATGCAGTGCAGAAACCTCAAACCTATTGAGATTTTACACTCACTGAAGTGTTTTCTCAAATTATCTTCTTAGGTAACTCATTTTGACTTTTGATGTCAATTTCTGGGCAGAAAGAGAAAAGTGATTAGGTTTGCTTGTAATACGGTTATCAGGCCAAACATGGTCAAACATTCCTATGTTTAAATTGAGACACAAAGATGTTCCTCAATTTAACATAGGATATCTAAGGCTGAGGTCCTTGTGAGAAAAAGTTAGACTCCTAGCAATCCTTGGTTTGCTTGGCCGTCCAAAGTTCGATACTGGCCTCTCTCTGCAAGTCTTGATTCCAACTACATGCCCATATTGGTTTCACCACATTGACTAAAATGACTGGTCAATTCAGAGTGTAATGAAAGATAAGGGAAACTATATAACCAACTAGTATTAAAAATTATTAGCTAACATAGATTGAGTGCTCATAGTGTAACTGACTGACATTGTATTTTGTTTGTTAAACTTTATTTCTCACAATAAACCAATGAGGTAGATGTAATTCTTACCATTTTACAGATGAAACTGAGACTCAAAAAAATCGTACACAGTTTTTCTATGATCATATTACTGGTAAGTGAGGGATCTTCAATTTGAATACAGAGATCATTTGGTTAATGTTTGTCAAGAATTTGCCATTGTCAAGAGTACTATCTTTTTATTTTTTTAGAAGTTGAAAAAATAGCTCAACTATATATCCTACATTAGTATTTTAAAAATATTCTCAATTTAGAAAGAAATAATAAGGACCTATGATGCTCTGGAGAACTTAAGTATCAGATTCAAGCAAAGGGACAGGACTAATGAAGACATGGAGATTCGGCTTTTTGGAGGGCAAGTGTATGACAGACCATTCGGTGATTCTAGCTTTAAAGATCAGGTAAATGAGTCTTTGCCCTCAGGAGAACACAAAACAAGAAAAGAGAAAATTTTCAGAGAGCAGACTGAATTAGAAAAGTAAGAGGTTTATACCATGACTAAATTAGTTGGGGTTTTTTTGTACTGAATGAGTTGAAAAATTGATTATTGTCCTCATTCTACTGTGCATCCAGTCAGTTCCAGACTAATTAGCTTAAAACTCTCTGTCTTCCCTCTCTGATCTGTGTGATTGGACATCCTGTACCCTTGGAATATATACTAGCTTTGTCTACCCTCTGATTCCTTGACTTATTCATTAGTTGCTCTCTTCCTCCCTGCCTTACCCTTATTATTTCTTTCTAGTATCTATCTTAAAAGGTTTTGAAAGAATTCATCAACCAGTGGGCTGTGTGTCTAGTACAAAAAAGAAAGGTCTGACAGATGGTTCAAATGTTCAGGACAACCAATCAGCCGAACAACAAATCAATAAATTGTGGTACCAATGACTTCCACTAATAAGCCAGAATGATTTCATGTGGCTCCCCTTGCCCATTCTAATCATACCAACAGAAAATTCTGATTCTGATGTTGGCTGTGAACAGACCAGTTATAAACTGAATAGTTTTCATTTCTTAATATATGGTAATAGATTTTTAAAAATTTATTATTATTTTTATTGTGGTAAAATTACATAAAATTTATTATTTTTAAGTGTACAATTCAATGGTATTAAGTACATTCATATTGTTGTGCAACTATCACCACTATCCCTCTCCAAAACCTTCAAATCATCCCAAAATGAAATTCTATACCCCTTAAACAATACCTCCCTATCATCCTGTCTCATCAGCCCCTGCTATTCTTTTTTTGTTTGTTTTTCTTTTAGAGAATGAGAGCACGAATGGAAGAGTGGGGTGGAGGGAAAGGAAGGAAAGAGAGAGTGGGGTGGAGGGAGAGGAAGAGAAAGAAAGAGAATCTTAAGTAGGCTCCAGGCTCAATGCAGAGTCTGATGAGGGGCTGGATCCCAGGACAATGAGATCATGACCTGAACTGAAATCAAAAGTTGGACACGCAACCGACTGAACCATCCAGTACCCCTCCCGGTATTCTTTATTCTACTCTCTGTCTATGATTTTGACTATTCTGGGTACCTCATATAGATAAAATTACATATTTATCCTTTTGTGTTTGGCTTATTTCATTAACATAAAGTTTCATTCATGTAGAATGTAGCAGAAATGTTAATACACATTCTAACTGCACTAAGATTTCCCATCTGGCTCATCTGAAAATGTAACCATCGCTAAGAAGATACTTTCCTGAATCAGAGGATTAGTAAGATAAATAAGATTTCTGGTTTTAAATAGCTATATTTACTAGATTATTTAACCACATTTCAAAAATCTTTCTTATAATAATATTTCTGAAAAACTACATAGTGAATTATTTGTCTAAACTCTCTGGAGGAGGCAGGTTCAGAATGCCCGTCTTTATAAAAGTGGTCATAGGTTTCTGTTTGAAATTAGGATATTTTTCATCATAAACGTTATTGTGATCTAGAGGCTATAACCTTAAACTTGTTCCTTTTTGTCAACTTCAGGAACAGATTCTTGGCATGATGCGATACCATTCCAACATCTAGTAAAAACAGATGATTTCTTTTATTAAAACAAAGGGAATAAGACTGAAACGCTTTAAGTTTTTGCTTGCTTTTAAAATATCTATCATCAGTGTATTTGATTATATGCCTAAAATCTGACAGGCTACCATGCAAAAAGCCATAATTTAATTAATATATTCATTTTTAATATAGTGTGCACATAAAGTCATTGAGACTATCCATTTTATCTGCTACTATTTTTGTATTTTCCTAACATGACACATAAGTTAGAAGAAATATATTTTAATTGGCCATTTGAATTGATGCATGAAATTCTGTCATATTGCATTTTGCACAATTTTTCATATAATCATCTTATTCACTAGATCCATTCAACTGATTTTACCAAGCACCTGTACTGTCACTTTTCTGTTCTAGAAAATTAAAATACAATTGTAAAGAAGACAGAAATGGACTCTGTCTTCACATAAATTTATTAACTACTGGGAAAAATAGAAAAATAATAGGCAACTGTAATATACAGTGAGACATATATTATGATAAATTCAGAGGGCTAGCAAGTGCATAGAAGAGTGTACAATAAACACACTGTACACTATAAGAAGAAAATATGCCTGAAAGGAAGACCACACCATCCTTGCTTTGTGGTGAGCCAAAGGAGTACCTATGAGCAGACCAAGATAGTCTTTGGAAAGTTGTTACCAATCTCATTAATGGACAAATGAATCATTAATGGCCCAGAGTTCTTTTTCTTAACTAAATTATGGTTACTGTAACTTGAGATTTGACCCTTAAGGCTCAAATGAAGGCAGTGAAAGAGCAGAGCCAGACTAACTCCATTTTGTGCTGCACCCGCCAATCCCCGCCCTTGAGTTAGTTAAGTCAGGCAATAGGAATGCGGAACCCGCTGACCCCGCGCACCATATAAGGTAAAAAGACACTCAATTGGCCCTCTGCGTATGGCCTAATATCACCTTACAACTTTCTACATGTATGTTACAATCTTATCGGCCGAAAACCCCTGCAAAACTGCTGCGCCTTCTGAAACCAGGG
Source organism: Potos flavus (assembly GCA_028534135.1). NCBI lineage: Eukaryota > Metazoa > Chordata > Mammalia > Carnivora > Procyonidae > Potos > Potos flavus. Next base: position 131,311,200 of record CM052883.1, read on the forward strand.
CTCTTTGTTCTCCTTCATGCCGCTGCGCTGGTGGGGGTGGAGAGCAGGGAGCCCAAGCTAGCTTGAATAAAGGCTCTTTGCTCTTGCATCAGACTCGGCTCCCTGGTGGTCTTTGGGGATCTAAAAATCTGGGCATAACAGCAGTAATACCAGGCACCCACAAAAAGCACCAGCTACTTAGATCAGGCACTGCTACTTTTAAATGTATACATAAAATTATTTACAAAATGTACTCCAAGGAAACTTGTATGACAATTTTATTAAAATCGCTTGAAATTTGGTGAGTATTCACTAAAGATGATCACTTTAGCTGTAGAACCCTTGCTATGTTGTCTTTCCAGTAACAGCTAGTAAGGTTTCTTATATACAATCCTTAATATATAATAAAGTTATTATATATAAGTTGTGTATTGTATATTTAGGCTACTTATAATTTAAGATTTCAAACACACAAATTACATCTTATATTGGTAGGAGTGTTAAGTGTGTGTGTGTGTGTGTGTGTGTGTGTTCCAAAACACTACCAGATCATTAAGACATTAATTGTAAAAGGTAGGAGAGTGGAAAGAAATGTGTCAACACTAGACAACTCCACAATATTTTTAACTGTCTCTGCCAGAGGGACCATCCCCCCAGTTCTGACTCTTTTTCTGTGTGTGTCACAGGCAGGTTCTATATAAACATTACTTATCTATTCAATAAGTATAAAGCCTCTACTTATGTTCTAAGAATTTGAACTGTTGGAGTACTTCAGTATACAATATGAACATTGTCCCTGGAAGGTAAATGCTGAGCAAATAATCAAACATTTGATGACTAACACAAGGACAAATTCAGAATTTTTTGTGAAAAAAAAAAAAAGACCTTCAAAATCCCCACTACAGGGACAGTAATGGATTTTTTTTACACTAATCGATAAAGACTAGGGGAACAAAAGAGGCAACAAAAGACAAGAATTCAACAAGATTTTTGAAAGCTGAATATCAGATGGATGAAAATAAATGATAAGAGAAAAAAATAAGTAAAACGAAGCATCTGAGGTGGAACAAATAAGTAAATAAGAAAACAAGAAAAAAATAAGTAAAACGAAGCCTGGCTGGCTCATTGTTCTCTTTGACATGTTACAATTAATTTATTGATAAAAGCAAGTCCCCTCTATCCTAAATATTTTTTTCATATTTTTCTTAGAACCTGTTCAGGCATACTTTCAGGTATACTCAGATACTTTCAAATGAGCTTTAAGATCATTTTAACCAATTCTTTTTACATAGTTGCATACATCTATGTATTTATAAAATATCATATCTAATGAGCTCATACATATCTATGATAATTCGCAATAAGGAGTTGTGTGCAATGAAAAGTTAAACACTTTAGTATATCGATGTGTACAAATTAAGAATGGAAACTAAGAAAATGAGACCAACTTCTGTTTGGGTTTGGTTCATGTTAGAGTTGTCTCATAACTCTTCGTGCTAAGGAATGACACAGTATCTTTAATTGCTTATAAAACATAAAATACTGAATTTAATAAGATACATAAAATGGAGTAGTTCTTAAGATGTTGTACAAGTATAATCCCTGATGATATGGGCATTTTTAAGCTACTTATACTCTGATATCTAAAGAAATATAGTTGTGTGCTTTTTAAATATTTAAAATTTTTAAAATTATAAATACATGTTTATTGTTAAACTCAAATATGAATCAAGTTGCTTTGTGGTTGCTTTCCTCCAAGATGCTTAGTCTGTTTGTTTGTTTTCAAAGATTTTTTTTTTTAAGTAATCTTTATACCTATTATGGGGCTAAAATTCACAACCCCAAGATTAAGAGTTGCACGCTCCACTGACTGAGCCAGCAGGTACCCCCAGGTGCTTAGTTTTAATTGTTTTTCTCTTATCATTTATTTTCATCCATCTGATGTTGAGCTTTCAAAATCTTGTTGAATTCTTATCCACTGTTGCTTCTCTTATTTTCCTAGTCTTTATAGGTTGATGTAAAAAAAATATATATATATTATATATAATATATATATTATATATATATATATGTATGTGTATGTATATATATATATATAATATATATATAAAGGATATATATATATATATCCTTTACTGTCTCTGTAATGGGGATTTTGGAAGCAAGAGACCTGTGTTCATTCTCCTATGTCTAACCAGAATCTTCTTTCATTCTTTTAATTACTGTTTTTCTTCTTTCCCTTTATTTTACTCCTCCCAGAAAAGGATAATCATAAGATCTAGAGTATCTGGGCTTCAAGACTCTTATTAGTTTCTTTGTCCATTTAGTTTTGTGAACTGTCTCCATAGTCCATCTGCTCACATCAGTACTTTACCTATATTCATTCTTTTTCCTACTTACTTTGTTTTCTTTTAAAATTAAAAAAAAAATCATGATTTTGGTTCCAGAAAGTCCTTTTTATCTATAAGGTAGTTTCCTTAAGACTTCTCACTACCTTTTTTTTTTCTGTTTTTTTCTACCCCACCCCTTTCTTTAATTTAACAGAAACCCTCTATTGAAGGAAGAAGCCACTAGTGAGGATATTAAACACAAAGTCGATTTTATTGCTTGCTAATTCGGAAAGAGCTGTAGTCATAGGACACAATCTCTCTGAACAAAGCATTAAGGCATATGCACATATGTATCGATCACTTGCATCAACGGTTCCTTGTTTCTATAGCCAAAGGACAGTCAGTCTTTTCTTAGGAGAATAGAAACCGTTTATTCTAACTCTTTAGTCACTGCATATTTCTTCCAGACCCATGTAGGTCAGATCAGTGGACTAGCAGGTAGTAAAAAATAAAGGGGAGTAGGCTGGCAAACCAAGGCATTTCCATTAAAGCATCAGCCAGGTCCTCTTAGCTTTGTTTTGTTTTGTTTTTTTCAGGTTCCTTAGTTCTTGAGATTTTTGGGGTGTGAATGGTGAGAAGCCATTATCTCCTCAATTTTTAAATTACTCCTGATTCAATAAGATCATTAAAAAATGTTACACCTACAGATTCCTTATGTATTTTCATATCATCTCCCTTTCCCCAAATAGGTAAAGGTTTTTCCAAAACATGATTTTTAATGGTTGTAGGAATCATTGATTTATCTTTTCTGTCATCACTTTAATTTTTCTAGAATCTCATTAATAGAAAAATGTTGTTGGAATCTGTTCTTAATAAAATTGTTTCCTCTTCAGTTTATTAACACCTATGATCATTCAAATTTCAGTTTTAGCTGAACTAATTGGTTAATTTAGGGCAATTAATAGAAGTAAATGTGACTGTGAATATCTTTTATCCATATGTAATTATGGATGTGTATGTATATATATCCAAAGAGAGAAAGCGAGAAATATTTGAAATGCTTCTTAAAAATCATTTAATAACTATAATAACTTAAATACTTGTTATATATTAGAACTATGGGTTAATTTACTTGATAAGGCATTAATGATTGCATGGAATTAGGATGACCACTTCTTTTACTAAGCTCGATGGGGTATTGTTGATAATTGGTCCATTATTATACAGTATGCATCATTTAAAATAGCTTGCATTTAATGCAGCATGGTTTCCAGTCACACTGTATTATAACAATAATAAATCTACTGGCACAGGTTAAGAAGGGTTTTATCATTATAGAGCTCTTTCTGACATAGAGGGGTTAAATAAAGCAATTTATGACTTATTTATTAAATCAGGGGTCAGGGGCGCCTGGGTGGCTCAGTGGGTTAAGCCTCTGCCTTCGGCTCAGGTCATGGCCTCAGGGTCCTGGGATCGAGTCTGGCATTGGGCTCTCTGCTCAGCAGGGAGCCTGCTTCCCCCTCTCTCTCTGCCTGCCTCTCTGCCTACTTGTGATCTCTATCAAATAAATAAACAAACAAACAAATAAATAAATAATCTTTAAAAAAAATAAATAAATCAGGTGTTAGCAAACTATAGCCGATAGGCTAAATCTGGCCTGCTGCTTGCTTTGTAAATAAAGCTTTATTGGAATATAGCCATGCTCATTTATTTAAATATTGTCTATGGCTGCTTTTATGCCACAATGATAGATTTGAGTAGTTCCAACAGAGACTATATTGCCCACAAAGCCAAAATATTTACCCTCTGGATCTTTACAAAAACATATTTGTTGATCCCTGTATTAAATGCTGATGTTAGCCTTGTAAAAGATCTATTGCTTTGATTTACCTTTTGAAATTTCTTTTTTTTTTGTTATCTTAGTCACCATACAGTACATCATTAGTTTTTGATGTAGTGTTCCATGATTCATTGTTTGCATATAATACCCAGTGCTTCATGCAATCCATGCCCTCCTTAATACCCACCACCAGGCTCACCCATCACCCCACCGCCCTCCCTTCTAAAACTCTCAGTTTGTTTCCCGGAGTCCATAGTCTCTCATGGTTTGTCTCACCCTCCGAGTTCCCCTTCATTTTTCCTTCTTCTAATGTCCTCCATGCTATTCCTTATGTTCCGCAAATAAGTGAAACCATATGATAATTGACTTTCTCTGCTTGATTTATTTCACTTAGCATAATCTCCTCCAGTCCCACCCATGTATTCATCCTTCTGATGGCTGAGTAATATTCCATTGTGTATATGGACCACATCTTCTTTATCCATTCATCTGTTGAAGGGCATCTCTGCTCTTTTTATAGTTTGGCTATTGTGGACATTGCTGCTATGAACACTGGGGTGCATATGGCCCTTCTTTTCACTACATCTGTATCTTTGGGGTAAATACCCAGTAGTGCAATTGCTAGGTCATAGGGTAGCTCTATTTTTAATTTCTTGAGGAATCTCCACACTGTTTTCCAAAGTGTCTACACCAACTTGCATTCCCACCAACAGTGTAAGAGGATTCCCCTTTCTCCACAACCTCTCCAACATTTGTTGTTTCTTGCCCTGTCAATTTTTGCCATTCTAACTGGTGTAAGGTGGTATCTCAGTGTGGTTTTGATTTGAATTTCCCTAGCTAGTATTGAACATTTTTTCGTGTGTCTGTTAGCCATTTGTACGTCTTCTTTTGAGAAGTATCTGTTCATCTCTTCTGCCCATTTTTTGACTTGATTATTTGTTTTTTCGGTGTTCCACAGAGTGGAAGATATTTGCAAATGACACTACAAACAAAGGGCTGATATCCAAGGTTTATAAAGAACTTCTCAATGGAAACAAACGAAGAGTTGCTGGAAGGGAGGTGGGTGGGGGGATGGGGTAACTGGGGGATGGTCATTAAGGATGGCAAGTGATGTAATGAGCACTGAGTGTTATATGCAACTGATGAATCACTGAACTCTATCTCTGAAACTAATAATACGCTATATGTAAATTAACTGAATTTAAGTAAAATAAAATTATAAAAAAAAAATAAAAAAATAAAAACACTTCTATCTTCATCAAAGAAGATGTTAATCAAGAAGTGGATTCTATAAAATTTTGTTTCCTTGACTTACATAGATGGCACTTTCCTTCTGCTTCCACACATGCATTGGAAAATGCTTGTATCTTCATCAAAGAAGGTGTTAGTTGAAAGATGCTTTCTACACAGTGTAATTTCATTGACTGTAGTTAGTATATGACACTCTCCTTAAAATTCCTGTCATACAGTTGAAAAAACATCTATCTTCATTAAATAAAATGTTTGTAAAAAAAAAAAGATGTGGCTTATTATTTTGATGTTCGACTGCTAAGTTTATCAAAGGACTTGCTAAAAATTCCTGAAGTTCACATCTTCTGCTCTATTATCATTCTAAGAAAAGTCATCATAGTTTAATTTGGAAGTGATCTAGCTGTTGACTATTGTAAGCCAATAACAATTTGTTTTTTAATTTTTTTTGTTTTTAAAATGTTTTTAATTCAAATACAATTGATTTTTTAATTTTGAGTTTTTTATTTGAATATAGTCGATCCACAATGTTACATTAGTTTTGGGTGTAAAACAGTGATTTGACAAGTTTGTACATTATGCTATGTTCACCGCAAGTATAGCTACCACCTGTCCTGTTACATTGTTATTACAATATCACTGACTGTATTCCTTATGCTGTGTCTTTTATTCCAGTGACTTACTCATTCCACAACTGGAAGGCTGTATCTCCCTCTTCCTTTTACTCATTTTGTCCAAGCCCTTACCTCCCCTCCCCTCTGGCAACCACCAGGCAAAACATTGTTTTCTGTGCCAATAGCAATTTGAATGTTACGTTCATTCACAATTTTACTTGAAAAAATTATTGACAATTTAAAAAAGTTATTGGAGGCCATATAATTTAGTATTTAAGAACTGTAAAATAGGTAAAATTGTCTAGTCTATCCTGATAAAATGTATACTTTAAGTGCAAATTAGCTCATATCTGATTTTAAATAAAGAATCATTCAGTATAAAAAGAAATTCCACTGCTTCAAATGCAGTTTTTTCCCTCATATTGATTTTTGGCCATCAGATAATAGCAGCTGAATGCCAATTATGTTAATGTAGCAGAATTCTGTTCATTTATTAAAGGAATGAATAATACTGTAGTATGAAAGACTTTTTTTTTTTAAGATTTTCTTTATTTATTTGACAGACAGAGAGATCACAAGTAGGCAGAGAGGCAGGCAGAGAGAGAGAAGGAGAAGCAGGCTCGCCGCTGAGCAGAGAGCCTGATGCGGGGCTCGATCTCAGGACCCTTAGATCATGACCTGAGCCGAAGGCAGAGGCTTTAACCCAGTGAGCCACCCAGGTGCCCCTGAAAGACTGTATTGTATACAATACCTGTTCACCCCAGATTCTTCCTCTTGGTGACATGCTTTGTCTTGGAAATGCTTTTTATGTAGTTCTCCCTGAATCTTGGTGCATTTTCCCTTGATCTTTATGACACAGTAGCCTCAATCATTCCTATGCCTTCTCCCATCAAAATATGTTTTACTTTTTAAAAAATCCTATATTTATTTGCTATTATAGTTTCTCAGTTATGAGATTTCATATAAATTTTTAACTGTGCTAGTATTTTAATTAGGATTATTTTTCTTTAGCATGATGCTTAGACAGTGGCATAGGCTTTCTTCGGTTAGCCCTCGACCATATAGTCTCATAAGCTATACCGTTTTTGTGTATAATTTTGCAGAACATAAAGCTTTTCAAGAAAACACATTGTTTCGTAGCAGAAATATAACTTGTTGGAATGTTATAAAAATTAATTGAAACCATGCAAGTTAAACACTTCTTATAATGCGTTACATTCTTCAGGGTGGGGAGAGAGTGATGGTGTTCAAAACCTCTTGGGATGGGGCGCCTGGGTGGCTCAGTGGGTTAAAGCCTCTGCCTTCAGCTCAGGTCATGATCTCAGGGTCCTGGGATCGAGCCCCGCATCGGGCTCTCTGCTCCCGTTGGGGAGCCTGCTTCCCCTTCTCTCTCTGTCTGCCTCTCTGCCTACTTGTGATCTCTCTCTTCTCTGTCAAATAAATAAATAAAATCTTTAAAAAAAAAACCTCTTCGGATAATTTTTAATAGGAAAATATTGGAAACCACCTAAATTCCCATCAATCTGTAAAGAGATAAAATATAATCTCTCTGTACAAAATGGTATTTAAAGTAATAAACCAGATATATGTCAGCATAAATACATCTCAAAATCATAGTATTTACAGAAAAAAATCAAACTTCAAAGATATATACAGTATATCAGGGTTACGTAAAGTTATAAAACAATGCAAATATATGTTTTTTATGAAATGTATATATGATTAAAATATAAAAATGTGGTCCAAAAGATAAAAACAAACTTCAGATAGTGATTACCTCTGTGGGAACAAGAAGAATGGTATGAAATCGTTCCAAAATTATCTGTAATGTTTTGTCTATTCAGGAAAAGATTTGGAAATTTCCAATTCCGGGTAAGACAGTAAGCACACTTTCCGCCTCTCACTGAACACTGCTTTCAAATCTGGAAAGAATGCATAAAGTGACTTATATACAGATCTTCCTTGACTTACAATGGGGTTATATCCTGATGAACTTATCCTAAGTTGAAAACATAGTAAGTTGAAAATGCATTTAATACACCCACCCTACCAAACATCATAGCTTAAATGTGCCCAGAATACTCACATTAGCCTATAGTTGGGCAGAAATCATCTACAAAGTCCATTTTATAATAAAGTGTTGAATTTCTCATGAAGTCCATTGAATACTATACTGAAAGTGAAAAACAGAATGCTTGTCTTGTACAAAATGATTGTAAGTGTACTGGTTGTTTCCTCTCATGATTGCATGGCTGACTGGGGAGCTGTGGCTTGCGGCTACTGCCTAACATCATGAGAGTATTGTGCGCATATCACTAGCCCGGAAAAAGATCTAAATTCAGAACTTGAAGTGTGGTTTCTACTGTATGTGTATCACTTTTGTACCACTATAAAACCAAAAAAATCATTAAGTTGAACCTTTGTAAGTCAAGGACCACCTGTACTTTGAAAAGTAAATTACAGAAGGGGAGCCTGGGTGGCTCAGTCTCTTAAGCATCTGCCTTCATCTCAGGTCCTGATCTTAGGGTCCTGGCATCAAGCCCCGTGTTGAGCTCCCTGCTCAGTGGGGAATCTGCTTCTCCCTCTCCCTCTGCTCATTCTCTCTCTCTCTCAAATAAATAAATAAAATCTTGAAAAAAAAAAGGTAAATTACAGCTGACAGATTGGGGAAAAAGATCAAAATCTGGCAGCTAGTTTACCTTTTTTTCTCCCTTTAGTCCTCCTTAACTGGAGAATGTAACCTATTGTGCTGTACTTTAACAGCTTTAGTGTTACAACTCAGTACCAACATTCTTTTCCTGTTGTGTAACTTGTGGGTTTTTTGTTTGTTTGTTTTGACAAATCTTAAACAACTGAGCCTGGGGACATAGGTATAGTTGGCTCAGACCAGGTAAAACAAAAACAAAAACAAAAACAAAAAAACCCAACAACCTAACTTTCTGTTTGGAAGACCATAAAGGGGAGCCCAGGGAACTGAAAAGTACTCAGGAGATCATTGAGAGAGAGGAATTTGAGAAAGTGATCCCAAAAAGTTGTATACACACTCCTGAGCTCACCCCTGAGATAGGCATGCACAGATCTGATCCTGAACATACTAAAGATTTTAAGAAGCAAACGAACAGACCATGGACTGGGCCCCATGCTGCCCATTGGGTGGTGCACATGGGGGAGAAATACTAATAGCACAGTGAAGATTTTGAAAATTGAACTGACACTGAACTTCTAGAGCACAGAATGTAGGTTGGAACTTAATTGGGTCAGTTTTCTGCTAAAACAAAATTTCAACATTCTCCATAGGATTTAAATAAGACCTAGATTCTCATAACGTAATGTTCAAAATGTCCAGGATGTAATCCAAAATTACGCAACATACAAAGAGCCAGGGAAATCTCAGCTTGTGTGGGAAAGACACTCCAAAGCCAAGATGACACAGATGTGGAATTATGTGACAAAGACTTTATAGCAGCTATTTAAAAATGCTAAATCATGACAGCTCTTGAAATGTAAGAGTTAAAGGACACTAGATGGAAATTTTAGAATTTTAGAAAAAAACCACAATAATTGAAACAAAAAGTTTACTGGATAAGCTCAATTGCAGAGATGACAGGGGAGAAAGTCAGTCAGCTTGATAGAGCAATAGAAATTATCAATATAATGGAGAGAAAAATACTGGAAAAAACTGAACAGAGACTCAGGGAGCTGTGGAACAATAACCAAAGGTCAAGTGTTCATGTCCTCAGTATCTCAGAGGGAAAGCAGGAAGAGTATGGTACTGAAAAATATTTGAAGAAATAATAGCTGAAAACCTCCCAAATGTGTTAAAACTCAGTGAATTCCAAATAGGCTAAATACAATGAAGTTTATTCCAAGAAACAAATATCTGAAATGACAAAACAACTTGAAAGCAGCTAGGGAAAAATGATGCTTTACCTATAGGGAAACAAAGATTTGACTGATAGAATATTTCTCATCAGAAGCCATGAAGCCCAAAAAAAAAAAAAAGTTGAATGATAGTTCAAGTGCTTTAAAAACTCCAAAACCAGAACCAAGAAACTGTCACCTCAGAATTTATTGAAAATAAACTTCTGAAATGAATGTAAAATAAAGGTATTCTCAGATGAAGGAAAACTAAGAGAATTTGTTGACAGATTTGCTCTGAAAGAATTTACTTTCTATTTGTACTAAGCAGTTAATATTCATTGGCAAGAGCATGTCTGGTGGATCAAACAATACTGTCCTACTCAAAATAAGAGAGCTTCAGGAGAATTAGGAGTTGTGCTAAAAGTAATCAGCCAGGTGGATTTGGTGAGGAAAGACATATTGATGTAAAAGAACTCCTATCATGAATAGGGGGCCTTGAGGACATCTTATTCCAAGAGGAAGGACAAAAATCCAAGTCACCTGAAATGATAACATGGTTCTAGAAAAATAGACCTTGCAATTAGAGCAGACACTGAGATAGCATGCCCAAACCCAATGATGGGAATGAGCTTGCATGTCAACATTAGATGGGTATGAGATTGCATGTCAACGTTAGATGGGTTATTAGATATAATCCAAATGGTGTCTGAGGTATTTCAGGCACAAAGGGCAGCAACTATCACAGTGGAAGACTAGGATAGGCACTTATGCAATTAGTGAGCCACCGAGTATACAACAATATTTGACTGGAGAATATAATCTACTATATAGATTTAATAGCTTTGGTGCCACAACTCAGTGTTAACCATTCTTTCCTGTTCAGTTTGTGGGTATTTCATAAGTCTTAAATAAAACTAGAGTGTTTTCCATGTGAGATGTATGTGCCCCATTGCAAGACTCCATTCACTGGGAATCCTCATCTGTCAAACTATGAAAACTGAGAAAAGAGTTTTGGCTATGGAATCCTGAAATGACAGAGACATACATGGCCTGTACTATATACTATGATCCCTATACTAACTCATACTATATTAACCTATACAAACATACCAACCTACACCCTATAATATATATACTAACCTATAATCCTATAATATATGGTATATGGAAAAAGGTAGATTTTTATAGGAGGAACAAAATAATTATATAAAAATTATGTCTGTTTTTTATGGCAGCCAAGTATTTACAATACTACATGATACTGCTCTACAATATAATATAGGAATCATAGACAATATTTTAGAAGCTAACGAACTTATGATAATATTGATGATCAAATATATTGGGAGATTGAATTAAAGACTCTACAGACAATTTTTCTATGGAAGTGAGTTGGCTTGAACAAGATTTAGGCTGATTAGTAATAGATTGATGATATCTTCAATAGATATATACTATGAAGTACAGATAGCTGTAGATCAGAAAGGCGAAAAAAACTCCGTGACATCAGTAAAATGTTGAGAAAGTCTGTGCTGGTATTACTGGATGGTTCTGCTGCCTGTTTATATCCATACCAACCCTCCACTGATTATTACAAATGCTAGCAATCTGTATGTACTTTATGATTGTTCATAAGATGTTTAATATGTGATGTTACAAAGTACGTATTACTATCAAACTAGGAGTGGTTGTTTTGTCATAAAAAGGCCTTGATCACAGGTTAGGAGGATGGACTATACTGTGAGAGTTAATTCCAACAGCTTGGAATTATCCTGAGTTTTTCTACTGAAGTAAGAATCACACCTCTGCAATCCTGACCCCAGGTTGAGGCATGAAACATACTGATTTATAATACTGATTTGTAACCACAGATTTGGGAGGAACTGTACCAGTTTGTCAGCATGATTTATTGATAACATTGAAACTGATGATTTGCATCTGGTCTCAGTGAGCTCCTGTGGGCTGTACTGTTGTGGCTGGTTATATAAGAATATACCTACATAACCAGCATCGTATATGAACCCCAAGCTGAAACACCCTTCTGGATTCCCTGGTTTGGAGATGTCCCATGCATATATTGGTGATTCCTGATCTGAGAGTGAAAAAGTATCTGGTGTGGCCTTTAAAGAGGAAGGACAATTGAAGCCCCCACCTGGCCTGCCTTGGACACCTTGCTCAAAGACATCGCTTGGCTTGTAATGCATATCCATTCTCTAAGCTATTGTTATATTGTATTTTTTCTTGTAGATTTGTAAGCATTGCTATTTTGGGTACTGCAAATCTTCATTAGCAATCAACCCTTCTGTAACTGCCCCTGTCAGAATTCCAATGATGTTATTGGCCATATGCTGTACATTTGAAGGTCAAGTAATGTCCTAATCTGAACATGCCTGAAACCTGAGAGAGGCTTCTACAAAGACTTTATAAGGTGCAGCAGAAGAATAATTTCCCAAGTTCATGTCCAACTTAATACAAAGATCATCTATAACTATAAAGGGGTGGGGACAAAAATCTTTATAGGGAAAGAACAAAATAACTCATTTATTGGTGATATTTTTATCCGTATTCAGAGACATTTCTCATTTTAGAATGTTTAATGTTATGGTCTTAAATTGATATTTCAATTAAGCTTTGGCTGTGTATTATGGTCATCAAGATTCACCATTCAGGTCTCCTACAACAAGAAGCTGCTGTGGGAGCACAACTGACTGTAGCTTGAGCCACCACCCCATGAATATGAGGCCAAGCAGTCCCCAGACTGCTTCTGGGAAATGACTGAGCATGGCAGGGTATTAGCGACAATCCATTTCTGCCTGATGCAGATTCCTCTAATATCCACGGAACATAACACAATTTGATCAAATTTTGGGCCACAATTCAGCAAGGGTAGAATGAGAAAATTAATAAATAGTACAGTACAGTTTTCTGGTCTCAATCTGATAACATTGAAATTAATGGTAGACCTACAAAAGCCCAGAAAATAATGAAAACATTCTATTAAAATGGTAAAAATATCTAAAATTTAATAATTAAGAAAAAAATGATATATTATGATCTATCAGATCAACTGAAGTAACTTAATTAGAAAGACTGAAGTTTGTATCCCCCCAAATCATAGCAAAATAACTGCATTAGAAACAAGAAAGAATGAAAACAAATGCCTTGATTGAAAATAAATTCAGCTGAAGAACATTTAAAAAGACAAGAAAAAAAGGACAGCAGAAAGAGAGAACGAATAATGATAAAAGGAGAAATACAAATAAACACATTCAAGTTATTTGAAAAAACAAAACAATAAATAAAGTTAGTTAACCTAATAAAATAAAACAAATCTGAAAAGAGATTCAAAAAGTAATGATGGCATCCTCGTGCGAGCGATTTTCATGTTCCTTCTACTCTGAAAATTAATCCATCTGCTCCTTCAGAGTATCTGGAAATGGCTACGAGCTGACTGCCTGAGCCTTGGGCCATGGGAGAGTTCTGAAAGAGCCAGCCAAAGGCTTGAGCTAAGACTAAAACAGATCCCAAAGCATGTCACTCTACTCGTAAGACACTGGGGAGAAGCTGAACAGTGGAGTGAGGCCTCCGACATCTGAGATTACAAAATAGGCATCCAGAGAAACTGCACTGCTGGAAGTAACAGAAAACAATTTGAGCAACATCTTCCTCCTACCCTTACTCCCAACCCCAAAACAAAAACAAAACAGCTTTAATAAAATTCAGGTACGGCAGAATAAAGGGCTCTCAAGAACTTTTTTTAAAGTAGTATTTCTGAAGCAAATTATCCTGTAGATGATTAAAGTATGATTAAAGTTGAGACCCAAAATAGTAGTAGTCCAATATACAGAGAAAACTTATGAGCAAAAAACCTGAATAGAACAGGGGGGCCTGACTGGCTCGGTCATTAGAGCATGTGACTCTTGATCTTAGGGTCATGAGTTCAAGCCCCACATTGGGCATAGAGATCACTTAAAAAAAAACTGAATGAAACAATAAACAGTAAAATAAAGTAATTAAAGAGTATAAAATGAAACAATAGTAAATAATAAACATAAATGTAAATAGGGCTCCATGAATAGAAATGGAAAGAGTTGTAGGAGGAACAATAATTTAAAAATTAATAGAAGAAGAAAAAAAAAAAGAAGAAGAAGAAAAAAAAATTAACAGAAGAAAATTTCATTCAGGGGAAGAAGGACAAGTATCTACATTTTCCATGATAGAAGTTACCCACTTAGGGTTAAGTGGTGTTAAAAGGTTCATTAGTAAAGAAGAATAAAAATAAATCAGAACAGTTCCTCATCTGCAGCCCTGGCTGTTACGATATGATTTTAAAAAATTATAGATGACTGAGAGAAGAATTAGACTCAACCAAAGCCAAGTTTACATTTATCTGCCAGACAAAAGAAAGATATTGGAGAATATAAAAATATTTAGTGTATGTATCACACATACATATTAATCATGTGATCATGTTAAGCGAAGTACAGAGGGATTAACTAATTAAATAACAAATGAGTCAAAACAGTCTTATCGTCATGGGTGAAGAAATGAGCAAGGGTAACACGTGTTAGATGATGAATGGTATACAGATGTATATAGTTACAGCTGAATGTTATGTACTGAGAATGCATAATATAAGGCCAAATAAGCATCCTTGAAATGAAGGGGACATGCTGCAAAGAATACTATAATACTATTCCTGAAAGAATAATGATAAAAAAGGGTAAAGTAATACAGTCTTCTAAGAGTTTCATCTTATTGAGGTGTAGGCAGTTATGGAAAAAGAGTTTGTTAGTGTGGGAAATTCGTATTTTTTTTTCTTTCAGATAGTAATAGAAAAAATATGCTTCTGCCTGTGATGCTAGGAAAAAGAAAGGGAGAGAACCAATAAATGTATAATAACCTAATTAAATAGCATTTAAAAAGGACAAAGAAAATGAAATAAGTAGCAATTAGATAAATCAGCAAAAATAAGGAAAAGGAAAACAAGAACATAATAAAGAACAATAGGAAATAAAGTATGATGGATGGAATAGAATGCACATGTATTAGTCATTATGCTATATATAATGAATTGAATTTACTAATTAAAAGACAGATTGACTCAAAAAACAAAACTAATATATGATATTTCTAAGAAAAAAAAAATTAAGTGATAAGGGGATGACCAAGGAGATGAGAGACACACAAGTAAATCAGCAGTGACTGTATTAATATGAGAAAGGGTATAACTTATCTAATAAAGGCAGTAAGTAAGGATAGAGATGGACATAATATCATAATGAAGGATGCAGTTTATGAAAAACATAATAATAAACCTAGAATACAGAAAAAATAGCAGTAAAGATAAAAATCAATACATTTAGGAATAAAAAGAAAAACATAAAATAATTATATCGAGAGAGTTTTTTTACAGTTTTTGATACTTAGACATGACTAGTATATAAATATAAGCAAGAAAAGTTAAATTATTTTAGAAATTTGGCTTGACAATTTTATAAGATCTCTAAATCTTTAGGCATTATGGCTTTTTTCATTTCTCTATTGGTTGACCAAAAATTGGTCATATTGGCTATATATATGGTCAAAAATTGGCTATAAGAATGTATTTTATGAAGAGTTTTATTAGAAATTTCTCTGGTCATATTAATATAAAATTAGAAATAAATAAAACATTATTGAAATAGTGACTCCCTGAAAATTAACAATCATTTTCCTAAGTAGTCTGAGATAGAAAAAGGATATTTCAAAATAATTAATGATCTAGTAAACAAGAAAGAAAATTATTATTTTGTATCAAAGCCCAGCAAAGATACTCACATTAGAAACACATACACACACACACATCCAAAGAAAACTAGAAGGAAGTAGTTAATAAAGTTAAAAGTAGAAATTAGTGAAATAAAAAAACAAAGAAAATCAAGAATAAAGATTAAGTCCATCCAATAATTTATTCTTTGAGGAAGCCAGAAAAGTAGATGAACCTCTTAGAAATTTGAAGGAAAATAAAGAATAAATGAGGAAAGATACATAGCCAAAGAATTCGAAGTTATTAAAAGGATCTTAAGACAGTACAACATATAAATCTATGGGGAAATTTTGAAAATCGAGATGGAAGACATAATTTTTAGAAAAATATGAATTGCAAAAAGGACCCCAGAAGAAAAATAAAAACCTAAAAAGGTTAAATGTCATTAAGAAATTGAGTAAGTTATTAAAGATTAACAATTTGACAATGTAAAAAATATGTACACATCTACAAAGTCACACACTACATAAAACCTTCAAAGCACATAAAATTCTGATGCTCTTTAAGTTGCCCCAAAGCATAGACATAAAAGGAAATTCCTCCCCTACTCCTACCATCCAGCCCAGCCCCATTCATGGCTCTGGTGTCACACTCAGATCCAGCCATGCCCTCTCCTGTTCTCATACCCTCTGTGGCTCCTTATTGCCCTCCCAACAGTCCTGGCACCTCCCCGCCTAATTCAGTCCTGCAAAATCAGCCTCATTTTCTCCAAGTGACCTCATGTTGCTGCCGGACAAAATTATTTGCTGAAACGCACAGGATCTCTTCCATGTCTGCCCTTTGCCCAAACTGTTTCTCTTGCTTAAAAGACCACCCTTTCTTCAAGCACTAGATCCACAGTCCTTCCCCTGGCCTCCAGGAAGCCTTACCTATGCTAGGCAGAGTCTGGCTTCACCCATGGAGTCCTCCAGCCCAGGTTCCTCCTGCTATTCCACAAAGCTGGAGACCTCTCAGAAGCCCAGTAACACCCAACACAAAGCTGGGTAATGAGGCTATCACAGTGAATCAGTAACAATGAATCCTGCATAGTAAACTCCTATGCATCCATTAAGATTCACTTCAAATGGCTCTTGGATGAAGGTCAGTTTGCAGAAAGTGTTTGAATTCAAATCCAGGCTCCATCATGGGTTTTCCGTGAGCCTTTGAACATGTTCCCTTCTCTTTCGGGGCCCCAGTATCCCTCTTTTAGCCCATGGGTCTTAAGGCCCCCAGGCCTACTAGGTACTCACCAAGGTGGTCATCCAGCTGCTTGTTGCATGGCTATGGATACCTCCCACTCTTTGTCACACTTGTTCTCCATCGGCAGCACCTTGGCATTGTCCCATGAGTGGGTCTTGATGTGGGACGACCTTGGAGGAGGCATCAACAGGGATAGGTTAGGACTTGGACAATCCAAGCTCCACCCACTCCCTCTCGGTTACCCCTCACTCACTGGCTCACTCACTCGCTCACCATTGCTTGTCTTCCCCCAGCTCCCTACTGCTCTCTTATTCCCTGAACACAGCATACTCCTCCCTCCTCCTGGCCTTTTTTCTAGGAATACTCTCCTCTCCCCAGGTGTTTGCTCCAGTTGTTCCCTGAACTTGGAAGTCTCTCTTTCAGGCAACTTCTCCCACCTTCTCTGTGGCATAGAAAGAATAATTTCTTCCTCCTCAGCAAATTCAGAAATTTTCTTAAAATTTATCATTTCTTTCTGGCAGAAAATTTTAATGTTTATAACCTCCAGCTTAGGCAAACTGTCCTTAAATTTTCTGCCCCTCTAGATGCTTTTTTTCATCCTTGTATGTTTATAGTTTTATTTTTCCAACTACAAAAAAATAATAATTTTTTAAAAAAGGAAATTATCCTAACATATTTTAATACCAGGCTCTGAGAAATAAAACAAAAAAGAAAAACCATAGACAAATTTTATTTATGATGAAAGGAAGTATCTAATACATTCAAAATGTAATTTGAAAAATTGGAGTGAATTATCTAAAAAAAATCTTTCATCTGTGTTATCTACGTACTAAATGTAAAGTGGATAAACATTTCTCTCTTCTTTGCTAAATGAATGTAGACAGAGCTATAAACTTGTATTAATAATTGGCTCTACACACTCAGGTTGGATTGACTCACTGTCATGTAGGCAGTAGTTCTCCATTCTGGCTGCACATCAGCCTCATCTCGAGGGCTTTGAAAAGTCCTGATGCCTGGTTGGTGTCCATCCCAGACCAATTCAGTAACAACCTTTGGGGAGGACCCAGGCTTCAGGATCTGTAACACTCTGTAGGTGAAAACAATGTGAAGCCATGGTTGCAAGGGCTGAACATAACTACATATTAGCAGGATTTTAAATTTCTGAAGTTTAGTGATTAGCAGCTCAAGATCAGCAAATGAGGTTTTATTTTTTATTTTTAATTTTTTTAAAGATTTTATTTATTTATTTGACAGAGAGAGAGATCACAAGTAGGCAGAGAGGCAGGCAGAGAGAGAGGGGGAAGCAGGCTCCCCGGTGAGCGGAGAGCCCGATGCGGGGCTCGATCCCAGGACCCTGAGATCATGACCTGAGTTGAAGGCAGAGGCTTTAACCCACTGAGCCACCCAGGCGCCCCAGCAAATGAGGTTTTAAATAAATTTTTTTTTTTTTAAGAATAGTCATCTAATATTTTAACAATTTAAAGTTATTTCCTCAGTGCAGGGACCTGTTAATAGCCAGAAACTTGACTGAACCAAACATAGAAGCCACAATCACTCCCTTGTGTAGCATGTAGCACTTTGAGATATTTAAGTGTTGAAATAAAACTTTAATCATTTCCAAATTTTCAGTTAAATTTAATAAAATACAGCTGTTCATTAAGTAATTTAAATGAATGTTCAAAAAATTATTTAGTCCAAATCAAGGGGGATGTTAGTGGCTCAGTTGGTTAATCTGCTGCCTTTCGCTCTGGTCGTGATCTCAGGGTCCTAGGATTGAGCCCCGTGTCAGGCTCCCTGCTCAGCTGAGAGAGTGTTTCTCCCTCTCCCTCTGTGCTCTTGCACTCTCTCTCAAGTAAATAAATAAAATCTTAAAAAAAAAAAGTCAAGTCATTAGGATAACAAAAAGTGAATATAAAATTGCTGCATTGGATAGTTAACTTTATGTATCAACATGGCTAGTCCACAGTACCACATACTTAATCATACACCAGTCTAGAAGGTGCTGTGAAGGTATTCCTAAAATGTGATTAACCTTGCAATCTAGACTTTGAGTAAAGCAGATTACCCTCCATAACGTGAGCTGGCCTTAGCCAGTCGATTGAAAGCTTTAGAGAGAAAGATGGTCCCTCAGGAAAAGGGAATTCTGCTGTTAGGCTACGTTCAGACATCGATTTTACTTTAGGTCTCCAGCCTGACAGCCTGCCCTGAAGGTTTTAGTTTCCAGCCTCCAAAATCATATGAGCCAATTCCTTAAAATAAATCTCTCTATATTATATACACATCCTATTGGTTCTGTTTCTCCAGAGAACCCTCATTAATACAGTATGTTTAAATGGGAGGCAATTGAAAATAATTTTATTCCCATTCTCAACCCCACTCCTGTTCCTAATGTTTCCTACTATAACTGCAAATTAAAAATTTTAGTTTTTTTTTTTTTCTGTTGGCAAAAGTATGAGATCATAGTGCCCCCGATTCAAGATGTTATTTTGGGGGACATGTTGGGCCCAGTTCTCAAGGTGCCTGCTTTGCCATCAAGTCTAGCTTCTGGTCTTAGATAGATGATGGATCTGAGTGTTTTTCCAGAAGAGAATGTTCAAGGTCTGGCATAAATATTCTTACCTATTTTGGGAAGAGAACAGGAATGATGGGATTGCTTAAGTTTTTTTTTTTTTTTCAAAATTTGTTTTTATTTTTGTATTTTCTAATTTCCTACTCAACAAGCTTCCAGTTATTTCACCACTCTGTGTAGTCTTACAAGGAATACAAAAATATTCCCAGTTACAAAAGTAATTACATTTTTTGTTTACATGAGATAATAAAATGGACGAAGCAATTTATATGAGACAATGAAGTAGGGAATTGAATATCCTTTGAGTTAAATCTGTTTGTTTGTTTTTTTTTTTCCAACCTTGAAGTCTTCTGAATGATATCTTTGGGCCCTTTGATCAATTACTTTGGGAATTATCTCTATTTCCCTCTTCCTTTTGTTGTCCTCTGATGTCTTAGTTTGGACTACTAAAACAGGGTACTGGACTTTGGACTACTAAGAAGGACTGGGTAGGTTATAAACAACAGAAATCTATTTGTCACACTTCTGGAGCCTGCAAGTTTGAGCATGGTTGAGTTCTGGTGAAGCTTGCTTCTTGGCTCATCAATGGTTGTCTCTGTGCTGGGCCCTCACATGGCCAAGGGGTCAAGGGAGTTCTCCGATGCCTCTCTCATAAGGGCACTAATCCTGTTCATGGGGGCTTCAATCTTATCACCTAATCACTTCTCAAAGGCCCACCTTCTAATAGGAGACTAGGATTTCAACATAAGAATTTTTGGTGGGACACAAATATTCAACCTATAACACATATTCTCTTTTGATTATTATGAAAATTTTACAGATCACTCTACTTCATCCCACCCACTTCTTTAAGGGAAAGTACCTCACAAGTTGAGAATCTTTTTGGTTGGTGGAAAGAGGAAGAATATAAATCAAGATAAATCTACACAATGTTTCCAAACATTGTTTTTCCATTTTGTTTCCTGTAGTTTTTATTATGAAAAGAAAAGGAATCCTCTTCAGATGGACACATTGTGGGGGTTCTATCATTTCCTGAAACTTGACACATATAATGTTTAAGGTTTCAGATAAAAGATTTTTTTTAATAATCTCTAAGCCTAGGATAGAAGACAGCAATTCATTCAGCATATTAAGATATAAAATATTCACTAGCAGATTGATCTTTGCCGTACAAAGATTTAATACTCCCAAGGCCAGATCTCAGAGTGGCTTTGTCCCCTTCTCTTCTCCATCCTTAGGAGATCTCTCCTTACCCTGTTGCTATACAGCTGCAGTATCTGGCAAAAGAGAGAGCTAGGGCAGCAAAGCACTTCCTGGAGTCCTCGCATCAGTGGGGGTACAGTCAGTGGTATGAAACTTAAAGCTGGGAAGGGCAATGGGGAGAGCCAGGAAGACAACTCTGCAGAGAGCTGGAGGAATGAGGTACATTTCTAGGGTCCTGGACCACCTGTGGGTATTCATTAACCATGAAGACCTAAAGCTGAGTCTCCGAGGAGGAGGTTTAGAAATCGACGTTTTATGCAGGTATTAAGAAATATTTCTCTTGGTTTTGGATAGGACAGAACTTAGTGTGAGCTGTTTGGATAAATCACTGCTCACTGCCCTTCTGAAGACTAACTCTTTGAAATCAAAGTCACATAAAATATTTTCTTGTTTCCATTTGTGTGTGTAATTAGCTACAAAGGCTTATGTGTGTGTGCGTGTGTACAAAAAAATCCTCTCTTCTATGATATGTGGAGTAGTAGGAAGATAACTTCTAGTTAGGTAACAAGTTGAATCTTGATGCCCTAAAAACCAAGAGACATTACATATTTCCAATATTATTTGTTAGTTTTATTCTTTCAAATGCTGTAGTGTAATCTTACTTCCCTCACTTAAATGTTTCTGGGAGTGCTAGGGAATGGAGGAGGCAGCTCCATAAATTATTTGCGTTTTATGTTTCCCAATTTTAATGCTAATGATGACTTTTATATTTGGAAATAAAATAATTTACTTCAAAATATTAAAAAAAATTTTTTTTTAAAGATTTTGTTTATTTGAGAGAGAAGGAGAGAGAGTGCCAGCAGGGGGAGGAGCAGAGGGAGAGGGAGAGGAAGATAATCTCCAGCAGATTCTGTGCCAGGTGCAGAGCCCGATGTAGGGCTTAACCCCAGGACCCTGAGATCATGACCTGAGCAGAAACCAAGTTGGGCACTCAACTGACAGAGCCACCCCAAAATATTTTTTAAATTTTACTTTAACTTGCTTTTAGCATGACTGATACAATTTCTGTGTAATAGCCAAAAAAATTCTCCACGCAGCCTTCAAAAACATTTTCAGAAGCATATATTAATTTTTAAATAATATTTTGCCTTTTATTAAAATTGTAGTAACTTGTAGATCATTTAAAAAAACTGAAAAGTGTAAAGAATTGAAATCATCTGTAAATTAAACCACTGACAGACTTTTAATATGTACTTTTACTTGTATGTGTATGCATATGCATTACCCACACATATGCCTGTATTTACCAAATATATATAGTGGGGTTATAATCTACCCTAAAAAAACTGATCCTTTTTAATTATCAGGTCATGAACATTTTTACATGCCTTTTAAAATTATATTAAAATACTATTTTTAACAACTGCATAATATGCCATCATATTTTTAAATTGCATCTCTACTTTAAGTTAGTGTCAGTATTGTAATATTTTAAGAATGCATTAGATATTCAGCTCAAAAGGCCTCTGTGAGACCCTAGCCATTATCATGACTCGTTATATCAATTGGTTTGAGGTGTTTTCCCAGTAACAGTGATCTGTGGAAGATAAAGGCCACAAAGGAATTTTATCTCTAAAGCAGAGTTTCTCAGTCAGGGCACTATTCATATTTTTGGGCTTTTGGCCGAATAAGCGTTTATTTTAGGGGGACTGTCTTGTGTGTTGTAGGATGTTTAGCAGCATCCCTGGCCTCTGCTGACTAGATGTCAGTAGCACCACCCACTTCCTACCCAGGTGGGAAGGAAAAACCACACTGGGTTGAGAACCATTGTTCAGAACAGTCGGTCCTTAGTTGTCTATCTTCATAAAGCCACGCAAGCTGTAAGTGAGTTTATCTCTCAGGTGGACCCTTCAGAAATGAAAAACAGCAACAACAACAACAAATGTTGGAGAACTCCTGCTAATGAAGTTTAAGTCCTGTTTATGAGATCTGTTTGAGCAGTTCATTAATCTTTATGTCCATAACTACAATCTAGCTCATTCCACTTCGCTGTGAACAGTTACCACAGGTCAATTACCAAAGGGGGCTGAGTAGAAAAGGAGATATTCATGTCAGTTATCTTATCTGAAAATATAACTCAAAACATGTGTTCCCCTTGTGGGGTGCAGCATTGTCTTCTATTACAAACATTGCATCAATGATCTCTTATAGCTTAGACACATTTTCCCTTAATCTAGATTTTTATGGGTTTTTTCTTCTGATAAAAAAGTTGGGTGCTTTATGGCTTAATGTGACTAAGATGGAAGGTAGGAATGCATGGTTGCTGTGTCTAGTCATGCATGTTATATACTGCCCAGATCCTTGCCCCATTCAAAACCCCGTTGATGTAACGGGTCTGCTGGAGTTGGGCAACACTTGACTGTAGGCCTGGGACAGTTGTCTAAATTGTACTCTCTCCTCTTTTGACACCACTGAATCTAAGTGTTCTAAAATTCAAAGAATTTTACTCTGTGGCAATGCAAGAACATCTATGAATACAGACTGAAATGCTCTTTCACATTTTAATGTGATTTTTTTCAACATGTCTCATAGGATTGTGCTTAGTTAAAAATAAAAACAAGCCAAACTTCCCTGAGTATGTTTCTTGGCATTTTATAGAAGATTTCATTTCAATAAGTGCCTGTCAAGATGTGTGAAGCTCTATTGGAAACACATATTTGAAAAAAGACAATGTAGTTATGGAATCATCTACCTGAAAACCAGTTCAGGGATGCTGGCAGAAATTAAACAAATATAATAATCCAGTGTTCAATTAAATAACTCACTAATAAAAGGGTGAACCATTATGGGAGGGAAGAATTCTGACAGATATGCTTAAGAAATTATTCTAAGGGTTGGTATTTGAATAGGAATTACAGTATGACTAGATTAAATTTTTTTTTTGAAATTTTTTGACATTTTAGAATGCTTCTATAAGAATCAAGTGATGGTAAATAAAAGCTGAGGAAGTTCTATGGTTGTGAAAATTTGGTATTTATTCCCAACCTCTACTCCCTATTCTTTTGGCAATAGTGCCAATTTTTATTTGGGAATCAGCCCCACATGCCCTCTTCTGTCCATATGCTTAGGTGGGGCTCCACCATGTCTCAGGAGTGAAGCATGTGACCCAACCCTAAAACAATCAGTGCATTGCATTTTCCTGACTACAATGATAGACTGGGGATAGACATGGGACTCAGTCAAAACTATCAAGATACAAAGAGACTTTTGATAGCTTGTATACTTTGCAGACAGGGGAACCTAGATGCAAAGCTATAGAACATGTTCCACAAACTCCGAAGGGTAGAATACAGTGAAGAAATCAATTTTAAGAACAGTGATTCATTGTAGATATCAGAAATTGTTAGATAAATCCACTTTCTCCCATTTCTGTTTATTTCAGCAATTTATTATGCACCCACTGTGTATATGGTGTAGCAGTAACATTTGAACTGCTGAAAGATAAACTCAGATGTATTAAAAATTTTAAGAGTTTACTTGAGCAAAATCAATTCAAACTGGTCAGTACCAAACTGGAAATAAGTTAGGAACACTCCACTGTAGGAGTTTGGGGAGTGGCTTTTATAAAGAAAAGGTGGAAACAAAGCAATAAAATTATTTGATTAGCTATAACTTAAGGGTATGTCTTTTTTTGGAAAAGCCTAGTTGGCTGTTCGTGATTGGTTGTCCCAGGTTTTGATTTCTTAAACCTTAGGCATTTATAGGTCTAGGTTTTTGGTTTGCTCACCTCTGCTTCTAAGGTATTAAAATCATCTCAGTCTAATCAATGGTCTCCTTGTTTGATTAATTTATCAGTATTTATCAGATGATTAATTGAAAGGTAATTTTTTTTTTACCAGGATCTTGAATTTGATCTGGTATGTGAAGCAAAATGGAAACATGAAAAATTAAATGTACAGAGGCCATGGTTTAATTTGATAATCTTAGCATTACTGGGAAAGGCCATTTGGGTTCATGTCTTTTAGTCACAGTAAGAATTGAACATGCACATGATTCTTCTTTTCACTTTTTACTTTTTACAAAAGATTTATTTATTTGAGAGAGAGCACATGTTCGCATGCACATGTGCACGGGGTTGGGGGGGAGGGGTTGGCAGAGGGAGAGGGAGAGAAGCAGACTTCCAGCTAAGAATGGAGCCTGAAGCCTGGCTCGATCCCACAACCCTGAGATTATGACCTGAGCTGAAATCAAGAGTTGGATGCTTAAGCAACTCAGCCACCCAGGATTCTCTGATTCTTATTTTCACTTTTAACCAAATGAGTGATGGGGAAGATAAAGTTAGAAGGGAGTCCAAAGCCGTTATCAAAGGTCAGCAAGAGGGATGGGAAGTGGAGTTGGGCATATCGAAAGACGAATGTAAGGAATCTAAGAACTTAGATTCTTGACAATATTTCCCATTCCAGTAATATGGGTGATAATGTTGGCCATAAATCTACAGTTCATTTGTGAACAATATAATTGACTTATGAATAATACAAATATTTGTAAAACTTATATTTTTTCTGATTGAATGTCAGCATAATGGTTTAATTTTGTGATGCCGATGAAATCTGTTTATTATAGGAAGTCAAACTATGGCTTCTGATGAAAGGGTATGCTGTAGTATAAAGAGTACATGAATCTGGAATTATAGTTTTTAATCTTGATTGCACAACTGATACATGATCTGACTTTGGTCCCTTATTTCCCAAAGGGAATGTAAAGTGCAGATAAAAATTGCAAGCATTTTTATGAAAAGGAAATGTTTCTGAAACTGGTTAAGAAATGTGAGCTATATAGAATTATTATCGTGAATTATTATTTTATGCCAGTAAAAGAAAATAAGTGAGGGGTTATGAGAATCTCTAATTTTTCCTATACATTATGTATTGTGACAATTTGATACAGTGATTATGGAAACTATTTTTTCATAAGATTCCTCAGCTCCTGTTAAAAGGAAGATGACCCATTTGTTTTACATTATCTTTTCATTTCAGAGTGAAAACAGCTGAAACGTCATGCAGCCAAAGAATGATGTTACAACTCTGAGCACCACTCTGTACACTATTTCAAATTAGAAATAGTCATTTAATCAAAGATTGAATCATAGGTCATTTTGTTAAACCATTTATAGATGAGGAGATGAAAGATGATAGAAAATTTAATAACTTGTTACAGATCTCCCAGGTTTTCTTGATTTCCAATATGGGTTTTTTTTTTCCCTGTAAAATATAACCTAATTGTGTTCTAAATTCATTGTCCACCGAATTTAAGGATTCTTGGACTCAATGTTTGAAATAGCTGAAGAAAGTACTCAAAAATTGGTTATAACCCATAGTCAACTTGAATATAAGGGCCTTTTGGTAGAAATATTCTGCCATTTCACTACTGCAACTTTCAGGCAATTAAACCATCAATGGTCTGTCGACCTAGTACCATGCATGGTTTGAGTGAAAAGAACTCAAAATTGTGGTAGCATTTAGTAGACAGCTAGAATCCAGCAGATTGATTGGACAGAAATCATAGCTGACAGGCTACATTTCAGATGTTATGTTTGTGTCACTAAGACCAGATTCTAATTTTTACTTTTTATTTATTTTTTTAAATTTTTATTTATTTATCTTACAGAGAGAGAAAGTGTGTGTGTGAGCAGGGGAAGGGTTACAGGGAGAGGGAGAGAGAGAATCTTCAAGTAGACTCCCCACTGAGTGCAGAGCCCAAGTGGGGCTTGATCCCAAGACTCTCCCAGAACCTTCCCAGGACCCTGAGATCGTGACATGAGCTGAAATCAAGAGTCAGGGGTTTAACCACTTGGTGCCCCAAGACCTGACCCTAATTTTTTGTAAAGATTTTATTTATTTATGAGAGAGAGACAGAGAGAGAATGAGGGGGAGGCAGGGGTAGAGGGAGAGGGCAAAACAGATTCCCTGCTGAGCAGGAAGCCCGACCTGGGGCTCAATTCCAGGACACCAGAATCATGACCTGAGCCAAAGGCAGATGCTTAACCCCATCAGCCACTCAGGTGCCCGCACCTGATTCTAATTTTTTAAAAAATGTTTTCCACGTTGTATTTATAATGTGAAATCAAAATTTTTGGAGGTGGACCAATGGGGGGTTGTTCAGATGTCAGTAATCGTATTAATCAACTTAAGCATAAGTTTCTAAATTTTCCATTGCTTAAAGACAATGGGTGAATATTTTCACTGACACCTGAATATTTGAAAATTTAGCATTGTAGAGGAAAGCAAGAATTAAAGGGTATAGAGGAAGGAAGAAAGGACAGTGTGAAAGAAACAATGTAGGATCAAAGTAACCATGTAGGAGATGTTGTCGGTGTCCTTCTCATATCCTTTTTACTTGAAAGTCATCCCCTAGCTGTGCGAGTGTTGAGGCTGATTGGAGAATTGTCCTTTTGCTGAATTGATCCTCATCTGCTAATGTTTGGGAGGTTACATGCTTCCCTATCCCTGGGGAAGCCAGTAACTGACTAATACAAGGGAAAAAAATCCCAGCCCTCCTGCTTCTGGGTGAGACAACTCTCAGTGCAATTTATACTTGAGACTAGCCTCTACCTGAATTCACATGTTTGCTGGCTCTTTCCCCTTCTCTATCCTTCCCTCTGTCTCATGTAGCTTTTTCCTAAAGAGAACTTCCCCAATAAATCATATATGCCTGAATTCTTATCTCAGACGCCACTTCTAGAGAGTTATACTTAAGAAAAGGAAGAAAAAGAAATAGAGAAAGGAAAGCAAAAAGCAAAAAAACAAAACAAAACAAACAAAAAAAAAAACAAAACCCAAAAATCAAAAAACAAAAAAACCAAACCAAACAAAAAACCCCCAATCCTGCTGTCCAGCCTTGTGAGATGTTTTTTAAACCATTAAACCCACTCAAACTGCAACACCTGATTTTGTCTTTCGCTCTAATTCGCTAGTGAACCTAGTGTTTTTCCAACTGTCTTTAAAATTTTTCGTTAAAAACGCCATACAAGCACCCACTTATGGCAAACACGCGGAGTTCAGGTCTAATGCCAAAAGCAAATTTCCCATGAATTTCAGACAAAGGAGAAGGAACTAGGGAAAGAACAAATCTGATTTCCTTGTTGAAGCCTATTTATTTCATTTGTAGGGATTAGTGTTAGAATAAATAAAGGTTGTTTTTACTTTATCCAGTGCATATCAATAAATACAAAGAAACTTGTCATTTGAAAAGGTTAAAATGAATTTCACAGAATGTTTACTTAGAGAAATGGTATCCATGTTGATTAATAAAGGGAAGTCAGAGAGTACATTTTTAACACGAGGAAGTCTTATCTCACATTCTAAGGACATTTACCAAGCTTTTCCTACTAAACAGAGAAATAAGATCATGTTTTGGGGTGGTGGGGGTGGGGGTAGTTGTGATGGAATAGATAGAAAAATGACCTAATCTCTAGAATTTGTGAATAGGTTGTTACCGGGCAAAGGGAAATTATCAGGCCAATTTTGCCAATCAGTTCCCTTTAAAACTGGGAAAGCTCCTGAATTACTGTAGGTGGGCCCAATATAATCATGAGTCCTTAATAGAAGCAGTAGGAAGCAAAAGAAGACATGTTAGAGTGGCACCATAGGAGGATGTATTGACTGTCCAGGGCACTGCTGGCTTTGAAAATGGAATGGGGCCAAGAGCTAAGGAATTCTGGCAGCTTCTAGAAGCTGGAAAAAGCAAGAAAATGGATTTACCCTTAGGACCTCCAGAAGGACCTGACCTACAGAATTGTAAGATAAGAATTTGTGTTGTTTTAAGCCACCAGTTTTTTGTAATCTCTTACAGCGGTAATAGGGAACTAATGCAGTATAGGTACACATACAGTTTAAAATTTAATGTTATTAGACTTTTCAACCATAAAAATAGACTACAAGGTGACTTCCACAAATTAAAAGATATATGTATCATATATATATGAACTTGGTAATTTTTCTTTGTACCACGAACACCCTTCGTGTTCATTCTCTGTCACGTTGCATGTTATTCTCCACTTTTTCTCTTATACAGAGATAATCAAACATATCACATGCATGACTATTCTTATAAATAATTAATTAATATTGGCAAAAAGTTGGGATTAACCTTGTTTTTTGCACTTAACTGTAATGTGGCCTTATTCCTGGTCAATTGGTTTAATAAATCCAACCCTTCTTTTTTCATAGCTTTGAAAGTTTCTATAGTGTTGACACATATTTATGTATCTAGTTTTTTGTTGTTGCTGGTGTTTCCTTTTATGCCATGGTTGACAATGCTACAGTGTATTTTGGTATGTATATTTACATGTGCTGAGACTTACATTTATAAGATCAGTTTGCAAAAACAGAGTGTTGAATTTTGATTTTTTTCAATTTTGTGCTTGCAGGCCAAGTATGCCATCAGATGTAACAAAGATAATCTCTGAATCTCACTTTATTTTTTTAATTTTTATTTATATTAACATATAATGTATTATTTGTTTCAGGGGTACAGGTCCGTGAATCATCAATCTTACACAATTCCAGCACTCACCATAGCACATACCCTCACTTGAAACATTAATTTTATCCTTTCTTCTGTATTTAAGATTTTTGCTACTGGTATGCAAAACAAAGCAATTGACAGGTTTTTGTTTTTGTTTTTGTTTTAATTCCCAAGCCCATTTTACTAAAAAATACGTTAGAAAGGAAAGAATACTTAAAGAAAGGCTGCAAGCAAAAAGCAAAAGGCCTGTATATTTGCTTCTACAATGATTACCTGAGAAACAGCTCTAATTACCAACCGCTAGATAATATATGTCACCAGTTTGTTTTTTAAATTTACCACAGAATTTAGTTATAAGATGTGCTGATACCTCACTGGAAGCGGAGAGTAATGGAGTATAAAATTTAGGGGAAGTTAACCAGAATATATGCCCCACTAGAAAAGTGGTTAAACCTGTTACAATATCTCCACAAAGCAAATTTAATCAGCTCTGATCAGGGAAGTAAGATCTGGTGTCCAAGTTTTTTACAACCCATGGAAGCATAGGTATAATACTTACTAACGGTGTACACAATATGTGAAATAACATGGTGGACTAGAAACTGATTTTACCTCTGCTGTCATTTTTTTTTGTTTGTTCAGATTTCTTCTATCCCCTGGTAACTCCCCCTGGCCCAGGGTGAGATCCTTGATAGGCCTCATATTTCTTATGGTTATCTTAGATAATCAAAAGTTCTGTGCTCCCTCCTAATCACAAAGACTCATTTCAATTATTAAAATATTCAGTCCCACATAATGTGCAAAACAGAAAACCTCATTGTGAGCTAAATCCTTTCCCTCCCATTGCTCATGTACATTCCAGCTGGAAATTTGCGTTAGAAATTGGGGTAGATGGCATCCTTACTTTCACGGCTATCTTCATAGCATTGCTATTTCTGTCCCACTCCCTGGACTATTGCTGCCTTGGCCAAGGTGGGAGTAAGGGAAGGATGAAGAGTAAGAGGCAGGGTAGTTCTTGTATGAACTCAAGTTGTACCTGACGTTGACTTCCTTTGACTTTGCTGTTGTTTTGAGGTGATTTTTTCCTGGGTCTCTAGTGTTTGGGGTGTTTACTCCAATTTTCCTGAAGCTCTCTCCACACGGCTAGTAATTTTCCTTCTTCTGTCCAGTTGTGATTCCCACACAGCTTCTGTAATTTGCCCTATACCTCTGGCCTATCTTGATGAGATTGTCTTGACCCACACAGAAAGCCCTCTTGGACATGGTTCAAAACCACTTTTAGGCACGGGAAGCTCTGTTTTCCATGTGGCTGGCCGATGCTTTGTCCTTTGGAAACCCGCTGTGGATGGTCAGTGGCTTCCCTAATCAACCCTCTCCTCTGCTGCCACAGGCTGTTTTGACAAGCCTCCTGTCCCATTTATAATCAGGCTTGAGTGGGAGACTAGACTGGGTATCCCTAAACTCCAGGGGATTATGTCAGACTCAAGGAGTGGTTTCTTTGAAGCCTTGCTCCCTTGACTTGGGGCAAACTCACCATGTGTCCCCCCATGCCTCCTCCAGCTCACTGGCAACTGTCTCCAAAGAAATCCCCTCCCTGTTTTTCAATGTAAAAGCTGCCTCTTCAACACCCCTTTAAAAGCCAGAGATGAGTGAAAATAAAGTGTGAGTTAAAACTGATTCACAGACAGCCCTTTTGCAGTCCTGCTAGTATTTCACATGGGAATGTTGAAGTAGTTGGCACCTACTGTCCTGGATCTCAGTAGAAACTTGAGTCTGAAACTGCTCCATTCAATATCCTATTACTATAATCAGACTTGTATATCCTGGAAAGTGCACAGCCATTGGCTAAAGCTATAGAAAATGAGAATTAGGTCCTGGACATGGTGTGGCTGGCAAGAATAAAACAAAATATTGGAATACCGTGAAATAGGCTGATGTTTAGTGCAGAATTCCAGTGTCAAAAGAGGGTGTATAGTCAGAAGTTTAGAGTAAAAACTAGTTCTAAGTCCTGGGCAAATAGTAGATCCAGGAGGGAAAAATCATTCTTTTGCAGGCTGATATCCAGGCTGTTTATGGCACACAATGCCCGCTGATTGTTAAAACATTAAATGTGTTTCTATTGCTGCAAGCACTATGTGAACCGGGTATTAATAATGTCTATGTTGAGCACCTGAATTGTGCAGCTGCTGGGGAATGAGCCAGGTGCTCTAAAGTGAGGTCTCTCTGAGGCTGCAAAGGAGTGAAAGACATTATTGCTGCTTTTTTGTCCTTTCCCTCTTCAACTCTTCTGTGTGCTCCTGTCACACTTGTAAGTATCTCCAGGTTCAAGGGAGCATTGACAGATAAAACTGATTAAATGGAGGTGAATTCTGACACTAAAGCTTAGATGTGATTTGCATAAGAATCTGGAAACAAAATGAGGGAGTTAGAATTATCAGGAAATGCAAATTGCTAGTGCTTCTATTTGTATGAATAACTGAATGTTTTCCAAATTATTTTGTAGTAACTGAATCAGAAAACAATAACAGTTTATTTGCTTTCTCAAAACCCAGGCATTAAGGAAAAAAAATGCTTTCTTGTCTTAGCCTTCTTAGATTTCATTCTATCCTATTGCTGTTTTTGCTTTATTTCTAGACCAGCCTGTGGCAGAAGGCCAATTGCAATCTGAAAGAGATCAGTCACAGTCTTTGGTGTATTAAGAATATGTTCATATTAATAGATTCCCTCTAAGGATATCTCACATCACCATTCTGGAGCCAAGTTTAAAGCAACATGTGTAATGCTTTGAATACTGAGATTTAATGGAGTCGAAGGTGCTGTGTATGTTTTTGATGATTGTTATTGAGTGGGTTTAATTCCATTCAGTGTGGAGTTGGCTCTTTGTTTTTGAGTCTCTATGAATTGAAATACTACACTGAGCAGCCTAGCATTTTAATTTTTCATTTTTTGTTGCTGGAAGTAGCATATCAGATATGAATGTACACTCTTTAGGTATAAGTCCTCTGGAGACAAAACGAGGTCAAAAGGATACAGTGTAATTCAGTGCCAAGTTCAGAGATACAGGTTGGATGCCTTCACTCCCATTCTTGGAATTAAAACTTTTAAATCTTCAAGGTTGGATGGGACTTTAGAGATCATGTAATCTGATCGCCTAATTTTACAGATGAGGAAATTATAGCCCATAGTGGGGACTTGACCTTGGTTAGCCCAAACAGATTTTGAAACATTAATACTTAGAATCACTTTTATAATAGTGGAAGCTAGAGATTGTTCACACTGTTTACATTGAAAAAGTATCATTTAAATGTGATTATAATTACATACAAGAATCATATGTAGATTAACAATGGTTCGTGCATAAGCTATTTGGTCAGTGGTATTAGATCTAAGGTAGTGAGAATATAATTGGCAACTGGCTCAAAACTGTCAGTGTTCTTTCTCCACTGTAATATAAACTTATTTTTTCCTAAAAGAACCCCAAAACTAATGAACAAAAGACTTGAATACAGAGAATAAACTGGTGCTTCCCAGAGGGGAGGTGTTGGGGGGATGGGTGAAATAAAGGGGATTAAAAGGTATAGATTTTAACTTATAAAATAAGTCATGGAGATAAAAAGTCCAGCATGGGGAATATAGTCAATAATATTATAATGTATGATGAAGGACAGTGACTATACTTATCATGGTGAGCACTGAGTAATATATAGAATTGTTGAATCAATGTCATACACCTGAAACTAATATAACATGGTCCGTTATAATACTTCACGAATGTTTTCCATTTACTTTTTCCTTTTCGGGAAGAAAAGAAAAACAAATTAAAAATGTAATATAATTTTAAATGGAATATTTCTGAAGGAAACCATACAGTCTAATTATCTGAGCTCTGAAATAGGAATCAAGGATGCAGTGTTCCATACATAAATTTGGCTATGACAGCTATTTGAGAATATGATTATTACATGAGTGGGTGGAGGAGTTCATTGCCTTTGATACCTCTTTGTTTACCTGAGGTAGCTGCCAGTTCTCACCAGGAAGCTGGGTAGCAGTGCAAATAGAATCACTTGTGATCCAAATGAAGGTGCAGATTAATGAGAAAGGCAGACACTCAAGGGAGGACATTGTTTACCTTGCCCTGGGAACTGACCCCTGTACATTTACATAATCACATGGAAACTGAGCCTGATCAATTTATCCTATCCTATCTTTTTCAGTTACCTTTTGATTTTCTCTAAATCACAGATTGCTTTTTGCAAAAGAGTAAAGTGGGGAACTAGCCTGTATTCTTTCTTTTCATCACAATGGCAATCAATCTTCAGACTTTACTGACATCAGATATCCTAAAGCATAAAGATCTTCAAGGCATTGTATGGAAGTGTGACAGCTTCACGTAATTCTATTCAAGATTTTAAGAGCAATGGAAGATTCTAAAATGTTTCTGTATTGTAAATGCTGTCATCTTTGCTATTTTACCTTTTTGACAAATGTAAGGATTATGTGCTAGCATAGATTGATTTTTCTTTCAAACCTCTGTCAGTTCCAAAGAATGAATACAATACCAAAAATATATGTACAATAGGAATATTTATAATCTGGCAATTTCATATACAAAAGAGAAAATGTATCTGAGAAAGAGCTGAAACAATCTTCTTTGAAGATATTTTATTTAAATATTTTATATCTCCAAGGCAATTTATACTTCTTGTGACATGTTTAACAATTAAAACAGTGAAAAATATGCCAGTATGTATCTTGATGATCTATTGCGTCTTTCAAATGTAAAATCATTATTTGAAGTAGCTCTCACATTTTCTGAAACTTATAATAATGGACTAATCAAGTATTTCTGAGCGTGTACTGAATTTATGTGGCCTTGCTGGAGGAGTTGAAACTCCTAGTCCACGCATATGTAATGATGTAAAGGAATTCTTAAAAGAAACCTCTGCAAAAAAAAAATAAGGAACCTCTGCAACTGAAAAGAATTATAAACATTAGTACTTGCCATATGCAATGTACTGCATTATGTTTTTCACATATATTGGCTCTTTTAAATTTGGCAACACCCCTGCCTATATGAAATAATTTGCTTTTGCTTTCAGATGAGAAATTTCAGAAACAGAGAAGTAACTTGCCTAGCTAAAGTTAGGTTGTGGTGGAGGCACCGCGGTGGCTCAGTTGGTTAAGTGTCTGCCTTCATGATCCCAGGGTCCTGGGATGATCCCAGAGTTAGGCTACCTACTCAGCAGGGAGTCCGCTCATCCCTCTCCCTATGCCCCTCCCCCCTGCTGTGTGTGGGCTCTCTCTATCCCACTCTCTCAAATAAATAAATAAAATCATTTAAAAAAATAAAGTTAGGTCACGGAAAGGTGGAATCAGAATTTTACATCAAATTTGCCTGACTACAAAATTGAGAGTTGAAGTTGAGAGAGATGGATGTGGAACTATTTTTCTTCCTTTCTTTCGAGAAAAGCATTGACTCCATATACAGATATTTTTT
Source organism: Potos flavus (assembly GCA_028534135.1). NCBI lineage: Eukaryota > Metazoa > Chordata > Mammalia > Carnivora > Procyonidae > Potos > Potos flavus. The sequence goes on from CM052883.1 coordinate 131,345,855, forward strand.
CCCTCTATTTATTGGCATAGCCTGTAGGTAAGCCACAAGTGGCACCTAAGACATAATGGGAACAATAATTAATGATGGTGAGAAATCTAACAACACATTTCTCTCCATTTAACCCCCACTCAATCCATTACTAAAACCTCTCTATTCTCTAGAAAGCACACATCAAATATATCTAAGTCTCTATTGTTCTGTTTCTATGACCCTGGTCTAAGTCATCAGTTTTTTTGCCTGGACATCCACAATATTCTCCTCATTCTCCCTGCTTCTGTTCTTTTTTTTTTTTTTTTTTTTTAAAGATTTTACTTATTTATTTGAGAGAGAGAATGAGAGAGAACATGGGGGGGGGGGAAGGTCAGAGGGAGAAGCAGACTCCCCGCTGAGCAGGGAGCCTGATGTGGAACTGGATCCCAGGACCCCAGGATCATGACATGAGCTGAAGGTAGTTGCCTAATCAACTGAACCACCCAGGCACCCTCCCTGCTTCTATTCTTGCCAACTCCAATGTATTCTTCAAATGCTAGCAGGGCAAAATTTAAAATTGTAAATTAGAACATGTCAATTTACTGATTAATATTCTTAATATTTTTCCAACCTATTTGGAATAAAGTAAAAACTTCTTATTTTGGTAGCAAATTCCTTAGTTCTATGGCTTTTGGTACCTCTCCATGCCTTCATTTCATACCACTCTCAACGTATTCCATACTTTAGCCACACTTTCTTTTTCCTATATGCCAAGCTTTGTTCTGCCTCGGGAGTTTGTATATGTTATTTCTGCCTGGAAGTTTCTATCCCATTTTTCCACAACTAGTATTTTTTTTCCTTCCCTATAAGTTATTAGATTAAATATCAACTATTCCAAGAGTCTCTTTGATTATCTAAAGTAGCCTAAGTCCTGTTATGCTTTTTCTTAGTATTTAAAAATAATTAGTCAGCGCCTGGGTGGCTCAGTCGGTTAAGTGTCTGCCTTTGGCTCAGGTTGTGATCCCAGAGTCCTGGGATCAAGCCCCACCTCAAGCTTCTCCCTCTGCAGCTCTGTTAGTTCTCTCTCTCTCAAATAAATAAATAAAATCTTAAAAAAAAAAATTATCATTTTATGCAGGTTTGTGTATGTATATACCATTTCTACCCTACTACTTATTAATAAAATGGAAACTTAAATCAATTACTAAATGTCTTTGTTGACCATTTACATTATGTCCAGTCTATTGGGAGGAAACTATACAAAAAGATCAGTTACAGTACATCATTACAATGCAAGTACTCTTTCAGCGTTAAAGACCACCTACTATAAGGAATGCAGAGAAAGGAGCAACTAATGTTGCCTTAGGAATGAATTCACTGACATTGTGACATGGGAACCAGGTTTTAATAATGAGTATAATTTTCCAGATTCAGAATGTTGAACCTGAGTGTTGTGGGATATTTGGCTTTGGATGTGTGGCAGGAGCCTAATCTGATTGGAATGCTGGTAGGAGAGGAGCCCAAAAGGCAAATAGCACTGAAAAATCTTCTGTACCAGACCATGAGGTTTTTAATAGGGCAGTGATCCGATCCATATCATTTTATGGAAAGGTGATGTGTGAATTAAAAAAAACATTGAAATTAGAAGGGAAATTAGCTACACAACAGGCAACATGATACCCATTGGGAATTCAGAAACAGTGACCTAAAAATTAGAATATATATTATTTATCTGGGGTTGTCTCGATCTTTATCCTTTATCAGTCAGTTGCTTGACTTTTCCACATTTGACTTTACTATACATTTTCTAAAATACATTTGAAAATAGGGTATTTCTCTAGCAGATCATATATAATGCAAATATAGGGTACACTGCAATGAAGAATGTGGTCAACTCTACAGTGTTTGACAAATAGATGGGAAAGAGACTTTATCAACTATGTCATGCTTGAGCTAGGACCTAAAATACAGGGGCAGGCTCACTTCAGGCAGAGGCAACAGCATAAGCAAGGGCATGGAGGCATGGTATGAACCAGGGATGGCAAATAATGTAATATGCTTGAAGTACAGAAATAACCATAGGGATTCTCATGTGTCCATTGCTTGTGGATTTTGGATGAACAAAAGGGGGCTCAGATAAAATACATAATGAACAAAAGGGGGCTCAGATAAAATACATAAATTTTATCATTTTGGGGCTCGATTTGAGCATGTGGTCCTCTAATGGTGAGATTGCAGCCATAATTGAGTAAATTTCATGAGCTATTTAAATGTAGCTGGATTCTCATCACTGCTAAGGATGTTCTAAATGTTCTTTTTTATTCCTTGCAGTAGCTATTTTAAATGTTTCCACTCTTCTTAAACTCCAGCCTTGCCTCACCCAGTTTCTTGTACTTTATGGCTTTGAAGTGCTAGCCATCTGACAAGGGATGATGCAACTTCCTATATCCTAGTTTCAAAGCTCCTTTTCTCTCTGCCTGTCGGGCCTCCCATTCCACATTCTCCTTCTTGATCCCTTGTACTCCACCAAATTGCTATTAGAAAGAAATTTGCTGTCACAACTTCTTACCTCCCACTCACTCCTGACCTGTTGTAATCCAGTTATCTTCTTTACTGCTCTTTGGAAATTAATTATTTTGTGATTTCTTACATTCCAGGGTGAATGAACTTTTTTCAGTTCATCTAATTTTTAGCTCCACCTTCTTGACTCTTCTTTCTGATGAAGTTTTAGAATATAGGTGAGGTTCAGGGGGGTGGAGTCCAGGACCGATGACCAAGAAAGAATTCTTGATTCTTTGGTGCAAATTGGTTGTTTATTAAAGCGCGGGGCCAGGATCAGTGGGCAGAAAGAGCTGCTGCCCTGGGGTTGTGAGGCATGGCAGGTTATATACAGTGGGGTTGGGGGAGGCAAGGAAAAAGGGAGGTTTCATAGAACTTTCATATGCTAAAGAGGACCTACAAGATACTCAAGGCCTTAAGGCCTTGCCATTGTCAGGTTAAGGTTGTTTTTCCCCTCTAGCAAGGTATTTAACATAAGATGGGAAATTCCTGGAAGAATGTCACACATGTCCCACCCAGGAGTGAGGGGTTGGGTGGAGGTTGCAGGGTGTCAGCTTCTGCTTTGTCCTCAGCTTGCCTTCTGTTCCCTCATCATTTCCACTTTAGCCTTCCTGCTTATTGTCTTTGATTATTTCTTTTTCACATCTTTTGTCTTTTCACATGGATTAATTCTCCAAAGTCCTTTCTTTAACCAAATCTCTTCTTTCTCTAGAGTCTCCTTTGAACTATTTTTGCTATATTGATATCTCCTAATTCAATATCTTTTAAGGTCCATATACACATTTCTAAATGGGTTTTTAAAAAAATCTTCTGTATTCTGTTCTTTAAAATCAAGAAATATTTAAGATTTTAAGCCAACAACTCTTCCTGCTTTCTTCATTCTGTTAGAAGGCCAGCAATTTTCCAGTCATCCATGTCTTAAATGGTAAACTATTCCACCTCCTTGATCTCCAACATTTAATACTATCAATTGAATATTGAGACAATCTTTTTCATTTAACTTTTGTCTTTACATTCTTATCTATATGTTGGTTCAAACCCTCATTTTCTCTTGTCTCTACAAGATTGATGCCATTCTGTTTTCACCTTTATCCTTTCAATATACCACAGCCCCACCCCCGCCCCAAATTTTGAATCACTGGGAAAAAATCCCCTCCACTTCCTGGGTAATAAAATCTTCACTGGCTCCCTATTTCCTGCCAAATTTACAGACAAAAACCTGAACGGTAACTGAAAGTCTTCTAGTATTTTTTATACTCTCATATATAAAATATAATTGCTGCTTTTAAGTTGTTTTTAAAACAGCCTCTTAATTAGTTCATGGATGGTATATTAATAATCTATTGTTGCATAATAAATCACCCCAAAATTTAGCAGCATAAAATAATAAACATTTATTACCTCACAAATTGTGTGGTTTAGGAATCTGGGCATGTTTAAATGAGTCTTCCCCTTCATAGTCTTTCATGAGACTATAAAAAATTGCCCAGGGCATTCTCCTCTGAAGGCTCAACTGGGGAAGGATCCATTTCTAAACTGTGTGGTTTTTGGTGGGATTTCATATTTTGATGGCTTTTGATGGTTTTTGGAATCAGGACTTCTGTTTTTTGCTAGCTGGAGGCTATTAATTCCTTGCCAAAGGGACCTTTTCCAACATGGCAATTTCCTTCAATTAAAGGCAGAAAAAAAGAGTCTGACAGCAAGACAGAAGTTATTCTGTTATGTATCCTAATCATAGAAGTGTCCTGTCATCTCGTCATCTTTGTCATATCTATCGATTAGAAGTAATAGTTCATGCCTACACTCAAGAGTGTACCAAGTGGAGGGAATTATACAAGAGTGTGAATATCAGGAGACAGAGATCACTGGAGACATTTTAGGTGTATCCTGTGTCAGAGATATTGAAACAGGATATGGGTATTAAGCTGCAACTGGATAGCAACTGTACTATAGCCCTAGTGAGGTGTAGTCTTGACAGTGCATAGGGAAAAGAGGTTTGAATGATGCACCTGGTCATCTAATATATGTGGAAAGAGAAGTGGCCTGAGGTTAGACATGTACAGACTCATATACATACTCTTCTATATATTTATATGTATGTAATCTATAGGAGTTTGTATATGTATGGGTATAGCCAGTGACAAACGGTATGGCTAGCTCTTCAGGGGCACAGAAAGAGAACAATTAGAAAATTAAAGATCAAGAGGTCTGGGGAAGAGACATTTGGTTGTACACATGGAAGTAGGTATGAAGTTTGAAAATCTTCATATCAAATGTTAATGCCAATCAGAGAGCACCTACAGGGTTAGTGGCACTACAGAATAGATAATAAGAATAGACAAAAAGACTTGGCCATGAGCCAGAATTTGTCATCAGCCATTCCCATGCTGGCATAATGAGCACATGAATAAAGTGAAGAATGGAGGCTATGCATGAATCTAGCAGCATGGGTTCCAACTTCCTGAGACTGCTCTACCTACTGCTGCTACAGAATATCTACCCTATTGATGACAAAGGCCAAGACTAAGTCTCTGGATATGGCAAGTTAGTCTCCTCTCCTCGAGAGGAGAGGAGACTAACTGGCTAGTTGGTCACAAGTAAGCAACATTGGATCCTTTCTTCCCCCAAAATGCCAGTGATTAGCTCTGATAAGACATTTCAGGAGTGGGTTTGCATTTCCTACCTATAGGATTTTAGCCAGCGCTACTAAGTTAGGTTTACATAGTGTTACAACCCACCAGCATGGGATCCTGATAACATTGTGTCCATCCACAGGATGCATTTTTATACCAAAGCAGGTGTAAGAGTGGGCCCATGATGTTGTGGTTCACATATAATGATAAGCTGATGCATGAATATAAAGATCTTTCATTCTGGCCCAACACAAGATACCTTTGAAAGTTGTTTATCATTTGAGAACTGCCGTTCAAGTCAGCTGAGGCCGTCAGGACTGCACTGCAACTCAACTTCTTCCTCTGCCTAACCCTGCTATGACCCTCCTGCCTCTCATAAATGCTAGTTCCAAGCACACTTCTTATTAAGCATTTTGCATACTAAAGTTTGTCTCAGGGTCCACTTTCTGGGAAATCCAATCTGCACAGTCAACATGCTAGGAAAGATTTCATACTAAATAAATAGCAAGGGACAAAGTCTTACCTCAAAGTATGTGCTGAAAAAAATTTTTCAAGGGTATATTTTAATAAAAAATCTTATGAAGACATTCATAAAACGAATGGATACATGAAATTATAGTGTTAACTTATAATTACAGTTCTAAAATAAGTTGAATAGTGAAGTGAGATTTTAATGGAATACATAGGCAAACTATTTTACTAATTGAGATGGTTTTGCCAGCTATAAGGATTTTTAAAATTCTAGAATTGACAATAATTATGGCTTAACTTATGTTTGAAAAGAAATTAACTGTCAAAATTCAAGTAGGGTGTCGTAAACATAAAAAAAGTCATCACTTTTTTTAGAAAAATATAATTGTGGGGTTTTTAGTTTATAAATTTAAATCTCATTTCAAATAAGGTGAATAAAGTTAAAATCTAGTCTTTTTCTTTTTCATTTGCTCTATCATCACTTTATATTTTGAATACTTTTCTTTTTATTATATTTGTCAAAATCTTTTCTATCTCACTTGTTGCCAAGATAATGAAATGATCGACAGCTTTGATTGCACTGTTTTCTCAACTGAAGGAAAAAAAATTTTTATTACTCCTATCCCACAATATATTCTCTATAAGTAAAAAGATCTAAACTCCCCAACAAAGGCTCTTTTGAAATTATTTTAGTTATTCATGAACAGAGCAGCTAATTATTTATATTTTATGTGTAATCTAGAATCATGGAGAAATCCTTTAAGATGTCTGGAATCATTTATGTGCCTATATTCAGCAAGAAAACTCTGGGACTAGGCTGTCCAAGAGCCTGCACACACACACACACACACACACACACACACACACACACTCACGCAATCTGGGAGCTTCGTGCTGACTGCTGGCTAGGGTAACTCCGTTCTCCATGTGGCCTCTCCATGTGGTCTTTCATCCTTCAGTATTATATCCTGAGCTTCTTACATGGTGACTGGCTTCCAAGAAAGCCAACAAAGAAGCTCCCAAGACCTAGAGCTGAAGCATACAGCATAACTTCTATCATACCGTTGGTCAAAGGAAGTCCTAAGTCCAGTCCAGATTTATAGGGAAGAGACATAGATTTTACCCCTTGATGGGAAAAGTGGCAAATTTGTATACAAAGGGCATATTCCATAAGAAGAATTATTTTTTTAATGCTTTTTTTTTTTTTAAGATTTTATTTATTTATTTGTCAGAGAGAGAGAGCACGAGCAGGCAGAGGCAGAGGGAGAAGCAGGCTCCCCGCTGAGCAAGGAGCCTGATGCCGGACTCGATCCCAGGACTCTGGGATCATGACCTGAGCAGAAGGCAGCTGCCTAACCAACTGAGCCACCCAGGCATTCCAAGAATTATTTTTTTTTTAAGATTTTATTTATTTATTCGACAGAGAGAGACAGAACAGAAGCAGGGGAGCGGGAGAGGGAGAAGCAGGCTTCCCACTGAGCAGGGAGCCCGATGCTGATCTCGATCCCGGCACCTTGGGATCATGACCTGATCCGAAGGCAGCTGCTTAACAGACTGAGCCCCCTAGATGCCCCCGTAAGAAGAATTATTGTATCCATCTTTGGGAACAAGCTAAAATACCAAGGTTATAGATGTGGCAACACCTGCTATTGGAGGTCAGGGAAAGGTCTGTCTGAGCAGGTGAAATAAGACTAAGTCGAGTGAAATGAGAGAATGAGCTTTGCCAACATAATGGTTAAGAAAGAACATCCTTGCCAAGGGAATATCAACTGCAATAGGCTTTGAAGTGGGAACAAACCTGATTGTGTTGGAAGAAATTCTACAGCTTCTTATGATAATTAGGGAAGAGATGGTTCTTAAACTATGGAGATATTTGTGAGTGTGGTAGGTTCTTTCATTCAGTATATGTTTTTCAATAGAACTGATAGGACTTGCTTTCAGATTGTATGTTGGTATGAAAAAGAAGAATCAAAGAGGATTATAAAGTTTTGGACTAAAATCTGGGCAAATAGTATTACCATTTAATAAGATGAGGTGGAGTCCCTTGAGGTGGAACATATGTGTTGAAAAATAAAAATTCAGTTTTAGATATTTACTTGAAATTCGTATGGATATCCGAGTGGACATGCTGAATTGGAAACTGGATATCTGAGTCTGGAATCCAGTAGCAAGGATGGGCCTAGATATAAAAATGTAGGACTCATCATGTGTGATTTAAAAAATAGAGGATTTGATGAGACCACCCAGAAAGTAATTTTAAAAGGAGAAAAGAAGAGGTGTGGGGAATAAGTTCTTGAGCATCCCAACATGTAGGGGTTAGGAAGAGCAGAAAGATCCAGCAAAGAAAGCTGACAAGGGAAGTGATTGGTGTGGACCATTGGCTAGGGACACAGTGCCTTGAAAATACATGAGGGAGGGAATTGCAAGAAGGGAATTATCAGTGGTGACACGATACTGAGAAACGTTAGAGGAGATCTGTTGAATGAATATGTATAGAAGAACTTGAATTCGAACGGACTATTTTGGTGAAGAGTGCGGCTAAGAGAGAAAGTGAAAATGTATATAAGTAATACTTATACATTTTTTGCTTGTTTATTTTTTTCTGAAAATGGAAACAAATAAATGGGGCATGTTTTTTGTTGATGCAAACGATTCACAGGGAGGAAAACATGATGATGCAAGAGAGAGGAGGATGGTAAGAAGAGGTGTTTGCAATTGTAAGACAAATGACAACAAATATTCAGGTGGCCCACTGGGACTTGGAGATAAAGGCTTTTTATCACTTTAATAAAATGAAAAGTATAATTCGGGGTTAAGGACCTATAAATGGGCAGATATAATGATGGAAGACATGAAATTTCTATCTGAAATCTTTATATCTTCTAAGTGAAAATGAAAGCAAGGTGATAAGCTAAGAGTAAGTTATGTAGTAATAATAGGTTTTTGAAACTGAGAGGAAAAAAAAGGGTGAAATAATTATTTTGGAGGAGTGAAATGTGAAATAACCAAAAAAATGTATAGTCACCAGACAGTACTAGTAGACCATTTGAGGTTTGTGGGCATAAATTAAGTAGGCCAGTATAAGTTTGTTTTTCTCTAGGTACACTCAGTTACCTAGGTTCAGGGGTAGAATTGTTGACTGGGTCACTTGGTTTTTGTCCCGGATGCACCAAAGAATTGGAGACCTGAGATCAGCATGGGGAGATAGAGTTTATTGAGTAGATAAGCCCAGTACATTTTCAAGAAAAAAAGTGGGCCACTGCTGGAGCAAGAGTGGCAATGGCCCCAAGAAGCTCTAGCTGCACCCTTTTAAACCTACTTTCTGCATCTGTAATTGGCTTTGATTGACATTTTTGATTCACAGCTGGTGGTTATATAACATTTTGGCTTCTGCGCATGCACCTACCCATGATGCATTCTGTTATAATTATATTTATTTATGTATTGTATATTTATGAGTATCTAATGAGCTTTTGCCGTGACCTTAAACTTACTTGAGGGCAAGTTGTACTCTTTGTGCACATGCTCATCTCTTGGAAGTCCTCTTGTGCTTTTGAGCCAGCACTGTGGCTAGACTTTTCCTGTTCTGTTAACCCTCGGGGTGGCTCTGAAGGTATGGCCAACATCTGTTTTATCCCTCCTCACTGATGCCTAACTAAATGCCTGACAGAATGTGTGGCTTTTCACACAGGGTCTTTTCCAGGTGAGATGGAATGCATAGGGGAGATGAAAACCCCAAGGATATGTGAAGAACAGCTAAAATAATGAATCGTGGAATCCAAGCTAGGTGAGGAAAGAAGTGGGAGAAATCAAGATGGTATTGGAGAGGGAAAATAGGTAGAATGGTGAACTGAAAATTCTGCTGGAAAGGGACTTGCAATGGGGTGAGATTTCACAATTAACTTCCTTTCAGAACCCTGAAGATGTGACACTCTTTGGAGAGGAACTTCCATGGGAAATAATTATGGCAGCAGCGATGAAAGGTGTCAAGAGTCCTGAGATGGGAATGGGATAGACAAGCCTTGACCAGAACTAAATATCCCACCAACCTAAACGGATGAGAATTGGGATTAAGATTTAATTTAAGGAAAGAAACCAATATAGAATTTTTATACACCTATATCTGTATGCGCATATACACATGTGTATGCATTTCTGAGAAGGGCAGTGGAACTTTCAAAGGGTTGAAAGTTTTCCCCTTTTAAAAGATATTTATGTATGTTATAATTTATGCAATTTAAAATATAGTTTTAATTAATCACAAAAGAAACAAAGCTTTACAGGCTATATAATGAGTGCAATTTGATATAGAGTATTAAGATATCTAAAGAAAGAAAGTGGATTTGATGCAAGTTGGTTAGTCATGGGAATGTTTGAAAAAGGAAGTCATGAAGGCAGATTTGGCAATTTCTATCCAAGCATTACCCAGGAGAAAAGGACACTTAGCCAACAGACTTTAAGTATACTGACTCCTGACTCCTTTGGCAAGCCTATCCCTGTTTTAAGATGAATTAATCAGTTGTCGGAGCCTAATGCCATTAAAAATTGGAATCATCTAACTTTTTTGTTTTGATTCCACATTTATTGAACAGCATTCTGATTATTGTCTTTCTGTGTGTGCCTACAAGGACAAAATGTGTTGCTCATATGAGTTTCAAAAATTTTAGTCCCTATAACGATTATTTCACAATGTAAATTAAATCACATTCTGGTTTCATTTATGTACCTCAGGAGCTTGGATAATGTGATCTTGTTCTTGTGATGTGGATTTGCTTTTGGAATGCTGACAAAATCAAGTTATTAGACATTTAAAGCTGCAGGTCAATTCACGGGCCATAACGAATCTACCCAGGTAATGAATATTATTACCCTGTAAGGCCTTTTGGGAGGAAGCCAGCCTTGCCCCTGGCAAAATCCCCTGCAATCACTGTATACATCCTCTGCACTTGGAAACCTGGCTCAAATTTTACCTCTTCTGTGATGCCTTCTCTGGGCTCTCCATTTACTTTTAGCTGTCTGGGGGGAGTGTGTTTTATGGATCACACAATCTGCTGGGCTCACGGAGAGGCTTGCTTGCTCACAAGCAGAAGTTCCTTTTACAGGAAAGATATATGACTGGTTGATGTCTGTCCTTAGAATCCCCCAAGCAAGTTATGTCTTCACATTTTTGGTCTGGAAGAGAAGGCTTTAATTACATCCTTATTCAAATACGTATTCCAAGATTTTTGCAGGCCCTGCATGCAAGTTTTCCTATTACAGAGATAGAATAATTTATGGAAGGGCAAGAATACACATTAGGACTTCTTGTGTTAATGAAAATAGAAATTTTGATCACTGGCACGTACTAGGAGATGAAAAGGGAAATATTTGCCATCTAGTTCTCAAAGAAAGTACTGCTATGGTAATTGATATTCCAAGGAATCATTTACGTCTGTGTATATATAAGTCAGGGTAACAATATAATTTATCACTTAATCTAGGACACTTCTGAGAATGAAGGTATAAACTATAAATTATGCCAGGAGAACAATTATAAATTAAAACTGTCTTGAGTAAACAGAGAGGTGTGGTTACCCTATATGGAGGCTGGATTGATAATGAGTCAGTATAAGTCAGTATAATCATGCTCTTTGTAAATAGCCATTATCTACTACGATTGGTCAGTGCTTTATTTTGATATGCTATGTGCTATACTAGTTGAAAAACTTTTTTTAAAAGATTTATTTATTTATTTCAGAGAGAGAGAGAGAGAGCACACAAGCCAGAAGAGGGGCAGATGGAGATAGAGACAAGGAGGCTCCCTGCTGAGCAGGGAGTTGGACTGTGGGGCTTGATCTCAGGACCCTGAGATCATGACCTGAGCTGAAATCCAGAGTGGGACATTTAACCGACTGAGCCACCCGGGCGCCCCTAGTTGATAAACATATTTAAAACATCACTCCGGCATATAAGGATAAAAATAATTAAAAAAAATTTACACCTGAAAACTTACTTAGGTAGTGAAAGAATAAAGCCCAAAAGAGATTATTTTAAACAAAAATGTATAGGAGAAATAGTTTATTCATCATAAAGGATCTTACTTGATTATGAATAATATATTTTATATTAACCTTTTTAACACTAGAAGAGAGATTATATTACACAGAGAAGTTACTTTGAAAATATGTTACTTTGGGGGCACCTGGGTGGCTCAATCATTAAGCACCTGCCTTTGGCTCAGGTAATGATCCCAGAGTCCTGGGATCCAGCCCCACATTCGGTTTCCTGCTCAGCAGGAAGCCTGCTTCTCCCTCTCCCACTCCCCCTGCTTGTGTTCCCTCTCTCACTGTCTCTCTGTGCCAAATAAATAAATAAAATCTTAAAAAAAAAGTTACTTTGGGGAAGGCTTTTTCATTTTTATATATATATGTATTTCATTTATATATTTTTTATTTTCAAGGTAAAGGAATAATAAAAACTTCTGAATTCTGAAGTAACACATCACAAGCATATTCCATGTAATTTGTCATCTTTTTATTCCTCTTTTAGTCGTATTTTTAAAAATTCCATAGATTTTCATTAAGAAAACTGTAATTCCTTAAAAGGAGTGCCTTTAATTATATTAAAAGAGTGCCTATTTTATTATAGCTTTCTTGCTCAAATTCTGTATTTATCTAGGAAATTAGACTTGTAATTTAGGTTTTCAAATATGTTTGCATAGATGTCTAGAAATCTCTTATGAAACTTTATTTAAACTTTATTTTCTGCGTATCTTCCTTCCATTTTCTGTTCATGAGTGTGCAGAAGCGCCTGCAACTTCTCGATGGTGGTTCCTCCCCACTGGGAGGCTGCCCAGAGGTCCTGGGTGGGGGGCCTGGCGCTCCAGGCCTCAGGCGGGAACCTCTGAGCAAGCGCA
>CM052883.1:131358873-131422136 GCA_028534135.1 Potos flavus
TAACACTGAAAAAATAAAATCAAAGTATTTGGGAAAAAAAAAAAAAGAGGGGTTAGATTTAGTAAGACATTATCAGCATTTGAGAGAGTGGAATCTAAATACTGTTTTTAGATTTGCATGCAGAAGAGAGAATTAGTCCAGAGAATATGAGAACATAAAGGCAAACAAAAATACCTGTCAGTAGAGATATGCTAATTGTTTAACAAAGTTATGTAACAAATTAAAAAAAAATTGTTTAACAAACTCAGACCCATTTCAGACAATTCTGGATGTAATTGTTTACTGTTCTTTGCACTAGTCCCAAGATAAAAGTGCATTGACAAATTATAGGGGATCAGCCCTATGTAGATGGGCTGTTGCTTTGCTGTTGCTTGGGAGGAAGTACAGCATCCTCCGAGTAGGGAGCCATCCCTGGTAGAGCAAGAATTTAATAAGTGGGGTGGGAAGTCAGCAAAAGAAACCTCTCTTAATTTCTTTTTATCTTTATAAAGTTAAAATGCCATAAATTCTTACCAGAATAGAATAATATTAGAATAATAATAAAGAATGCCAGAAAGCTCATGCTTTGTGAAAGCTAACCCTCAAAGTGTATAGTAGGAGGTAAGGAAGATCAGCAATGTCAGGCAAGGGATGAGCAGAGGATGTTGTTTGGTTGTGCAAAGAGCTTCATAGTGTGTCTACATTATGTAATTTGAAGTACTGAGGCTATCTAGAACTCTGGACATGCCATTCTTTATTTTCTAAAGCAAAAGCATAATTAATTGGTTAATTGGTTATTTTTTTTTTGTATTATTTTCCACTACTCCTCTCCAGATCATCACAAACTATCTGCTTATTAACCAAAAGTTTCTCTTATTGTTTTATTTTATATGTCCAAAGAAGAAATAAAGCATCTTGATAAATGTGATCTCTGAAGATCAATACTTAGGATAAAAATTTGTTCTAATATAGCATTCTTATGTTTAAGGACTATTTCTCATTGGTTTGAATGTAAATTCCTACTTGTTTATGTTTGAAATTCTCTTCGACTCATGTTTTCTCCTTGGCTTTTGAAAATATTGACAAATTCTCAACATATATCATTTTGGACTCTCAGGGGTGAACCACCCTCTTTTTCAGCAGTTAACAAAGTCTGCTCTTATGTGATCAGCCAACTGGCTCTATTGCTGCCTCTGAACTCTGACTTTTAACAAGTTCCAAGATACTTTGGGGGAAAATTGCAAGTGGGAGAAATATGAGCATTTGTTGAGATTCTCTACTCTCTGATTAGAATATTATGTTTCTTGTCTCTTGTGGAGTAGAATTCTCTCTCATGAAAATGTTCCCCATCCAATAATTTTTCAAGGGTCTCAAGAGAATTCCTGTTCAATTAAAACTGAGAATTCTTTACAGAGTCTTCCTGAAGTCTAGGACCTCGCAGAGTGTTTGGGTAAAGAATAACATGCCAAAGTACATATTTTTATTATTCAGAACAACAAAATCCACAAAAACTGAAAGAAATTGTAGTCAAAGCTTTGTTTATATACCAATTCAACTTTTAAAATGCAGCGATTTATTTACCTTAGCAAACTAGGCGAACTAATCTTACCAATGTAATTTGCCTTCATTCTTCTCTCTGAACATTCATTCCTGTGAGACTGTTAATACTCAAATGGGCCCAGATGTCACCTACGTGGAAAATATTCCTACATGTACATCTGTAGTACTTGTATGTTGGCATGTTCTAGTCCCGTCCTTATATTAAGCCATACAATGGAATCTAACAATAACCAGTGCCTTACAGTTATACAGTGCTTTTGACCTTTAAAACACTTTTTTTTAACCTTTTTAACCTTCACTTTGCTTTAATATTAGGATAGTGCCTTATGATATTTAAATCATGTTAATTCGCTGTCACCAGAATGCATTAAATAGATTGCTAACCAAATTCTTTAACTATTTTTTTTAAAAAGCTATAACTATGTTAATTTCACCATATTCCACATGAAGAAAATATTGATTCTACCTTGTGCTGAAGTGCTTGTGCTATGTCTGAAATGCTGTTAGTTCAAGATATTACTTGGTAAGAGCAGCAGATAGAAGCTATCCAGATTAAGTACATTCTGCAAAGCAATCATATGAACAGTAGCTGAAGTCTCTGGGAATGGTTAACTGGATAAAGGGAATGCTTAGGACTTCTGTGCAGTACTATAGGAATAAAGACCAGTAGATGGAAGTTAAAAGGAGATGGAATTAAATTTACCTGAAGGAATACATTTACTACACATGCCTGTATCCTTGGTGCCTAGAGTTGTATCTGGCAGATATTGAATTCACAGGAAATGTTTGTTGTCAGAGATAACCAAAGATGAATATATTAAACTTTCTATAAAAGGAGTGAGCTCATTGTCACTGCATGTATTAGGCAGAGGCTGTGTAAACTTTGGTTGAAATGCCGTAGAAAGAATTCCTGCATTAGGAGTAATGTTGGATATGCTCCACTTCTTAGTTTCTTTTCTATATTTATGTATCTAGAGTTCCATAAATCCTTATCCACATTAAAGAGACTTACATTGGTGTCTCTATGTAAACATCACTTTTACAAGGTAAAATTTTCCTTTTTAATATGAAACGTTTTACCCTGACTTTGTAGATTTGAAAGCTTAATTTAGATTTTTGATGGACTAAATATCTTAGGAATTCACAGCCTGTCTTATTAAAAAAATCACAACATCAAGATCACCAGTTCCAGACCATAGAATTCTTTCCTTGCTAAGCCTCAGTATAATTCATGTTTCTGAGTAGAAAATGTCCTTAATTCTGATGGGAATTTTGACTTTGATTAGCGATGTCAGGACCTAATCTGATACCACATAGAGCAACAATAGTGATTAATCTTGCTTCTTACCTTGGTCCAATTTATACTTCATGCTCTCCTTCCTGGCTTTAACAATCCTTAGTTATTCACTAAACACAAGCACTCAATAAGTATTTGCTACTTTGGTTTTTCCAATACAAGAATAAATGTTGATAAGACAAAAAGGGACATGAGGAAGGGAGTGGTGGAGTGTGGAATGAGACTGAGTTCTCCAACACTACTCCTTTCCTGTGCCTTACTCTCAGTGTCTTGCCCTCATCCTTCTGTTTACCTTCAGAAAACCTTTTATAATACTACTGAGACCACACATTTCTGGACATATAAACACCATATTAACAAATGTTTCTGTAGTATATTCTCCAAGAAAACACTTGGATGTTTCCAAGTCATCTGGCTTGGAATATGCTAGCTTTTGTTCATTCCATATTTGCAAGTGTGGGAAGCTCGATTTCTCCATGCAAGATGCTGGTGGTTTTTCCCTTTTCTTTTTTAAAAATAGACTTTATGTTTTTAGAGAAATTTTAGGTTCATAGCAAAATTGAGTGGAAGGTATAATATTTGCCTTATACTTCTTGCCGCTATATATGTGTAGCCTCCTCCATTATCAACATCCTCCACCGGAGTGGTACATTTGTTAATGATGAATACACATCTTTACTATGCAGAGTCCATAGTTTACATTAGGATTCACTCTTAGTGTTACATATTCCATGGCTTTGGACAAATTTATAATGACCTGTATCTACTATTATAGTATCATACAGAATAGTTTCATTGCCCTAAAAATCCTCTTTGCTCCATCTATTTAATTCTTCCTCTTCTTAAACCCCTGGTAACCTCTGATACTTTTACTGTCTCCACACTTTTGCTTTTTCCAGTGTGCCATATAGTTGGAATCATACAGGATGTAGCCTTTTCAGATTGGTTGCTTTCACTTAGTAATACACATTTCAGTTTCCTCTATGTCTTTTCATGGCTTGATACACAACTCTTTTTAGTGCTGAATAATATTCCATTGTCTGGCTATGTCACAGTTTATTTGTCCATTCACCTACTGAAGGATATCTGGGTTGCTTTCATGTTTGGCAATTATGAATAAAGCTGCTATAAATATATGTGTGCAGATTTTTGTGTGGGCATATATTTTCAGTTCCTTTGGAAAATACTCAGGAGAATGTTTGCATAGTTGGAGTATGTTTAACTTTATGGAAAAGTGACAAAATGCCTTCCTATATGGCTCTACCATTTTGCATTTCCATCAGCAATGAATGAGAGCTCCTGTTGCTCCACATCCTTTCCAGCATTTGGTGTTGCCAATGTGCTGGATTTTGACTATTCTATTAGATGTGCAGCAGTGTTTCAGGGTTTTATTTATTTATTTATTTATTTATTTATTTATTTATTTATTTTAAAAAGATTTTATTTATTTATTTGACAAAGAGAGAGAGATCACAAGTAGGCAGAGAGGCAGGCAGAGAGAGAGGGGGAAGCAGGCTCCCCGCCAAGCATAGAGCCCAATGCAGGGGCTCAATCCCAGGACCCTGAGATCATGACCTGAGCTGAAGGCAGAGGCTTTAACCCACTGAGCCACCCAGGCGCCCCTGTTTTAGTGTTTTAATCTGCATTTCCCTAATGACAGATGATGCAGAACATTTTTTCATATGCCTATTTGCCATCACTATATCTTTTTTGATAAGATGTCTGTTAAAGTCTTTGGACTGTTTTTTAATCAGGTTGGTTATTTACTTATTGTTGAATTTTAAGTGTTCTTTGTATATTTTAGATAACAGTCCTTGATGAGATGTGTCTTTGCAAATATTTTCTCCCAGCCTGTGTCTTATCTTCTCTTGACAATGCCTTTAACAGCAGAGACTTAATTTTAATGAAGTCCACTAACCAGTTTGTTCATGGATTATGCCATTGGTGTTGTATCTAAAAAATTAACTTAATAATTCCCTGCCAAACCCAAGATCATTTAGATTTTTCCTATGTTATCTTCTAAGAATTTTTATAGATTTGCATTTTAGAGTTAGGTCTGTGCTCCATTTTAGTTAATTTTTGTGAAGGGGGTAAAGTCTGTGTCTAGTTCTTTTGTGTATGAATGTCCACTTGTTCCAGCACCATTTGTTGAAAAGACCATCTTTTCTTCATTGTATTTACTGTGCTCCTTTGTGAAAGATAAGTTGACTGCATTTATGTGAGTCTATTTCGGGCTTTCTATTCTGTTCCATTGATCTGTTTTTCTAGTCTTTCAATAAAAGCACACTCTTCATTTCTCTAGCTTTATAGTAAATCTCAAAGACACGTAGTACCAATCCTTCAATATTATGTTGACATTCACAAGATGACTTGCTGGGATTTTGATTAAGGTCAAATGAGAAGAATTGAAATCTTGATAATTTTGAGTTTCCCTATCTATGAACATGAAATATCTTTCCATTTATTTAGATCTTTGATTTCTGTCATCAGAATTTTGCATTTTTTCTTATACAGATTTGTACATATTCTGTTAGATTTATACCTAAGTATTTCATTTTGGGAAGTGCTAATATAAATAATATTGTTTTTAATTTCAAATTCCACTTGTTCATTGCTGGTATGTAAGAAAGCTGTTGAGTCTTGTGTATCTTGTGACCTTGCTTTGTTATTAGTTTCAGAACTTTTTTTTGCTGTTGTTCTTTCAGATTTTCTACAATCATGTCACCTACAAAGACAGTTTGTTTCTTCCTTCCACAACAGTGTGCCTTTTATTTCCTTTTCTTACTGTATTAGTTAGGACTTTTAGTATGATGTTGAAAAGGAGTGGTGAGAGAAGACTTTGCTTTGTTCCTGATCTTAGTGGGAAATCTTGCAGTTTTTCACCACTAAATATGATATTAGCAGTAGGGTTTTTTTTTATTAGTTATTCTTTATGAAGTTGAGGAAGATTCCCCTGTCTTTCTAGTGCTAAGAGTTTTTATCAAGAATAGCTGTTGGATTTCATCATATGCTTTTTCTGCATCTATTAATTTGATCTTATTTTTCTTCTTAGCCTATTGATGTGATACATGGCATTAATTGATTTTTGACTGCTGCAAAAGCTTTGAATAATTCTTTTTATACATTATTAGATTAGATTTGCCAATATTGAGGATTTTGCATCTACGTTTCTGATAAATATTGGTCTATAGCTTTCTTGTAATATCATTGTCTGGTTATTGTATTATGGAACCTGGATATGTGGCACTTTTGGGCCCGAGGCAGGTGGGACAGGAGGGAAAACCCAGAGTGGCTTTGGGGCCGGAACGGATTCCCCCGCTGGATTGGTCTGCTGCCTTAGAACACAGAGTTCCCTTATCAATGGTGTTAGAGTAATGCTGGCCTCATAGATTGAGTTCTTCTATCTTTTAAAAAAGATTGTAGAGAATTGGTATAATCTCTTCCTTAAATGTTTAGTAGAATGTTTGGTAGAAGTCTTTGACTTCTCACATCTATTCCTGTTTCTTCCTATCAAATTCCCTTTGTTATTCTGAATCCAATTCATATGGTATTATTCGGTGTGATCCAGTTTCTCCTTCCATAAGGATAAACATGTCATCTAGTTTTGTCACAGTGATTATTTTAAATTTGAACACATTATCTAAACAAAGCTAAACAGCCTTTTTGAGGGGGTAGATACAGTGTAGCCACTGTAGAACTAGTGTCTTTCTTCTTTGGGATATTAAGTTTTAGAATGGCATAATCCAGAGCTACTGTTTCCTTGTTTTCACAATTAGAAGAAAAGAGGCCAGTGAGGGTAGGATGCTGAGAAAGAATGAATCCTGACAATATTGTTATATACCAACAAATCAGCATCTGTGCTTAAAGTAACAACACAGGGCAGCCAAATTAGCTACTTGAGAAACTCACTCAATATCTTACGTGAGTATGCTACCCCTCCCCCATTAAATAAAGAGAGCTTTAAATTAATATTCAGACTTGAAGGTTGTATGGTGCTATATTTATAATACCTGCAATGGAAGTATAGGTGATTGACTCCAAGACTATTCTTTGAGTGGTGGTTTCTCTAGCATTGATTTTTACTAGAATTCTCCTTATCATTATCAACTGTTATGATGGTCAAGGATCACAAAAATTTGTTCCTGAGAGTACAACACACTGACTTCTCTTGGACTATTGCCTCCTATCTTTGGCTTTTCTTCAGAGTAGGGATATACATTTCAAGTGCAGGTCAAGTTCTCAGACTTCAAAGATCCATTACTAGGTTGATGCTGGCTTAATAAAATCACTTGAAAACAGTATTATCACAGGGTATGCACTTACTGTTTAAAATTGTCCTTTTGCTGTTTTGCCTTTTATGATTTTCTTTTGTATCCTTTTCTGTTGTTGAAGTGAGAAAATATATGAACATGTACTTCATGTATGTATATGTACTTCATGTATGAACATGTCCTTTATATAAAATGTATGAACATGTAATTCATATAAAATGCTCCTTTTTCACTGATTTCCACAAAAAGAGCTGTTTAGCAATGGATAATATCAACATGCTATACGTTACGGATTGAAACATAAATAAGAAACTAAGGCAGTTTCTCTCCTTAAACTTCACTGAAAAATTCTCATTGCTGTTTTGCAAATTAGAGAGAGAGTCTTAAAATACACAAAATCAGTAAGTAATATGCTTTAAATAGCTTTTATCACACAACTCTACTCTGTTAATTAAAAAAACCATTATCCATTTAGTTTCATGGATCGTGTGGGAGTGAGACCACAAATCAACGGGAACTGTCACTACCAACAAATTGAGAAACATTTAATGGACGTTTAGGAACAGTTTGGTTGTACTGTATAGATTAATCTTTAAAAAACAGTTGCTTGTTTGAGTGGGGAAGGAATTTATATAGTTTATTTTGATAAGGATGATAGGCAGTATTCAAATTTGTATCAGAAAACTGAATTGTAAAAAAATCTGCTGATTGTGGAGAGAAATTGAGTAAGCAAGTGTGAAATGTCAAAGGATATGGTAACCACCATGATGATGCATGTGGTGAATTGGTACTGTAGGCTTCTGTAAGAAAGAGGTCACTATTCTGAATCTTGGGTACCCAAATATAAAGCCAGTAGTGACTTGTACTCCTGTTCTTGATAGTTTCCTAAATCTGTGGACAAAAGGAGGAAATAAAAAAATTTTAAGGGTGATGTTTGGCAATTCAGATAATGCCATGCTGTGAATATGTTTGGCCATTTGGTGGTTTCTAGATCCTTTAAGGAAGAAACCAATTATTTTTTTCTTGTTCTCACTTTGTTAGGTTTATCAAATCCTCTCATTTATCTAATGACAGCTGATTATCTCTTCAGATAGAAAATCCTTAAATAATATGTCAGTATCTTTTCAAGGAAATGTAAAACTAAAACAAGTTATATTCTTTTATTATTTAAAGAATTCTTTTTTATTTTAAAGATTTATTTATTTATTTAAGAGAGAGAGAACATGAGCAGAGGGGAGGGGTAGAGAGAGAGGGAGAAGCATACGCCCTACTGAGCAGGGAACCCAAAGCGGGGATGGATCCCATAATCCTGGGATTGTGACCTGAGCCAAAGGCAGATAGATGCTTAACTGACTGAGCTACTCAGGCACCCCTTAAAGAATTCTTTATTCACTAATTCGTCTATCAGATTTTTATAGAAGACCTAATAATGCTAAGAACTGTTCTAAACACTGGGATACAAAGGTTATTGTGGACAGCTACTGTTCTGTAATATAGATTGGAGAATGAGGGAATCGAACACATAAATTCATTAAAGTAAAAACCACTGTAATACAAGTTCTAACGGGCACTAAAAAGAAGATGCATTAAATTGCCTGGAGAGTGAATTCCTTAATATTTTAAAGGTACATATATGTTTGATGGCTAGAAAAATGTAAAGAGGGATCTAGGCTAGGTATGTGTGAAAGACGGGAACTAGAAAGCATACAAGACTTTCTGGAAACTACAAATAGTTCAGACTGACCAAGGAACAGGCTGTGTGTGTGTGTGTGTGTGTGTGTGTGTGTAATACCAAGAGAGAAAACTAAATGTGAATAGAAGGAGCAAGGTAATTTATTTTTTATTTATTTATTTAGGAACAAGGTAATTTAAATCCTTATTTGTATTACTTAAGGAGTTTGAGGATTGTCTTATGTTAAGGAACAGATTTACCAGATTTTAAGTTAGGAAGAAATACATTCAAATTTTCTCTTTTAGAAATGTTGTACTGGTTTCAGTATGCCTTAATTGAAGCTGTGTGGAATTGAGGGTTGGAAGACAAGTTAATAGCCATAGTACAAATTGATGGAAATCTTCACTATGTTACTGGTAAGAGGAATGGGGGAGGGCGTATTTTGACAGATGTTTGGGGGACAGATGACAGTTGAGAATGTGAAATGAAGGTGATGAAGATACAGAAGTGGTTTAGATTCCTGGCTTGGGCTAATGGATGGACTAACATGCTATTTACCTTAACAAGCAGTGAAGAATGAGAAAGCAGATTTTAGGGAAAAAGTAACGAATTCAATTTTCGACATACTGTGCTTGAGTTATTTCAGCGACAATCAGG
Organism: Potos flavus; assembly: GCA_028534135.1. NCBI lineage: Eukaryota > Metazoa > Chordata > Mammalia > Carnivora > Procyonidae > Potos > Potos flavus. The sequence goes on from CM052883.1 coordinate 131,368,310, forward strand.
TGGACATATCTAAAAGACAGTTACGCATAAAGTTCTAGACCAGAGGACAAGTTATTGACTAGTATAAAAGTCATTAAAAATATGTGGCTGTTAAGAAAAAAAAAAGAATATGTGGCAGTTTAAATCATCAGTGTGTATATGGAGAAGAATAAACCTGCAAGGTTGGTACCATGAGTAACATTAAAAATTAAAGAAAAATGTTACTGAAAATGTTAGTCCGACAGTAGGAAAAAGTAAGAAAAAGTAGTGTCTTGAAACCATGAGCAAGAGAGACATTAAAGAATTAAGAGTGGTCAATATGATGAGATGCTATATTCAGATCTAGGAACATAAAGCTTGAAAGAAACCCAGTGGATTTATCATTGAAAAAATTGACGGTGTCTTTAACAAGAGATTATTGCAGTAGTTATGGAAGCCAAAACACATTTTGAATATTCTGTCAGCGAAGTGTAATAGAGCCCTGACAATTTTATAAAAAGATGCAATTGTTTATCCTGCTTGTTTCTTTTTCTTTGCTATGTAGAAGAACTAGAACAGCCAGAGAGGTACAGCTAGTGCTTCAGTGCAGAGTATTGTATCCTTTATTACTTAAAAAAAAGTAATAAAACATAATGTAACTAGATTTCTATTTTCCCAGCATAGGCCTGAGACAGTAACTTTCTGTTTCCAAGTGGCTAGTAAATCTCAAATAGAAGTGGAAGCCAAGCATAATGTACAATTGTTATTTCTATCTAAATGCATTTGATTTCTTAGTTCTCTTTGTTTTATACTTGGAGAACAGATTTTTTTTCCAATTAAAGATGGTTGGTACTGTTACACTTTATATAACTGAATGCATAAATAAATCCAGATGAATTATTATAAGAAAAGGAGATATTTTACTCTGACAACCTTGGAACATATTAGAAAGATTTTGAAAGGAATGATGTCTACTAATTGACTTTAAAGTCAACATTTAGAGATATAAACAAATAACCACTGGTGAGTAAAAAGAGATGTTTGCAACAATTTATGGCAAACCTGTGACTTAATTCTTAGTCCTTGTATATAAAAATTTTATTTTTATGTTTACGTGTCTGCTATAAAATTTTTGTTACATTATTTTTTACATAAAAACCAGTGGTCATTAAGATAAACATTTCTTAATGCTACATAATACTATTTCTGTCAGATAATAACTAAACTCTTACTTTTTAATTTAAACTTATCGTTTTTCTTGTCCTCCTTGCCCCAATTATACAAATATTATTTTGTAAAATAATGTGATTAGGAACGCAATGATAAAGAGTTGATTTGAATGGTGGTTTTTTGTTTGCTTTTGTTAAATGTATTTGTTTCTTGATATTTTGTATCTTAAATTTCTTTTCAGCCATTCTGTTTTATAAAAGTACTTCCATCGCTTTTAAAAGTATATATTTTCTAAAATAATTCTTCAATGTTGTAAATTAATTAATGGATAGTATTTTCCTTCCCTAGAATTTGATTCTGTGATCTTTATCTCAGCTTTCATTACCAAATCTACAGATCCTACCTTTGTCATCTTCCTCAAAATTTATTCTTTTTTGATCCATAGTGTATTTTGTAATACAGGCATTTGGGAAATTGTTCTGCATATTATTCGACAGTCAGAATATGAGTTGTGATAGCAAATTTGGGTCTAATTTTAACATGACTACTAAGAGACTCTATTTTGTTTCCTAATACAATTTCCATCTGACAGTGAACAAAGAGAAAATAGTAGATGTTTGTTAGGAAGCAAAACAAAACGGTTTTCTTCTTTGGTCAGTGGAAGAGTCTCTTGTGTAATAAGGGATGTAGACTATTTATTGAAATTCCAAAGCACGGAAAGTATACAGAGCAGTAATTTTTAGTATTAAAATATATTCTAAAAGTACTTTTATAACTTCAATTGAACAGTTTTCTACCACTATAGAAACACATTCAATATTATTCACTTTTTAGGATTTAATATTGGTCAGATGTGTTAATATTTAATATTATAGCAAACTACTTAGTTTGCTATAATATTAAATAATTACAGCAAATTACTTAGTTTTAAAAATGATTATTCACTCTTAACATAATCACTTTATTTGAGGGAATTAAAAACAGTAAAATAAAGAGTAAAACCTGACACTAGGCGGGGTGGAAACAAATTACAAATTGTTTTTGTTTCTATTTTGTTTTATTTTATAATGTTCTTTCTTTTTATGTGTGAAGTATAATGACAGAATAAGTTCTTCTCAGTTGATTTTTTGATTAGTTAACAAATGTTTACTGAGTATTTACTGTGTGCTAGGTACTTTACCAAATAGAGTGAACCAAAGAAACATGGAAATTATCAAAATCATGAGAATCTTTTCATAACGTTGTTATTTGCTACTGTCTGCCCTACGCAATTTACACATATTTAGATGGAAATACTTTAGATATACATTGGTAGAAAGTTAAATTCGCAGTACAGCTGATGTTCCATAGTTAAAGTGAGAGAGCTTTAGAAGATTGTTACAAAAAGCTCCTCTTGTGTCTATTTCTGTAGTCATTTGAAAAGGATAAAAGAAAGGACTGAAAAAATAGATCAACCTGTATTTTAAGAACAACAACAGTAAAATCAATAGCTGTACTGTCAATGCTGTCAAACTAACCTTTTCCACCTACACTCAAAATAAGTAGTTCTCTTCTGTTTGAGAAGTTTATATACATGCCATTTTGGCGCAGAGCCACCACTGTAATGACTAGATGGCTCAAGGAAGAAAAGCCAGAAAACTTTTAAACCATGCTTCTAGTTCTAAGTGAGTAAATACCTCTACCTTTTTTGAAATGTGTTCTTTATGAATTCCCTCACTTATAAATTCTCTCTGAGAGATCTGCTGGTACAGTAGGAATATTTTTAAACAAAGAAGTTCAGGAAATCCAGAGTATTAAGAGTACAATCTTCCCAGCTCATGTTTATTTGCTTGCTTCTTTAGACAACCTTTAAAAAGCGCTCTTCTTACAGTCCTAAATTTATTATGTTTTATTGACCTATTATTGAGATGGCTAGGATCATCCTCAGTTAATTGATGAACTCCTTTTCTTTACCACCGAGTCCAGAGAGGAAAGAACCAAATGCGTATTTATCGTTCTTAATTAAAAACAAATTTAGCTTTAAACTCCTAAGTAGAAAGCCTGACCTTAATGTGATCAATGGAATCATTTCAGAGATTTTGTTAATTTGGTTACAAGGAATAGAAAATAACTCAAATTATCTTATCCAAAACCTAGTGGAATTTATTAACAGGCTATTGGGTTATTTCATGGGATCCAAGGAAAATTGAAACAACTAGTTCTTAGGAAGAGCAAAAAACAAGACAGTGTTGTGATTCTTAGCAGCCATAATATACGCAATAGTTTCTTAGAGAAGGGGACTAGGGTATGGACCTGGAAAGAATTCCAATTATTCTCTGCATTTCTGGCCCAAAATCTATCCTACTCACACACCGAATAGCGTGTCAGGGCATTTGTCCTTTCATACTCATACCATGAAACTGAACCACTAAAAATTATTACTAAGAAGGTAAGGAACAATAAATCCAAGGAAAGAAAGGCAAAGGGACATTGCCCAAAGCCAGAGCATAGATTGTTTATATTGTATACTCAGGCTTCTAAATGGGGTGCATCTTATTTATGAAAGTCTAGCCCTTGGCTCCATGATCCCTAAACTATCCCTGACTTGATCCTTCTCACTTAACACCCTCTTCTTAGGGAATGGAGTGGAAATGATGGTTTAGAAAGCCTTGATTTCTCCTTATAGTCTAACTTACTAATCATCAAAATTTCATATATGCGGAGGATGATAACATGAAGTTCTTGGATTTTTTTTTTTTTTTAACCATTTTTGCTTGATAACCTTTTGAGTTATGTTTTGTAATTCTGGTTTTCATTGAGCATCTTGCAAGCTTTCTAGTCCTACATGGCTTTTTCCTTTAAATTACCAGGATGGCACATTCAGTGGTCACTGGCATCCCTGCATTTTTCAAAAAGAACCTTTTTCTTCCTGTCACTTCTCAATTGCTTTTAGTATTATCTTTTTCACCCTAACCTTATACCCAACCCTCATTTTTCCCTTCATGTTTTATTAAACCATTTTCCAGCAACTTTCATCCTTTAGTTTCTCTTCTTGTTCTGTTTTCCTGACTTTGACAATGGCTCTTCTTTTTCATAACAAATTGGGCATGTTTATTTTGCCTTAGGCAATTGAGGATAATCATTCCTCCAACCTCACAGAATCCTTTTAGATGATTTTCTCACTCGCATCACCATAGACACAGAAGTGGAATAAAAAATGAACTGATAGGTCTAGAGGGGAATTCTTCGAAAGATCAGTTTTGAAACAATAGGTGAAGAATAACTAGATATTTTGTAGATATTCTCTGATGAAATACAACTGAAGAATTTTTTTATATTTTTCTTGTCAACTATATATATATGATTTAGATACAACACATTACTGTCTAAACATGTACATTAAATTGACTCATGATCTGTGATATTATTCACATCCAAATAATTTTGGAATTGGCCTTTAAAATCTTCAAAATACCTTTATTTACTATGCATTAATCTAGTAATTTGGTTGCATAGATAGTACTTGAGGTTTAACTGATCCTTAAATAGGATTTATAGTTCTTTAAATTATCATTAAATCAAATTTATATAAACTATAACTTAATTTAGGACTACTGAAAATAGGGAAAGGGTAGCATATTTTCTTTAAGTCATTTTCAGAACTCTGATTAATGTTTATTTATATGACAAGAATACTATTAGAATTATAATTTGTTCCAAGTATAATATATTAAACATATTTATAAAAGCATGATGTTACCTGATCACAAAATCTGTTCCTTTTTTTTTTTTTTAGAAGATTTTATTTATTTGACAGAGACACAGGGAGAGAGGGAACACAAGCAGGGGGAGTGTGAGAGGGAGAAGAAGGTTTCCCATCGAGCAGGGAGCCCGACATGGGGCTTGATCCCAGGACCCTGGGATCATGACCTGAGCTGAAGGCAGGCACTTAACGACTGAGCCACCAAGGTGCCCCAAATCTGTTCCTTTTGAAAATAAAATATAAACAACATTTAATTCCCAGAGGAGCAGCTTATTTCTTCTAAAAATAATAAATTTGACTATTAAAAAGTTAAGATTATATCTTACATCAAGATGGATTATTAAAAGTAAAATTAATATAAATTGTAGATTTGGTAGACAATACTCTAGGCATGGTTATAATGGTTCCTATTTGAGCCATTGAAATTTCCAACATTTATGCTTATCAGGTGGCAGAAAGAGAGCACCAGGAATTCATCTCTAACCATCTGGTTAGTGGATGAGTGGTGGTAGATAATTAGAATTTCTTCTGCTTCATCTGACTGGGAACCAGATGGGGTCTCATCAACTCACATGGAAGTTCCCATTTGTTCACAAAGGATTTCACACTAAGTGTCTCTCAAGGACTTTGGGAAGTCTCAATGGGTTGAATCAAATGTATGGAAGAATGAGTCCAATCATTCTGGGCATTGTGTACTACTGGCACTCAATTCTTCCTGGACACTGCAATTATTTCCTAGCATACAATAGTTTCTAAGGGCTACAATGCATGGTAATGTCTGCCACGAGAAATCACTAGGTATCTCTTCATTCCCCTGGGCACTACTGCCCTGGTGCTAGTACACTGAAATCTCCTAATGGGTGCTTCCCTTGCTTCCCCAATCACTGGATCTTCATGATGCCAAAGCTACCTCATGGTGTCCAGGAAAGTGGAAAGTGCATCTCTATTTACATTACACCATCTGAAGGGTCCTAACACAGTTCTATTTTCACTCCTATGTTCCAAAAGGCCCTGAACACTGTTTCTGCTTAGCAAAGCAAATGGAAGCAAAATGAGAAATTACTGATATCTTGGTTACTTTCTTATTGTCTTAAGGTTTCTTCTCTGTTGACCACTTCTGGTTCTCAATTTAATTTGTGTAACATTATGTTGACTGCTATATAGATCACATTGTTTTATTCTTTGCGAAGAATTAAAGAAAACTGTGACAATTTCTACTTCAAAGATCTTACAGCTTAGTGGAAGATGGTTTTTTTAATTCATTTATTCAGCAAAGATTCATTAGAAATGGCGACATAAGGGACCTAGACTAATTGTTAAGGGAATTCATATGAAATGTTGATTCTTATAGGGATGATGGGCATTCATGACAAAGGCGGAATTAGGGCTTGTCTTTGAAAAAAGTGAACATTTTCAATAAGTTGGTTTTGGGGGAAGAGAAGAGAAAGGACAGTGTATTTAAAGCACATGATTTGGAAAAACAGATGTGGGAAGTACTAGGATGGTGGGTAGTACAGGAAAGTAGAGTCATCAGGGTTTAGGAAGATATGCTGAGGTAAGACAAAAAGATGAGCTGGGACTAGTTGTAGGAAATTAAAATTGCATGCTGAAGGGTTTGCATTTTATTCTAGGTGTATTGTAGAGAGATTGGAAGTTGTACATCAAGAATTTATGAAGAACTGTGTTTTAGGAAGAATAAATTTGTGCTTTGATGAGCTGGAAAAGCTAAAACTGATAATAAGACTCAATTACAAGTCTTTTATAACAATTGAGGCAGCCATTGGGTGCCAAATAGTATATTTTCTATTATTCCTGAATTGACTAAGGCCAATACTAAGAACAAAAGAACACTCATTCTAAATAATACAGCAATCAGCATTCAATTGGAAATAGCCACCTCCTGGCTGGACTTGCTGAACTGACCAAATCCCAACAGTATTTTACCATCTTTCTTCCCAGTTACAATAGGAAATAGCAGGAGAGAGGTGATTAAGCATTGGCCCTGTGAGTTGAACATTATTTCAGTGGAAGCTCATTCCCTCTTTTCTAAGTTGTAGGTGCTTTTTATAGTATGAAGCCACTTAAGGAAAATACCAGAAAATAAGGATTATAGATATCTGAACAAAGAGAGTAGCATCTAATTCTCCAATTGGAAGCACGGTAAGCTGCAAACAAATAGGTCCATTCTGATGTCACTCAAGCATCAGAGTGTGTAGTGAGGGATTCCTTGGGAGATAATTTTGGGATTCCAGGAATATGAAGTATTTTCCTTTCCAGTTCCCTCCTTCTGCTATTTGAAAGAAAAGGGAATTGTATCATATGTTTTCTGAAGTTGGGTAAGGAGGGGTCTTGAACAGGAATTAGAGTGACCACAGTGAGCAGAACTTGAAGGACTGTAGAGTAATGAATACATTTGGAAAAATTTAGGGAAACTCGCATTATGGAAGAGGACCCCATTTCTTCCCGTAGCTTCTTGTGAAGGATCAAGAAGTTACATGAGGAGCAGAAGCCAAGGGACCACTTGATGGCAAATCCAGTTTAGCAAAAGCATTAAGGGTCTATCAAAGGCAGACACAAACATTTCCAGGAGTCTTCAGCTTAGGACTTTGGTGCAGATTAGACAAAATCACCATTCTGGGTGCTTTTGACACAGCCTTGAGAAACTGAATGGGAACGAATTTCAGGATCCAATCATCGTTTCAGCTGGGAGTTTTTGTGCCCGGCAGCAAGGAGGGCTGGGGTGATGTTGACCATTGTCTCAAGAAAACCACATGTATCAACTATGTGAAGCCCACTCCATCAGCAGAGAACATTAGCATCAGAGAGAACAGACTGAATCTCAGTGATGTGAGGAACACCTCTTACTGGTGTGTGAGCAGTAACATTAAGACGTCTGTGTCTTCTCTATCTTCCTCTGTGTCTTCAACAGCAGTGAAACTAGGGCCTAGAAAACAACCAAGGGGTATCTGTAAGTCAGGCTAACTGTGCACCTTCTCATTCTTAGTAAGCGGGACTCAGTTCTACTCCTTAATGTGGGAGGCGGGACTAGGAACATAAACATGGAATCAAGTTTGAGAATGAACTTTTTAAAAAGAGTAAAACTGAGCCCTAAAAATAAAATGAAACCACAATAATAGCTAAATATAACAAGAAAATGATGAAATTTAGCCAAAATATCTTATAAGTGGAACATAGCATAGCTGCAAGGCAATTACTGGGAAAATTAAAATCATTTGATGCTTATATCCTGATGACTCGAAGCTCTTCAGTAAACTGGTTACACGTTAAACTATGAAGGCTTGCATTAAAAACGACAACAATAACCAAGAAATGGGGATAGACCCAAAATAAATTATTTAACCTTATCTATAAATTGCCCAGCTATTAAACATATTATCTCTTCTCTGTTCATCCATCTCTATCTTGCTTTTCTTTCTAAATCAGCAGTTTTACAGATATTGTAAACTGACTGTATCCACACTTTGCACATCCATGTTGCCAAGTTTCATATTTTTGGATATTTCCCAATAAACCTTTTAAGATACAGCACACTCAATCTCTACTGACTTCAGTTTCTGAAGTCTGGTCATTTTTAAATCTGGATGACATTATCTTTTTATATATAATTATATTTAATATTTAATATATTAATATATATAAAAGAACATACTCTTCCTCAAATGTAAGATAAAATAATACTATTATTTCCACATACATTTTGATGATCCTCGATTTCTCTAATGACATATATTTTCTTATGCATTTTCTTTTTATTGCTTGTTTTTGCTCTCAAATGGGAGAAGAAAATGGCACTCTTTAAGAAGACTGAAAAGTGGATCTAAAAATTTTTAGTGAATTTTGTTTTGTGAAAAAGAATTTTGGGGGGCCATTTGTTTTCCTGGTGAACTACATTTTAGGTTTCAGAAATTGAAGATAGAAAACATGTATCAAATCTATTTATTCAAAGAAATATATTGATCTGAAGAACAACTGATTTTTTTTTTTTAAAGATTTTATTTATTTATTTGAGAGAGAGCGAGAGAATGAGAGAGAGAGCATGAGAAGAGAGAGGTCAGAGGAAGAAGCAGACTCCCCGCTGAGCAGGGAGCCCGATGTGGGACTTGATCCTGGGACTCCAGGATCATGACCTGAGCCGAAGGCAGTTGCTTAACCAACTGAGCCACCTAGGCTCCTTTTTTTTAAAGATTTTATTTATACAACTGATCATTTTTATGTAACTATTAGAATCACTGTTTATTTTGAAATATACTATATGCATCGCTGGATTTTTTTCTTCCCAAAGAAATTCTAACAACAACACAATAGAATTTAAGTATAAATTTTACCAGAATTAAAACACATAAATGCAAAAACAAAACAAAAAACAAAAAAACACACATAAATGCAGGTAAGTTTGCCTTTCCATGAAGAAAATGAACCTAACTCTAATGTACAGTTTAAGAATAGTAGAAACAGTCAAAATACATCTCTTTTACATTGTTTCAGTACTAAACGTACTGGGTTTGAGAGAAACCTTATTCTCATGGGCGATATATTTACTTACCAAATACTAGGGTGGATAATTTCTGTGTATGGCTCACACATGCATCTTATGTTATTTCTTATTTGTTTCAAGTTCAAGGTGAAATTGTTGGACAACACATCAAATTATGAGATTACACATTTTCAGAGTTAATAGAACCCTGTCTATTGGCTATGGATGCAAAGTTAAGATCTCCTAATCTAATTCTCCTTTTTAAATGAGTTGAGAGTTATGTCATTATTTAATGTCAGAACCTGAACTTACACCAAGGAATAAAAAATTCTCAGTTTAGTGTTGTATTTCCCCTATTCCCAGTCTGTCTTTACTTCTAAGTAAACATCTTTTTTTTTTTTTTTTTTTTTAAGGCAAAAAGACTGATGTGACTGAATTGGAAATTTGTATCACTTCTACCACATGTAAAAGATGTTGAAATTCTTGGAAAATGAGAAAATAGTATAAGGTGATAGAAGATTGTCACTTGATATTTCTTATCTCTTCAGTTCTCTTTCCTGATATCCCTTTGAAATCAGCTTTTTTTTTTTTTTTTTTTTTTTTTAGTTCTCTCAGCAGCCAACACCAACTCCTTTAAGAGAGGAGGGAAAGAGGAAGAATTAGAAAGAATATTATTCTAGCGTGTTTAAAGGCTGTTCAAGTACTGAAAGGGACTTAAATCTCCAAAGAAATTAGGATGCAGTCTTTCCTTGTTATTGTGGAGAGAATAAATGAGTATGTAGTTAAAATTTAAAATAGCCTAGGAATAATAATACAGCCTTTGAACATCTTTATAATATTGTTATAAAAAATATGGAAAATAACATTTTAAAGAAGAGCAGAGTTCATTTTCCATGAGGTGTGTATGTGTGACCTCAGTCCTCAAGAGTTGCAAGTTTTTAAAAGTTCATCAACTTCATGGAGTGCCTGGGTGGCGTAGTGGGTTGAGTGTCTGACTCTTGGTTTTGGCTCAGGTCATGATATCATAGTCCTGGGATCAAGCCCCACATCTGGCTCCCTACTCAGCAGGGAGTCAGCTTGAGGATTCTCTCTCTCCCTCTCTCTCTGTCCTCCCTACTCATGCATACACTCTGTCTCAGAGGAAGGTAGGAAGGAAGGAAAGTAGGAAGGGAGGAAGGAAGGAGGAAAGAAGGAAGGAAGAAATCTTTTTAAAAAGTTCATCAACTTCAGGATAAAATAAAAATTCCTTCACTTTACTAAGTGGGAGACTTTGTGACTTAGTCACTGCCCCATATCTTTAGCTTTGTTTCTGCCATCCTTCCACATCTCCTTTGGGCTTTCGTTATTCCAGGTTAGGTGCAGTTTCCAAAACTTTCTTTTCTCTGTATTTTTGTTTTGTTTTGTTTTGTTTTTTGTTTGTTTTTCAAATGCTACTCTCTCTATCTTCCTCCCAGCTTATTGTCAAGACTTAGCTCAGGGGAGCACAACTGTGCTATTGTAGCATTCTGTGTAATCCTCCATCTGATAATTTTCAAATGATTTTTTTCTAAACCTGTTTGTCTTCCCTAATGCTAGGTGAGCAAACATGCCTTTTATCCCTTTATCTGTAATATATCGGTGCAAGTTTTTGCTCATAAAATATTTCTTCAATAAATAAATAGATAAATGATGTTAGAATTAAGAAATTTGAATGAACAGAAACAAAGCATGTGTGCCCAATTAGGAGTTATTTCCCTTCTCCAACAAATAGAAACTTGCCTACTTTCTGTGAGGATACATTATACTTTCTCTTTGAAATTTTCTTCTAGAAAAAATCAGTACTATGAAATGTTCTTGTATTTGCACATTATTCCTCAAAGAACGGCATTTAGAGTTTTACAAATTGAAATGTCTTTGTCACACCCAGTGATATCAGCCGGGCTCACCTCTGACATCAGTGAGTTTACTATAGTTCATTTCTACGTGGATAGGTCAACTTACGGTATTAAAGACTCACAAGCAATCAGACATTTTAGCTAAACACAGATGGAAAAGGATCACAGGGCCTCACATCACTTAACATAGTCAGTGTTCCTACAAATAAATTTCAACTGGCCTCAGTAAAATTGGAATTTGCTTACAATTAAACTGTGAAGGAGACTGAAAATCCAGACAAATGTTTACAATGGACTAACTCCTCACTGTTAATTATCAGAACTACCAAACTTTTAAATTGTAGTTTTTATAAAAATGATGTGACGAACACACCATGCTTATTACCTATCATGGGATTTTTCTTTCTAGTTAATCATTCTATTTACAAAAGAAAGCTAGCATTTTTTTTTTCATATTAAGCTTTAGCTGAAAATACATGATCTCTATTTTTGTTGGAAAAAGCTTCTCTTCCAGAGATGGATTTCTTCCATTCATATTTTTAACACTTGTATATCAGAAAGTTCTAATTAAAAAAACTCACAAATGAAGAATTTTAAACTCCCAGCAAACTTTGATTTTAATTTTTTTCACACCGTTTTCAGTGCTTTCTTACCTATGTATTTCAGTTTGCCCTCCAGAAGATTTTCAGGATCATGTGATTAGAAGAGATGCTCGTATTTCAAAAGGGAGGAAAGAATTCTAAACAAGGCTACTTCAAGAACTAGGAAATCACCACTTCACAAAGATATAAAACATAAAGGTCATTTTTATATTTTGTCCCTAGCTATATTTTGTTTTTCATGATAAATTTTGCCTATTTAGGAAGAGATGTACTGTTCAATATTAAGTTTGATTTCTATTTCTTAGTTTGACTCAATGAGTTTAAAATCAAGGCCCCAAACCTCTTTGCTTTGACGTTGTCATCCGCATCTTGGAGAGTTTTATTTAGCAATTTCTGAGAGCAGTTGATTGTATGATTTATCAGATATACCAAGTTAGAGTTCCATGAAGTTAAAACTCATTGCAAAGACTCATAAGAAGCAATTTATTATTTTTTAGTTCTGAGAGAAATCTGCTTTTTTTTTTTTTTAACAAGTGTGATGCTTTTTTTTTTAAACCCAAGTGTGAGGTTAGTTTAAACATCAAGTTCCACAGATAAGCATGCATAATGAGCACATTTTAAAAGCCTCTTTGTGGAATTAAATTCTGATTCCATGGTTTTGACTTTAGCAGGTTCCACTTGCAATGTACAGTCATGTGAAGAAGGCACTAAGGTCTAAATCTTAAGTCATAACTTTCAGAAAAGAGGAATTCTAATATAAACCTGAGAAAAGATGAGATTGAGTTAGATTCTTTAGTTTTTCTTCCCCCCTTCCCTCTTGCATTATCCTTAAACAATAACAGCACTTTCCCTAATTTCGTTTTTCATGAGGGTGCTATGGTCTGAGGTTTGTGTCCTCACAAATTCACTTGTTGGAATCCTAACACCCGATGTGATGGCATTAGAAGGTGAGGACTTTGGGAAATGATTAGGTTCTGAAGGTGGAGCCCTCAAGAATGGGATTAGTGCTCTAATAATAGAGATTCCAGAGAGATCCCTAGCCCCTTCTGCCATGGAAGGATATAATGAGAAGTCTATGACCTGGCAGAGAGCCCTCATCCAACCCTACTGGCACCCTGATCTCAGACACCCAGTACAGAACTGTGAGAAATAAATTTCTGTTGTTTTAAGCCACCGAGTCTGGGGTATTTTGTTATAGCAGCCTGGATGGACTAATGTGGAGCCAAAGGGGAAGAAACAGTTGATAGTCAAGACTAGGAAGAAGGATATCAAAGAGGAAAAGTATTACCAACAGTGTAACATCATAGAAAGAATATCTCTTAGCTTGTTTCTTTTTGTTTATTTTCCTTTCCATTCTACAGTGTAGGTTCCTGTAAATACTCATTGTAGGTTCAGTTGATAGCATCAAAATAGCGATGTTAAAGTTGTGTTTTATAAGAAATTAAATATTTCATGGTACTTTATAAGGCACATTGACATTGGATATTGACACTTAACTTGAAGTTAGTACAAAATTAATTATGAACATATATAACTATTACTGCAACTGTATTTTTCATAGGTTCAAATTCTATTAAATAGATTTATCGTAAGGTAGACACAGGCTAAAGTTGGAACTGAAAAGTCATTAGAAGATGTGTCAGGTCTAGAGATGAGACAGGCAACTCTGTCTCCATCTCATGGGTGATACTAAATCTCTCTCCTTTTTCTCGTTTGTCTGCAGCATTGTTTCTGTACAATCTTTCTGCTCTAACTTCCCATTACTACAGACATGTTGGCTCTTGAATTTTTTTCCTTCTGATCAATCTAATTTTTCTTTTCCTCATTGCTTCTGGCTATTCATGGCTTCTTCTGTTTAATGACATTATATTTTTTTTCATAATTCTTCATGGCTTCTAACTCTACCTCAATTTTTATGGCCTTAACTCTTCTTCAAATCTTTCCTTGGCTTTAGCTCCTGCTGCTCACTCCTTTGTTCTCTTTCCCGTGTTAAATTCCAAAAAGAGATTTGATTGGCCCAGTTCCTCTTTTGGCACCAGACCATGCTGTAAATCTATTCCAGTCTTTAGATCAGATGTCCTTAGGTTCAGTCAACTGTAGATGTTGGAGTCACGCATCATGGGATGTAATCACATTTAGAAGAGACCATAACAATATTAAGAGTAATGTCGCAAAGGCTATAAACTCTGAAGCAGAGGAGATATCTTTCATTTGTAAAATTGTCAGCATAGTGCCACTGGCAAAAGAGAATTTATAATTCTGGCCATATTCAAATAATATATATATGATTTTATGCCCATGTGCCAAAAACTATTCTAGCCTCTGACATCATAGTACTGATCAAAAATAAAAATAAATTGCCTACTCTTAGAGAGCTTGAGTCTTTGTGGAGAGAGACAATGATAAAAAGTAAAGATAGTAAGTGCAATGAAGGTGGCAGTAAATACTATGAAAAATAATAAAGTAGGCTGGAGGTGCCTGGGTGGCGCAGTTGGCTAAGCATCTGACTATTGATTTCAGCTCAGGTCATGATATTAGGGTCTTCAGATTGATTCCTGCATCGGGCTCTGTGCTCAGTGGGGATTCTGCTGGAGATTCTCTCTCTCTTTCCGTCTCCCTCCGCCACTCCTCCGGCTCACACGCTCTCTCTCTTTCTCCCTCTCTCTAAAATAAATAAATAAATCTTTTAAAAAATAACAAAGCAGGTTAAAGGGATAGAGACCCATGGCATGTCTAGGGTTATGAGACTAATTGTTATTTTATGTAATACTGTGAGGGTTGTTCTCTTTAAAAGATGGCATTTGAATGCAGAAATGACTGAAATCCCTCCTTAGCTTAATACCTCTGACTGTTCTCAAAGGAGTTTGCTCATTGCTCACACTTACAGGTTTTAATATCCCTAAAATCAGAAAGGATAGGAGTGGGGTTTTTTGTTATTTTTGTTTTATTTGCTTTAAACTACTGAGGAAAGAGGATGTTAACAAGAATATGTTCTGCTTTTGCAGTTGGTATTGCATGGATTGGAACCAGAAAAGATAGGAAGGATTGTGGTACTGGCAAGGAGAAAAACAAAAGTATCTGAGTCCTCAATGATGCTGAGAAGAAGGGAGCCACCCAACTTCAGCCTGAACCTAGGATGAGGTCTTGGGTCTTAGATGTTAGCTTTATAATGACACAATAATATGTAAAACAGAACTCATCCTTTACCCCTAGACCAATCTTATGTTTTGATGTCAGACTGTATTATATCGAATCTATCAAACTAGAATCTCACACTCAACTTCAATCTTACTTTGTCTCACCTTCCTTATGTACACAATTAGCCACTAGTTCCTATCCATTGTCTTATAGAACTGTCTACAAAATACATCCCTTGCTTTTCTCTTATTCTTGCTATGGGCTTCTAGGCTTTTACAATTTCCTTCTTGAATTATTGCTACATCCTCGTAGTCAGTCTTCCTGATACCAATCCTTTTTTATCCCAGATTGTACACTGATCTCAGAACCATTTTCTTAAATAGACAGAGCTGCTCTTTCTATACACTGACTTAAAATCCTCTGAAGGCTCTTCATTGTCTCATATGGTGATTCCAAACACAGGCCTAGATTTGAATATGCTTATCACTTCATGTTTTGTTTCTCTTATCTGCCACTCCAACATCCCATGACTTGGAAAATTCTTACCCTTCCTTCAAGATCCAGTTCAAATGTCACCATTGAGGAGGAAGGGAAATACTTCCTACACACGTTGAGTCCTTCCATATGGAAGGATCTCTACAAGCATGACTTTCGTGCTCTCCTTATTTTTCTTCTTAGGAGAAGTGGAAAGACTCTCATATTGGTGAGTTTGGGAGGAAAAGCTGGGCATACATGGTTCCACTCCCTCATCTCTTCTCTTTGGGAGCTGGCCTATAGCAAGGGCATGTTTTTTCTTCTTTCTGCCATGTGGTGAGAGGGCCTACTATTTTCATCTTTCTAATTCTGAGGCTCAGTATTACTAAGCCCATTATTACTGCATATATGAGGCACCTGGCATAGATTAGGCAGTCAATAAATGACTGTTAAACAGATACTTAATGAATAATAAAAGTAAAATATGTTCTCTATCAAGTAGCAGAACTCTGACAAAGAAAAGTAGTATTTTGGTATACCCCTTTCAGTTCCTATAATAGCTACTTGAAGAAGCCTTCAGCATCTTCAGAAAGTATGAATTTCTCTTCAGTGGACCTTGATTGACTGTACATTAAAAATCACATTGGGGTGCTTGGAAGACTCCCTACAAATTCCCATGTGCACCCTCAAGATTATGATTCAGCAGGTTTGAAGTCTAGGCTGAGACTGATCATTTTAATAAGCACCACAGAAGATTCTTCAAATGCAAATTGGCTACTGTCTTTAGGTTTTTAAAGAACTCTGTTTATATCTCATTACTGGGTTTATTCACATGCCTGTCTTCCCGAGCAGGTTATGAACTCATTAGGGGTATTTGTCTCAGAATTGCAAACATACAACCCAGAACCTGGAACCCGGTAGCTAGTCAATACATGTTTATTGAATCAGTGTTTGTTGATAAAGATGCACATGGAATTTGTGCTTCCTTTTTATTTATAAAGCCAGCATTTGGGGATATTAAAAAAGAACACAACGAAGACATCATTATTCCATTAAATGAGCTCACCTTTAGCTTATGAAGAGTCCAAAATTCAGGGGGTTTTCAAACCATGTAGCTTGTAGCATGTTTTTAAAAAAATAGTAAATATCTTCTTTTCTATGCCTGATTCATAATTTTACATTAAATTGTCACGGTCTTCCTTTAAAAAAACATGGTAAAATGATAAGTCATAAAAATCCCTACTATATATAATGAATTATCTTTATTTTATCCTGAGAATTGTCCATATCTTAAACACATTAAATATTCTCAGCTCTCCTAGCTTTCACTTGCATATATTTTTCATTTGACCACAACAGCATGTTTGCTAAGCAACAGAAAGCAGAAGATCTTTCAAAACATAAATCCATGAATTCCCCTCAAGAGAGGAAAAGGCAATACTTCTGCATTACTTAGGGAGTGAAAGGAAAGACAAAAAAATCAGATCAACTTCTTTGCAGCTGTGCTTCAGAATTCAAGGCCACACCTGGACCGGGTAAAACTTCTCTGATTATAAACCTTTGGCTGAAAGGAAAAGTTGCTGCCTGAAAAAGCAGACTATGTCTTTGGGGATTCCCTCTGGCTATTTTAGTACTTAACAAATGTAATAGCCAAAGCTTTATATTCTGAAAATAGCATGAAGCCTGTCTGAGCACTGTGTTTCTTCTTGAAAATTCCCACAGTGAATTTAGGTGTTTCAGATGCATTTAGAAGTTGGCAATGTATCAACTAGAAACATCTCCCTAAATCTGTTTCTTTTTTTTTAGAGTACAATTATTTATCGTGTAGATATGTTATGAGTATGGTATTTGCATATGCTGATTACAAACATAAAATTTTGCAAGTGTTTTATAGTATCAGGTTGAGATACACACATATTTTAAGTCTGAATATCAAACAGTACATTTACATATAAGGTATACCCTGATGAAAATGAAACATACACATTCGTTCTCGGCTTCCATAAAAGAAGTCCTCATATCAGTGGTAAAATGATGTCCTTCTTACTTTATCATTTTAATACAACTGTTGAATACTTTGTGGCATGACATTCATACTCAAAATTGCTAAGATGAAGTTAGGCAGTAAACTACCTTCCTTGCATAAACATGCATTGTCTTCACATGAAATTTAAATGTAATTTTGATCAAAATATTCTAGTGACACAAGAGTAGCAAAGCATATCTAATAGTAAATGCTATTTTAATGGCATTAAGTTATGGGAACTTTTATATCGAAGGGCAATATTTAGGAATAATTTTTATTATAAAATCACAGTGATTTGCAGGAGATTATAAAGAGAAGGACATTTTAGAAAGCCACCCAGTAAGAAGCGCCAAGGTATTTGTACTAATATTGCCAATTATATCGTCAATAAGTTTGCCCTGGAATTTAACGTAAAAAAGAATATCCACTGAATTGACTGGAAAACTATATTATTTTCAGTTTTTATTAATAGTAATGATGAATAAAAACACCCTAAAGATTTTGGAAATGTGTCAGTATAATCATTATTAACTTTAATTAGAATGAGGAATACTTAAAAGCTTAATAGATAGGTTCCTAGACCATTAAAGCATTCCTCTTAGTTCTTCAGATTTATTTTGGTGGTCATAAGAAAATATAAAATACCAGTAATGTAAACTGATTTTATAGGATCTTTATAAGTAACGTGGCAGAGAGAAGATTTGGTAAATAATTATAGACGCACGGACCATTTATTGAGTAAAAAACACGTGATAGAAATTCTTCACTATTAATCCTGGTGGACAATACCCAAGAAATAATTTTGTGATTGTTCTTGTCTCAGCGTCAAAGTACGGTTTCATTAAATGGGCTGCTAGGGTATCAGAACACATATTTATTGGTTTGGAGCTTTTTCCAAAGTTCTATAGTATTAAATGGCATTTTTCACAATTTATAAAATCATATTGACTCTTTTCATCCTATATTTCTTCCAGTTGAAAGCATAAATTATTGACAATGGAAACAACTTTAGTGAGGAAATCAGAGGACTTGGCACCAACTAGATCTTTAGAAATAAAGTTTAATTTCAGTCTCGGCTTTAATGCTGTAAAATAAAGTAGATGGACTACATAATATAATGTTCAATTATTTCTTGAACATTTTCCAATCAACAGATTTATTGAATGTTTCTTATGGGCCTGGTGCCTTCTATGTGTGAGGCACATTCCTGATCCCTGGGTAGTACGAATATCATGATAAAGCAGATTAGATTCTCCCAGCTATGGAGTTTACATTCCGCTGGGGTTGACAATAAACAAATAATTAAATAAGTATATGATTTTAGATAGCAATAAGTGTAATAGCAACCAAGGAAGGAAGTAACAAATCACTGGAATGAGGAGCTATTTGATTGACAGATGAGAAGGATCCAGCCATGTAAAGACCTTGTAAGAACTTTCCCTGCAGAGGTAAGGAAAAGTGCCATAAGCCATACAAATGAACTTGTACCAAGGAACAAGGATACGTCCAGTATTGCTTGAACATGGTAATCTAAAGGGAAGTAGCTATAAAAAGGTGTAAGAAGTAGTTTAGGTCAGATGATATTAGAGTTTGGTGAGGAGTTTGGATTTTATTTCAAGTGCTATGGAAAGCCATTTTAAAGTTTAAATAAGATAGATGTTTGATGTGACTTAATTTAGCTAACAAAAAGAATAATATGGTGACTGTGTGGAGAGGACCATTTTGTGGTATGTGTTGTGCCCAATTACATGTATATGCTTATGTATATGAATGCATGAATATGGACATTAATATATATATACACATATCTACATATGATGAGAAATCAAGTTGAGTCATTTAATCAAATTTGATTTGATGAATTAAATTAAAATCCTATAAATTTTCCCTCTAATAATTGAAAAATTAATTAGAATCTAGTTGAGTAATAATGATATTCAATGAAAACCTAGTTGTTGTATGTGTAGAAAGATGGTATGAAGTATTAATTGATACTTGGAGGTTGGCTGTTGGTCTACCCTGGCTCTATAGCCAGGCAGTAGATCAGTAGTAATGATGAACAGATAGAAAACCTGTAAGATACTTTTTTTTCTTTCAAATTGACTGTGAGATTAAAGTTTTTAGATGAAGAGGATGAAGTCCAAACAACTAGAATAAGCATCTTTTAAAAACAAAAGTTGTAAAATTGAGCTGCCAGATCTCTAAAGAAGTCTTCTATTCAGTAGAAAAGGTGGTTTGAAGGAACATTGCTGGTAAATGTTACTGGGAAATAAGATAATTTCACCCTTAAGTTATACATACTTTGATTTTAGATTATGTATAGTTCTAAGTCACATCATATTCTTTTGAGAGCAGAATGACACATGAATGAGTAAGTAAAGTCTGGTTTCTAGTCTGTGTACTTACATGCTTAAAATGGAAATTATTTTTTGTAACTGGTTACTAATTTGGATGTACTTCATAGGAGTGCTTGAGTTACTGACCCTTTTTAAGCCTATTGAACCTAGTTAGTGGTACATATGTTTTTAAACAATACAAACTCAAAGTGAAAGCCATACTTCTTATCCTTCATAGTGTTTCTTCATTTCTTCCAATTCCTTTCTACTCTCTTCTTATGTTCCTTAAGTGACTAAAGCATTTAGAGCTGTGACTGGTACATAGTAACTAGTAAGACAATGGTAATAGTATTAGTTACCACAATAGTTAGTAATGACACTATTTACTGTATACTGATCCAGAAATTTCAGTGTTCTTCTTTCCTCATTCCTCTCAGTTCATAGCCATTTCATATACTTTTGCCTTACATTGTCTTTCACTTTATTGCTGTAATTAAATCTCATTGATATGAGACTGGCCTTTCTTCTCTGTTCCATTTCTCATTGAGTTAGTTTGGGCCCATATCATCTCATCTTTGTACAAGTACCACCCAAGGAAGAGGACCCATGTTCTGGACTGTACTCTTTTTTTTTTTTTTTTAAGATTTATTAATTTTTTTTTTTTTTTTTCGAGAGAGCACATAAGCAGGAGGGGCAGAGGGAGAAGGAGAAAGAATCTCAAGTAGACTCCATGTTGAGCTTGGAGGAAGACTCAGGGCTCAATTTCATGACTCTGAGATCATAACCTGAGCTGAAACCAATAGTCAGTTTAACTGACTGCACCACTCAGGCGCCCCATGGACTGTACTCTTTAGAGGAACACCTCCTGGTCCTCTCCCAGCCAAGCCCCCATGGGTGAGTCATTTATGGAGCCAAGGGGAATGCACTTTCCTTACCCTAACATCCTTCTAAACTATACTTCAGGAATCCAGAACTTTTTAAGAGCCTTTTTGCTGGTTTTGTCTTCCCAAGGGTTGAGTGGGTATTCACAGAATTGACTTTTTGGCCAACTATTCTTTGTTTTTTTGGTATCCTGGAGGTGGTTGGTAGTGGCAGTGGATGTTTTTGGTCTGGAGTCCTTGTGGTGAACGGGAGAGCTGGAGGAAGGAACAGAAGAGGGACACAGACTGGGCCTCCGTTCACACCGTTGCCCTATCCCAAAAACGTTAGTGGAAGGTCTATTCGGACAAATGCAACCATTACCTCATTAGCCTTCCTCTCTCTGGTCTCATGCTGCATGCTTCTTTCTCTAGTTTAACACTTTCTGGTGTCTTCTCACTGGTTGCAGGGAAAGTCCAGCCTTGGCAAGACATACAAGTCCTTCATATTATGTTGTAGGTTCATCTTTGGGCGTCATTCTGGATCTCAGTCCCGACACTCCACTTTCCATGCCTTCTGCATGTTGTAATTTTCCATACACATTGTGCTCTTTCACATTTCACTGTGTAGAAACTGCAGGACTTTCCACTTCCTGGAAGACCTTTCCCATTTACTGCCTTTAAGAATATGTTCATTTATTCCTCTAGATTCAGGTTGAATACAGCCCTTTCTATGAAGATTTTCCGGTTCTCTGTAGAGTGTTTCTTGCCCCTCTGCATAGTTGCCCACTTTATAGCTTTCTTTGATTATAATGCTTTTTCTCTTATTTTGTGCTTATTTCTTTGAGCATCTGTCTTCTTTGCCAGGACCTGAATTAGTCAAGGACAGAGGTCTCATTTATCTAAGTCTTTACATTATCTCCTCCTCAACCTGCATCCTGGTTCCTATAGTAGAAACTCACTGCACGTTTTCAAGGAAAAATAAAAATGAGGGAAAGAAGAATGATGTATCACCTTTTGCCTTATCCTCCCTGCTGAGGTTGCTCCTGTTGTTGTTCATCTTTTCTATTTCTTTAATTTCAATCTCTCAATCTGGTCCTTTGTTAGTGGAGAATGAAGTATGGACTTGCACATTTCTTACACCTTCCAAATTTAGAAATAAATTTATCAATATTCACTATCTTATTTGTCAGAATTGACAGTTATAAGGAATTATTTCTATGTAAATAATATATAAATTTGCTTTTTTGATAAAAGAGAAAATATATTATTTTGCCAGGTTTTTTATTTTGCTTTGGCAAACTGCATACAATGCTCAAGATCTCAACACCAAAATTTGTTTTTATTCTTAGTTCAAGTTGAAGCGATAAGGCACAGAGATTCTATAGGTTTTGGACCTTAAATGGAGATGTTTTACTGTGAGGTGGACACAGCAAAATCCAGAGACAACCACACATTATTTTCATGTGCATTCTGTGATTATTTGGACATAATTGTACTAGTGAAATAGTCTGAGTTCTTAACATGCAAAATTTGAGAGAGTTTTAATATAGGGGAGAGTTCTTAATATGGAAATAGATAAGTTCTTGTTTCATAAAATTTTGAGGAAAAAGATGTAAAAAAGCAATTATTAAATAATGGAAACACTAATCTACCTTCTTTAATTTTTAAAGATTAAAAAATTTTTAAATTTTAATTAAAATTTAAAAAATTTAATTTTAAAAAATTTAAATTTTTAAATTTTAATTTTAAAAAATTTAAATTTTAAATTTTAATTTTAAAATTTCTGGAAAATTTAACAGTACCAAATGGAGGGAACTGAATTAGGCACCAGGCACTGTACTAATTACTCTGCACGTTATTTTATTATTTCATTTAGTCATTGTTAATTAGGAAGCTATCATCCCCATGCTACAGTTTATGAGATGGGTACTTAAATATATTAAGTAATCTGTTCAAAGTCATAGAGTTAGTACTTTTAGAACCAAGATTCAAAGGTATTTTATATGGCTAAGAAAACCTACTTTAAAAAAAAATTCCAGTATAGTTAACATACAGTGTTATATTACTTTCAGATGTACAATATAGTGATTCAACAGTTCTATACATTACTCAGTGCTCATAATGTTAAGTGTACTCTTAATCCCCTTCACCTATTTCAGCCCCCCCACCTCCCTTCTGGTAACTACTGGTTTGTTCTCAATATTTAAGAGTCTTTTTTGGTGTGTTATCTCTTTTTCTCTTCGTTTGTTTTGAAGAAAGCTTTTAACCATTATACTATAAATCTTACACCAAATGTGGTAATACTGCAGGCTACACAGAAGTGTAAAGGGATGCTGAGAAATGGTTAAAGAAATCTGAATGTCTGTGAGCTACATCATGCTTAAAAATACAAGTCATCTGCCATTTTCTCTCTGCAGGATTTTAGTGTATTTAAATAGCAATAAAGTTGAAGATATTTCCTGGGGATTAAGAACTGCCTAGAATTAAAGGCCAAATGCTTTCAACAAGTTCTCCTAATCAAAGATAAATTCTCAGGAAATGCCTTGTATGCTCCTCATCATCATTTAATTGAAAGTTCCTTACTTGAATTTACTACCTCTCTAAGCTTTTGTTAATTATTACTATTGAGGCCTCAGTAATAAATAACCTTTCTCTGAGATTTAATATCCATACACTCCTCCCACTCCCAAACATGTGTTCCTGGAGAAAAAAAAAAATCTTAAAATACTTTATAAAATATGTATATTAATTTATTCCTTAATTGTAAAATATGACAATATTAATTTGTTACAATGATATTTAAAGCAAAATGCAACTTAAAATCTCTCTACCTCCATCCTATAAATGACATCCTTGCCTAGCAGAATGACAATATTAATTTTCAAGTCATCTTGAATCCAAATCACTTCCTGTATATATCTTACTTATAACTGTAAGACAAATAACTGAAAGAGGCCAACCAAGACAATTTACTTTTACTTTTGGGGGAAATGAAAATCGTGACAACTACTGAATGATTTGCTCACTTGAACACTGACTGAAAATTCCATGTATGAGGAATGGAAATGCTTTGTTTTCAAACCACAAGCAATAAGGCTTTTTTCTTTTTTTTCCTCTGCCCCCCCCACCCCCACAGCTCTTCAGCTAAATTTTCTTTTACCATTTTAGAATGCAGGGCCATCTTTAAGTTATTTCGTTTGTAACTTGGCCTCACGTGAGAAACGCTAACACAAGGAAAGAGGTATACATATAAGGTTTGTTGCTTCAGGGTATTATTAATAGTGGCTGCCTTTTATATGTATTCTTTAGAAAATGTAGTTTGTAATCCCTTTCAGTGAATCCCGGGAGTAGATAAATAATGAGGCCATGCTCAGGAAATGTCAGAGGAAGGTGCATCCTGGGAGTGTGTTACTCCATCACTTTCAGGAAGTGACAATCTAGTCCTCTGTCAAACTGGTCTGTACAGGCCTTCTCAATGTGGCAAGCTTCCTCCGATTCATGCCTCGGTAAGTAGTTATGGCTCAGATAGGAGTGGCTCTCCTAGGTTTCAGACTCCCCTTCTAGGAAAATGTTTCCATCATTCACCATTTCCTACAATTGTTATACCTCAAGCTGAAAAAGCTGTGCCTAGCTGGGAAAAGGCGGGATTCTGGAACTCTCCTTTTCCTGTCTATCACCTGAATTAAAGCCAGAGGGAGGGGAAAGGGATATAGCACATTATGACATCTCCACTGAAAATGGAATTTTACAAAAAAGTTTTAGAAACTTACAGCTAATTCCTGTATGGATGCCTTAATTTACGTAGACATAGAACCAAGTAGGAAAGAAATGTAGTCTTTCCAAAGTTAGGTTTATATTTTTCTTGAAATATTCTTTCTTCACCCCACTTCTTCTTTTTTTACACATTGTGACAGTCTAAGTTACTATACTTGAAAATGATTAAATAGAACTGGAGATGAATCCCATTCTTTATATTTCCTCTTGGTTTCCTATGGCCAAGTAAAAGCCTTGCTTAATGGCCATCCAGCTGATGGCTGACTATACAGACTGGGTTGGATTGTTCCAGAGACTGTACATTTCTCAGGCTCTCTGTCAAATTTGTTCTTTCTGCAGTATTTACTGATAAAATGGAGGTTAAAAAATAATGAACAGTGATCTATAAATTCTTCCTAGTACTCTTTTACCTAGGAACTTGCACAGGCTACTTAATATTTTTCAAACTTCTATCCATCATCTCCTATAAGGAAATCACAGTCATATTATCCCAGAGAAAAAGACTTCTCTTATTTTCCATCAGTACGAGAATAGTCTTTAAATCAAGAGTGACTTTAAATCCAATGCCAATATAGTGTATAATATCTTTGCCTTTCTTCTACCCAACATAAAAATTGAAAATAACATAAAATTAAAAATTCTTTTTATTGTCACAGGAAGTGAGGATTTAGTCTTGTTAACATAAAATTTCTTTTACATTAGCAATTTTCACACATAGGTAGAACTTTAAAGGTTGTATGCTTATGTTCATTGCACAACAGAGTCTGTTAAATAAACAAAACTGAGCCACACGTCACACTGGAAATTGTATGTTAAAATTCTGGCAATATAAATTGCCTAGAATTTTGATGCTCCTTTTTTGAAAAGAGAGAAAAAAACTCCTTTTACATATTTATCTATTTGCTGTAAATTAGAATTATCAGTTAAGGAAAGATATTAGAGAGGGAACCATGAACATAATTATATTCTAGGTGTTTCTCAGTCTTAGTTAAATATGGGAACAAAACTAAGGAATGCTTTTTATAAATATTTAATTTTTTTAATCCTCCAGCCTCATGTCCTTGATGTTTCAGAGAGAGGATTTTTTAAAAAATATGTCATTTGCCATGTTTCTTGTTTGCTTTTTTAATTTGTAAAATGAAACTGTTCTTCCACACAGAATTATTTTGTTTAAACTATTCTGGAGGGAACTTCAGCGGCTGTGATGTGATTTTGATATTCCATGGACCCTTTCTGGAAGTTTCTTTAGCCACCAAGGAGATCCTCCAGAGTAATGTCTGGAACTGTTGACCCTGCTTTCCTAAGCCCTCCATGCAACTGGCCAGCAGGGCGCAGTGGCTTTCTTGGCTTTTGCTTTATTTTTCAGGATATTTCCTGGCCTCGTTGTGATCACTTTTTCATTGTCAGCCAGCTCGTGAACTCTCAGGAACAGACATCCTCACAAACAAAATGACATTATGAAAAACAGACCCTGGATATTGGCACATTAGCAAAACAGATGGGGATTTGGGAAAGAAAAAAAAAAGGGGGGGGGGACTTTTTTGGAAAGATTGGCATGGATCTCTTACATGTATACAAAATGTTGCTCCATTCTTCACCACCCAAAGCAATATAAATTTTAACTTAAACAAGCAGCATTCTAATGTAATTACATTAAAGGAGAACATATTGTATGAATTGATAGAAGGAATTTAATTATAGGATTTTAAAGAAGTTGCTTGGCAAATCTCTGGGTTATTGGTAATGAATTTATATTTAAGAACCTCAGAAGCTCAGTAAATTTAAACAATCGAACCAAAATTTGTTTAAGATTTGTTTTATGTAATATTAAATACTTATTTTGAATACAATCCTTCATCTTCCTAATTCACCCAATTCAAAATAATGATTGGCTAACGTCTTGTGAAATAAAGATTTTTTTCTAACATTGAGATCTAACATTTATTAAGAATTTATAGTAGATTGGGGTCTATATTAAAATCTACATTATCTCATATACAATAACCCTATGATGAAGATAATTTTATTATCTCATTTTTTTTTTAACAATGGAGGAACTGAGGATTAGGCAGTGTGGTCTAGTTCGCAGGATTAGCACATGCTGGAGCTGAGACTGGACCCCTCACAGTCATTGCTCTTAGCTACTACACCTTCCCCAAATAACTCTTTAATCGACCTTACTTGATTCCTGTGCTTTTCAACTTTGGTTACACATTAAATAATCTGTAGAATAAAAACAAAAACAAAAACAAAAATAACTAGTGCCTAGATCTCACCTCAGACAATTCAGTCAGAATTTCTGTGGTGGGAGATTTGGTCTGGGCATTAGTAGTTTTTAAAAGATTTGCACATTATTCCGAATTGCAGCTGAGATTTAGAATCACAGTTCTGAACCAACAGTGTTCTAGGTGGTGAGATTACAAGATGAAAATGATAAGTTCTTTCCCTCACATGGAAGTATGTTAGTTTCCTATGGCTGGTGTACCAAATTTGGTGTATCAAAAAAGAAATTTGGTGACTTAAAACAATAGAGAGTTACTTTCTCACAGTTCTAGAGGCCGGAAGTTCAAAAGCAAGCTTAAAGCAGGGCCATGCTCCCTCCGGAGGTCCTAGGGGAGAATCCATTTCTGGTCTCTTCTAGTTTCTGGTGGCTGCCAGCATAATTTGGTTTGTGTCTACACATGTGATTGCATTGAGGGCCTACCTGGGTAATCCAGATAATCTCCCCATGTCAAAATTCTAATCAATCTGTAAAGATTCTTTTTCCAAATAAGGTAACATTTAAAAATTCCAGGGATTAAGACCTGATATCTTTGGGTGGCCATTATTTATCCTTCAATAAGGAGTCAAACAACAAAAGTTAGAATTCAAATACAAATAAAAAAATGCTATGAAAGAGGGAGATCTTTACAATAGATCCAGGGAAATTATGCAGGTAAAGGAAAGCCAGCACTTCAAGTAAGTGTTTTTAAGCTATTCATATGCTATTCTATTAATTATAGCTTACTCTGTAATATAAAGGCTATTCTTTAAGTGACCAACACTTTCCAGGTTTAACTTTATATTTAATCTTTTTAAAATGTTTTAAAATTATATTTATTTTAGAGAAAGACAGCATGCGGGGAGGGGCAAATGGGGAAGGAGAGGGAGAGAATTTCAAGCACACTCCCCACTGAGTGTGGAGCCTGATGCAGAGCTTGATCTCACAACCCTGAGATCATGACCTGAGCTGGAATCAAGAGTTGGATGGTTAACCAACTAAGCCACCCAGGCACCCCTAGATTTAACTTCTGTTGTTGTCATATTTGAATCTTTCCAAAAGCCTTGATTTTCAGAGAGTAGCTTTACACTTGGAATTTGAAATTTCTACTATGAGTATGCTGTTAATGGAAACAAGGTTTGGATGGAATAACAGGAGAGAAGAAAAGACATTTGACTTATTTATAGTTATTTAAGAATTTAATAGCCAGGGGAAGAGAGTGAGGCTGTGTGTGTATATATAAATATATGACATTGATCATGAAGTATCCTTTTTCTCTTTTTCTTAGAGTTAATGATTTTCAAATTTGTGATTTTTTCAACTTTTAAATAATTAATAATCCTTAGAAAGATTATATGTATATTATAGAATGTCTAATATAGGAACTTTCTTCAGACTAAGTAATAAGACATATATTGTCTTTATTGCCCCAATTTTTGTTGTGAACATTTGGAATTGCCTAGTAATTGGCAATAGATTTCTCAGCTACAAATGTGACTGATAATGTAAAAACCTTCCCCTTTCTTTTGAAGTTCATCTTCAGTTCAAGTGTAAAGACTGTAGCTTTTGGAAAGAAATAATATAGCTCTGCAACTTGTCAGCCAGGTGACCTTGAACAAGTTATTTATCCTTAGCTCTAATATAGGGTTAACATTACTTATTCACAGAACTGTGAGGATTAGGTGATAAGACATACTTAAAGTATAACACAGAGACTAATATGGATTAGATTCTTTAAAAAGTTATTTGTCAACTGCGGAAGAAGCCTTAGCTTGGTGATAACAGAAAAGAATTTACAAGTTCTGAAGATATTCCTTTCTTATTGGAATTCTTAGTATCTCACAGGAGCTTAGAGGCCTCCTAGCAGATAATCAACACAGCTGAGATAATGGTTCTAACCGGGCCCCAAGTAGAAAAGATCAGAGGAACAAAGTCATTGGTTCTAGAAAAGTTCACTTCATTACAAGTTTAGATTAAATTTGACTTTGTTCTGCATGAAAGCCCAAGTATACACTCTTCCTTACTAAATTTCAGTGATATAGATCTTTTGTTCAAACCTTTGTGGTTACGTTGAACACAAATTTATGTTCTAAGGCATGAGTTAGGATCTAAATTTAGTCACAAATCATGGACATAAAGAATATAACGTGCTTTCGATTTTATTATGCATGTCATCCAGAAGCACTCACTGTAGCAAATTTAATTTTACTTTTCAAGTAGATTTGATCAGCAAAATCAAATGATCTTGGAAACATCAACTTCAAAAACATACAAACGAACTTTAGCCTGTGCTCCATGCGTTTTATTTCCTGAGAATTACTAAACAATATCTTCAGGCAAAGTTAAGTAGATTTGATTCACAAAATTTTGCATCTAGACTCCCTTTGAATTTACACAAGGTTATATATCCTTATGGGAAAGTGATAATATTTTGACATATTTTATTTCAAGACTTACTAGTTTAGAAACTTTATTCTGTACTAACATTTTGAATGTCTTAAGCATAGAGAAGAAAACTGAATGTCCTACTGGGGGAGATATTTAGATATCTAAACTGTAATCTTATTGTTGAATAAATGGATTTAGGTATTGCTTCAAAACCAAAAATATATAATTTATAAAAGTAAAATGTATAGATTTATAAAA
Source organism: Potos flavus (assembly GCA_028534135.1). Lineage (NCBI taxonomy): Eukaryota > Metazoa > Chordata > Mammalia > Carnivora > Procyonidae > Potos > Potos flavus. The sequence continues at coordinate 131,397,665 of CM052883.1, forward strand.
GTGAGATAGATTTTCTCTAGAGAGAAAGAGGTAGAAGAGGTAGGATCTTAAACCTCAGTTCTTATATATGATAAAATATTTTAATAGTTTTTAAAGTATAGGGTAAAGTTGAAGGATAAAGTATATAAAAGGACTAGGAATAAGGTATATAAAGGAATAAAGGTATATAAATCAACTCTTCAATACTATAATATCTGGTTTAGTGACTTTAACAGATGAGATTTTTATATGACCCAAATCTAAAAATAAAGCTACATATATTTTAAAAATAGACATTAGTGTATTCTTTCTGTTTTCTAGCCAAAATGTGAGTAGTGTGTTTTTTGCTGTTAAAAACTTGATCCAACTTTTTCATGGCTAAATGATAATTTTCCCAGGGTTATTCTCTTAGAAAATGTTAAAATAATGTTTTAAATGCTCCTATGGTACTTCCTGAATGATATTTGAGACAGAGGCAGATACTCCTTGCTTTTGATCTCAAGCAGGCGAGATTAATTCATCCATAGCTTTAAAACTTACCCTGAGAGATGTTCAGGTTTTATGGTGTTAAGTTATTTTCACAAATGATTGTTTAACATTTGTGCAATCACATATGATTCCCAGTTCTATTTCATGGTTTTCTTTTCTTCAGTCCTTACATCTAATCCAACAGGAAATCTGGACACTACTTTTTTGCACTTCCACTTTATCATTACACTGAAAAAGGATAATTTTTTTTAATTCCAGTACAGTTAATAGTATTAACAGTGTTCTATTAGTTTCAGGGGAACAATATAGTGATTCAAAAATTCTATGCATTACTCGGTCCTCTTCAAGATAAGTGTACTCTTAATACACTTCACCTATTTAACCCATCTCCCAACTCCCCTCCCCTCTGGTAGCCATCGCTTTGTTCTTTATAGTTAGGAATCTGTTTTTTTGTTTGTCTCTTTTTTATTTTGTCCATTTGTTTTGTTTCTTAAATTCCACATATGAGCGAAGCCATATAGTATTTGTCTTTCTCTGACTGACTTATTTCATTTAGCGTTCTCTAGATCCATTCAAAGGATAATTTCTAAAGTTAGAAACAAGACTTTCTTACAAATATCAAGTGAGCACATACTAAACATTTATTTAAATCATTAATGAGGGAATCAGTAAGAAGGTATAAAGCTAGTTCGAGGAGCACTTAGGGAACAGCGATTGATATAGTCTGTTAAGAAAGACAAGTTGAAGTAGATTTTCCAAGTTAGGGACAAAACAAGTTAATTTCTACAGGGTGATAAATTACAACCTTTGGGATTTCCTTTCTTCTAGAAAGATATTATTTACAGCTCCAGTTTCTGCAAGTGAACATGTAACTTCACAAACTCTTGGCTTTAATCAGTAGTAAAAAGCAAAGCAAACAAACGTACATACTCTAGGAAATTAAATTATTTTTGGGTGATCCTGTTAAACGGTGTTCCAGTATGACACTGAAATCATATGCAAATATTCTATTTCTTTAGTAGCTCTTTTGGATATTTTTTCTTAAGAGTTTCCTCTTGTGATTATAAATAACCCCTAAAGAATATTCTTTGCCACAAAAAAAGCTAGTCTTCTTGTATTTTGGTGTGATCAATTAATATAGGTTAGTAAAAGGCATTAATTAAACATATAAACTTCTTTATAGGCAGCAAGTCTAGAGACAGTTAATTTTGAGCAACTATTATTGCTGGAGAATTAACTTCTTTCTAGAGATTGGGTAAGGAAAACATTAAAAGTAGTAACATACCAAAATAAATTGCATGGGATAAAATATGACCACAAATTCTTTTTTGCTTTTTTCATCCAGTCTTATTTCCCCCTTTGAAATTTGGGCTGGTCTTGTGACTTTATTTAGCCAATAGAATTCAGCAGAAATGGGTGGCTGTATGTCTTTTCACCATCATATTACATCAGAATCACTTCTAACACATCTATCTCAATAAATATTTGCTGCATAAAAAAACAAAACTCTGAAATTTGTCTTGATACTGTCCAGTTGACAAATGAATTATCAAGGCATAATTTTTACAGAAAGAGGATTATAAGTTTTACCTCTACACTGAGGAGTTTCCTAAATAAACTTGAGCAGTTTATCTCTACCCTCCTATCTTTCTGAGTCAGGTCTGTCCCAGTTCAGAATTCTTGTGCTTGGCAGCAACAACCCATATTGAGTTCTTTACTAGTGCTGTCACATTATCTTTTAATATCTTCCTTATTTTTATTCACACCCTTTGAAGTCTCTGCCAAGGCATGACGGATAATAAGATAATCAGATGCACTGATCTTTGCCTTGATATTACCTATGTAGGAGGAGGCACAGAATAAAGATCATGGGGTTTGGAGTCAGACTCAGAAATATGATGTGAGTCATCATATTACCCTGCAGCTAATAATCATGTAACTTTAGACCACTTATTTTATTTCCCAAGCCTCCATTTTCTCGTATGTTTATTGGGGAACATAACTACCTAGTAAGGCAATTGTGAGAATGAAAAGAACCTATGTATACATAGTTCCTATTATGTAGTAAAGGATTAAGTAATTGTAGCTATTGTAAGGAGCAGTTTTCCTCCCAAATGTTATATGACCTTTTACTAGATGTCATCAAAGGAAGTTGAGGATTTTAATGTTGAAAGAAGGGAGGCATCCTGGGTTAAGTGCCTTCTTCCTAGACAGCTGGCTATCTCAATCTTCTCCTCCTAGGGCAAACACTATTGCTTAGGAAGAAGACACTTTGAGACATAAATAATGAATTTTCCATTGTGGTTGACTTACCCTAGCCAAATAATTAGAAGAAATTATAATTTTCAAAGAATAGCTGCAATTTTTGAATCTGCAGTAAATTATAAACTTTGAAATTATATGTATGGTAGATAATTTACAGTTCCACATATATAACATAAAAACTTGACTAGAACTTCTTGATGTAATCTTCTTTTGAGTCCTCAGCTCTCAAAGAATTTCTTACTACTGTGATATTTACATGTCTAGAAGAGTGTTAAATGCATATTGTGTTTAGAGGGTATTTACTGAACTATAGTTTCTCCTATTCTAGCAAGTTGTCTGCATTCTGGGTTCTTCAAAAATATAATCTGAACAGGCCATGTTGAATATGTGAGGTGAAGGTAAAATACTGGATAAGGGGTAATTTAAAGCATGTTGAATTAATGAATAGAAGAACAGAACAAATTATTATTTTTTTGGTTCCTGGGAAAATTTAACTATAAAAGTATTTTTTCTAATTCCTGAAGTTTGTATTATTTGAAAATGAAATTAAATCCTAGAACCTATTTCAGGTAATTTGGTTCATCTAGCCTCAGGTCAAGAATATGCTGCCATATTACTCCTTCAGTTAGCAGATTAGCTTTTAATTGATGGATATCTATATTCATAATTGGATTTCCTTTGGTCAAAGTCAGCTTCTGCTGATTTTCAGCTAGTGAGTTCATCTATTACTGTATTCTACAGCTAAGAACTTAGTTTTGAGGTTTTATTTATTTATTTATTCCTTTTAAAAATAAATTTCAGAGCATAGATCAATAGCACATTTGAGGCATTTGTTATTGGAATATATTTACTTCACTTTAGAAAGAGGAGCTTAGGCTCTTTTGTTTTCCTCCTTTTTATTTGTGGCATTACAGTTATGCTTTAGTGAAGTAAGAGATTCTAATTAGTGTGATCAGTGTTGATACTCAGATCAAACTCCTATTCGCTTCCTCAATTATTTGGGGGACTGTGTTATTCTGGAAATGACTTTAACTCATTCCCTCTGTTTGGTTTAGGAACAGCCTGATATTGTTTTAAAGAGCATAGCTTTAAAGTACTCAAATTTTCCATGAAACTCTATTTGCTCCATTTAAAAGAGTCAGCTGTTCTACCTTTGTTTTAGCTGTCCTCTGCTACACTCACTGTGGTGGCAGGAATCACCTTTCAAAGGTCACACAGAGCCAGTAAAAAAGTCATTCAATTGGTGCCAGTGGTATTCTGGTTCCTCTGTGAACTATCCCATCATTACTCATTGCTATATTCTTAAAATCCATTCACTAAAAGCATAACAAAGGGGGTGGGGGAGCTATTTCCTTTTTGGCTTTAATGGAATACATTATAATTCCTTGGTTTCTATATACCTGAAAGATATTTTAAGAGGTCAGCTGAACTAAGTCAGCTTTTTATGACTCAACCAACCCACAGTCTTCATACATTTGCAGCACTTGTAGCTTTTTCTTGGTCATTGCTTACAGTTTAAAAATTCTCTTTAAATGTTCAAATTTTGCTTCAGTGGTTTTTAGTAAAGACATTACTAGTGTAGTTTTCTGATACCTAAAAGCTGGTCACAACAAAAATGAAACTATGTAAGGTTGTTTCCACAATTAAGCCAAAATGAAAGAAGAAGAAGGCCACTCAGTAGAAGTAGGTGCATCTTAGGGGAGTTTCAGTGTCTTCCTAATTTCCACTGGCAATCCGCCCACCCCCAACACACACACATGCACACACACATTTGCATACAGAGGTGACTATCAGTAAGGACAATTGACTTTGCCTTATCTTTTGTAAAAAATTATGCACATGCAGCATCGAAACTAGTCTCCTAATCTCGTTCCCTTCCTAATAAGCCTCTTCTATATAAAACTACAACAAATGTCACCGTCACCAATTTCCTTGTTTGTGTTTTGAAGGTACTGAACTAGATGATATCTGATTTCTTACATCTTTGAATTTATATACCAAATGTGTTTATCCAGTGGTATGGCCATATGGATAAGGAGACTGAAGGGAGACTAAACTATACAATTTGCTGCAAATGGCATGCATTTGAGTAGGAAATGTAGATTGATATGATTTCATGGTTTGTCTTCATGGAAGCTGTCCATGGTCTATTCCTATATGCTGAACACAACTCGTTAATGACTATAATGTAATAAATATAGAAAACACATTCCTTTAAGAATACCAGTCTCTGTTGGAGGAAAAGGACAAATACAAATACTACATGGACTTATGAGATGGGCTGTAATGTATAAAACATAGTTCCTGTTACATAATAGAGAATATATACATGTTGAATTACCTTTTTGTCTTATTTGTTAAATTTTTGATATATAATTGACATAAAGTATTATATTAGTTTCAGGTGTACAACATAATGATTCTATATATGTATATATATTGAGAAATGATCACCACAATGTCTAGTTAACACCCATCACCGCACATAGGTACAAATTTTTTCTTGTGATGAGAACTTTTATGATCTATTATATTAGAAACTTTCAAATACACAATACAGTAGTATTAACTACACTCACCATGCCCTATATTACATCCCTAGGGTTTATTTATTTTATACCTGGAATTACCTAGCATTTTTGAAGATGTATAGTTTGATTATTCTTTCTGTGTTCCTTTAACAGAAACATGACATCAATACCCAGCTTACACCAGAATGCTGGATTTCTTGGCTCTCTTTTATTCTCCATATCCATCCAATTATCTGTTGAACTTGCCCACTTTTGCCATCACTACTCCACTACCATAGTTCAGAACACTATTATTTCTCTCCTAAATTATAGCAATGGCTTAGCTCAGGTGGAATCTGTTCCTTTTGTGCTGTCCTACAATTTGCCTTCCAACTTCATTGAAGTTTTTTTCAGTTTCTAAGATTTCCCATAGTTTCTTTTTAATATTTTTGTTGTTGTTTCTGTGATATCATCTCCTTTTCATCTTCTAGTGAAATATGACTTATTTCTGGTAATTTTTTTGAGCCCCACAATCTGGGTTAAGTGTCTTTCTTCCTACATACTGGTATAGAATATTGGATTATCTCCATTGTTGCAGTTACCATATTCTAATTGTCTGGTTATTTATTTATATCAATGACTAGACCATAGACCATAAAAAAGAGAATCTGTTTTGTTCAGATTGTATCTTCATCTCACATGATGCCTATTATATCATAGGTCTTCAATAATCATTTATTGAATTATTAGAAATAGGGCAAAGGTTGGCAAGCTATGGGTTGGCCAGTCATCTGTTTTTGTAAATTTTTATTGGAAAATAGCCATGGCCATTAGTTTGTGTATTGTCTATGGATTTTTTTTGCACTACAATGGCAGAGATGAGTTATTGGAACATTCTATTGCCTATGAAGCTTAAAATAATTACTATGTCATTCTTTGGTGAAATATTTGGTGACTATTGATATAGGGCTATGCAAGCTTTTTATTCTTGAGTGAGCTTTGGAAATTTGTGTCTTTTAAGGGATTTGTCCGTTTAATCCAAATCCTCAAATTTATTGATACAAAGTTCTTCAAAATATTTCTGAATTATCCTTTTTAATGTATGAGGATCTATAGTGATTCTCCTTTTTTATTCTTGATATTTATCATTTGTATCTTCTCTCTTTTTTTTCTTCCCTGGTTTGGCTAGATATTTATCAAATGTTTTACTCTTGTCAAATTAACCAGATATTACCTTTTGTTTTCTACTATTTCTACTGTCACTCTTATCTTTATTATTTCATCTCTTCTGCTTACTTAGGGTATAATTTGCTCTTCTACTTATAGTTTTTAAAGGATGTTTATCTTATGTGGAGTTCTTGACTTCTTTGTGGTTTATTTTTCATTAATTTTTGAAAATTCTCAGAATCCGTTTTTCATTTCTTTTCCTGTTCTGTTCTCTTTTTTCATCCTAGGATACTAACTGTACATATGATAGACCATAAGATGTTGTCACACAGTTCTTGGATGCTCTGTTCTATTATTTTTTTTGCCTACTTTTTTTTCTCTTTGTGTTTCTTTGTGTTCTATTAACATTCGAATGAGTAAATTCTGACTAAAGCAGATTGCTATCCATTTCACAATCATTGAAAGTCTTAAGAGAAAGAAGACTGAAATCTTTTAGTGAAGAAGGGATGCTGCTTCTAGACTATCTTGAAACTGGATCTGCAAGATCAACTCTTCCCTGTCTCCAACCTACCAGCCTGCTGTTCAGATTTAGAACTTGCTAGCCCTCACAATTACATGAGAGAATTCCTTGAAATTTCTGTCTCTGATATATGTGGTGTATTGAGGGGTGCATGTGCGCATGACTGTGTGTGCCTATATCTCCTAATGGTTCTATTTTGCTGGAGAACAATAATGCAAGTCTTCAAGCCCACCACCCAGTCACCAAGGCAATGTTACATGTTTTAGGTGTTTGCTATGGTTGCATCTCATTTCTAGTACCAATTTCTTCTATTTATTAATTGCTATGTTAACAAATCACCTTAAAATTTAAGAGGTTAAAACAATACCAACTTTTTTTTTGCTTATGATTCTGTGTGTCAAGAATTTGGGCCAGGCATAATCTCTGTTCCATGATGTCTGGAACCTCAGCTAGGATGGCTCAAATGGCTGGCAGATGGTAGGGATGACTTGATGAGGCCCATACGTCTATAGCCTCCATTCTGAGTGTTAGCTGAGTTTCTTGGTTCTCCTCTGATTGCTCGATCTCTTAAACTTGAACTTCACAGCATAGTGGTTTTAGGGTCCCAGCAAGGTTTTGAGTTACAAGTACTTTTCAAGACTCTGCTTTCATGGTATGTACTGTATTGGTCTGCTAGGGCTGATATAACAAAATACCACAGACTGGGTAGCTTAAAGAACAGAAATGTATTTTTCACATTTCTCTGGAGACTGGATATGAAAAATCAAAGTACCTGCAGGGTTGGTTTCTCCTGAGAATCCTCTCCTTGGCTTGTAGATGGCTGGCTTCTTACTGTGTCCTTACATGGCATTTTTTCTATGCGCATGCATACCTGGTGTCTCTTCCTCTTCTTATAAAGACACCAGTCCCATTGGATTGAGGCCCTACCTTTATGACCTCATTTAATTTCAGCGAGCTCTTCAGAGGCCCTATCTCCATATACAATTACATTGGGGTTTGGGGCTTCAACCTGTGAATTTTGGAAAGCCAAAATTTAACCTATAGCATCTGCTAATGTCCCATTGGGCAAAACAAAATATATGGCCAAGTCTAGAGTCAATATTGGGAAGTACTACACTGGGGCAGGAACACTGGAGGTGTGATTCGATAGAGGTGTTTATAAAAGATGTATTTATAACTCAGAGAGATACTCTGATAATTTTTTAAGTTTATGTTTTACATAGTTGCTCTGGTGGTCTTTTTTCCTATGACAAAGTCAGCATGGTACAAGTTACTTACCTTTTTAACTACTTTTCAAGTTACATATTAGTCTTCTACTCAGAAGTCAAAATTGGTTTATCAAGCAATTTACATAGAGAAGGGATAAATGAGGTGGTCAATAGATTATTTAAGGCCAAATTAAAGCTTTGTTGTTGCCATTACAGTATTATACACATGGAATAAGTGAGGCTTTATATTTTAGTAGCAGAAATTATCCTAAATTATTTAATCTTGTTTTTGGGAAATTTCAGCACTTCTTATCAATGTCCTAGCCAACAAATACCAGGAAGGCATCTGCAGTTGAGCAACTTAGGTTTATTACTCATTATGGTGCAAGAGAATGCACACCATGGAGGACTATAGGGTACCTTGGAAATAGGGTGCTAACATGGCCTTATTGTAGGATTTGGGCTTTGGTTGGGTGTTTTGGGAAGAGTCCAAGGAATTGGGAGTTTGCTATATATTGACTGTTATTAGAAATAGGGGATGATTCTATGATTGAGCTCTTAATAAATCTTATCTTTAGGGAGGATAGAGTAGAGGAAGAGTAAAGCAGTGATTGCTAAAGCACTCCTGTTGGCTGGGAATGGGGAATGTTAGAGTTTTGTGCTTGGAGAGTATTCATGTTTTATCTGTGTTCCAGTGTGGTTATGGAGTGGTCTTGTTTTTGCCTTGCTCCATCATGATTACAAAGTGCCCTTGTCTGATATAGATGTTCTGTGAGATTATGTTCACCAGGAGAGTAGCAAAGCCTTGATGTCAGTGCTATGCCAGCTCCTGGATGTCAGGGGCTGCATTTTCTTTTTAGTTCCTGTCTGTTCATTTTACCTTAGTTGGGACCATACTACTTGATACAAACTTCTGTTTCAGTATGTTCAAAATAAATATGTTCACATGACAAATAATAAGCTCTTTGGAGATTTGCTGTATTAATTCTAAATTTTATTCTTTTAATTTCCTGGCCTGGACACAGAGTGAGCTTCGTGGAATACACAAAGGAAATCCTATACCTCTCTCTCTCCTCATTCTGCAAGAACCCATATATGTCTCTCCAAGTTTTCAGAGTCCAGACTCTGCCTTTGAAGCACCACCCACAGCCCGTCCTTTGGAACTGAGTGCTTTGGGCCTTTCCTCCTTAATTACCCATCAGGATATACTTGCCCTGTCTCATTTCCTCAGTTCCCATAGCTGCATTAAAAATTTGGCTAACAAATCCTTGATAATGCTTTATTACTTTTTTACACTTTATGGCAAATCCTTTTTTATTTTGACTTCCTGGAAATAATTCTTGACTTCAAAATGCTAATGGTTTCTGGACTAGATGTGCAAAAGTTATCTGGGGCCAGAAGAGCACTTTTTTCCCCCCTCAGATTTCCCAAACAAAGTTGGTGGCTTTCTACTCTGTTGGTCCTGGTTATAGACTATTTCTCTTATAAAAGTCCAAGTGGGAGATTTTGCTTATTAATGTTCTGCCAGGCTTGGGGATGTATAAACCCTAGCTGTGTCATTCTGATAGGAGTGGAAAGGACATTTTGTACTTTGGAATGCTAGTTTCTGATAGAGGATAGAAGAAAGAATGTTTCATTATTTCATTGCTGGTTTTCTAACCATAGGCTAGCACTCTCTAAAGCCTACCTTTGATGTATTCGAGATATGAGATTATTCTATTTTAGTGTGAAGTCCATACAGTTACTTAATTCAACAGATGGTTATTATTATTCTCTATAACAAAAATCTGATCTCTCTAATCAAAAAGTAAGTGTTCTGTGGAGAGGATTCAAAGAATCAAATCACATTATTTGTAGGGTGTTTTAATTATTTTTATCAGTATGTCTTAGCATCAAAGAGGATTTCACACTTATCCTGAGAGTACCACATGGCCTCCGTAATTGTTAGATTTATTTTCGGGGATGAAAAATTTAAATAGTTTTATTACTGAGTAATGTATTTAGTATCTGTGCTAGAATGATTTCCAGTGGTTATTGGAAGTTCTCTTTTTACAACACTGATTGCAGAAAAAGGCTTTCAACTGCTGTTGCAGTAAAACAGATGAGGTGGATCCCATCACTTGGAATGTTGGCTCTACTTGAAGGGTGATGGATGGGTAGGTAACTATCAAAGGATATATTAAAACATTTCATGTAATTTCTGCTGTTCCTGCAAAAGAAAGATATCTTTATCATGGCTTTTTATAAAGAAACTTCCAATAAATAAAAACAGAGACTATAGCAGAGATAATTCCTGAAATCTATTTTGAGCTTCAAATACTTATTTTATTATTAACGAATATAGTAAATCTTGATAATGTAGTAAATCTGGGCAATTTGCTTAAGAGTGAGGAAATAATAAACTTTATAATGCATTGAAAATAAAGCTCAGAATTAAACTTCTAGAAAAATGTGTGATGTCCTCTAAAAATATGGCCCAAACACATGGGTGTCCCTGCGTTTTTACTGACTTCAGCAGTATCAGTGTTACCAAGAAAAATCTGTTGATAAGCTTATCTTTATAAATAAATTAATTCAAGAAAAGGTAATTTTTATGAATTGAATTTTGCCCTCCCATAAATTGTATGTTGAAGTTCTAACCCCTAGTACCTCAGAATGTGACCTTATTTGGAAATAAGGTCATTGCCAACATGATTAGTTAAGATGAGGTCATACTGGAGTAGGGTGGGCCCCTAATTCAATATGACTAGTTCCCTTAATAAAAGGGGAAATTTGGACACAGATATACACACACAAGGAGAATACCACATTAAACAATAACTCACCTTTTTCCATCCCCCTAGTCCATGGAAACTTCTACTTTCTGCATTATGAATTTGCCTATTCTAGGTACCTTATAAATTAGAATTCATAAAATAGTTGTTCTTCTGTGTCTGGATTATTTCATTAAGCATAATGTTTACATGATCCATTCATATTATAGTATATAGTATAGTATATAGTATAACATGTTATGGCTAAATAATATTCCATTATACATATGTACCACATTTTATTTATCCATTTTTATTTATCCATTTATCCGATAATAGACACTGGGACTTTTCTCATCTTTTGACTATTGTGAATAAGGCATGAACATTGGCATACAAATATCTTTTCTAATCCCTGCTCTCAGTTCTTTTGGATATACACCGAAAAATGGAATTGGTGGTTCATCCGGAAGTTCTATGTGTAGCCCTTCGAAAAACCAGCAAATTGTTTTCCACAGCAGCTGCACCATTTTACATTCCCACCAAAAATGTTTGAGGGCTCCAATTTCTCTACATCCTTGCTAATACTTGTTATTTTCCATTCTTTTTTAGTCATCTTAGTAAGTGTGAAGTGGTATTTCATTGTGGTTTTGATTTGCATTTCCCTAATGAATAATGATGTTGAGTATCTTTTCATGTGCTTATTGGCCATTTGTTTATTTTCTTTCAAAAATGTCTGTTTCAGTCCCTTACCCATTTTCTAATTGGGCTGTTTGGTTTTTTGTTGTTGTTACTGAATTTGGGGAGTTCTTTATATATTCTGGATCTTAATCACTTATTAGACATAGGATTTCCAAATATTTTTCCTATAGGTTGTTTTTTCACTTTTTTGATAATATTCCTTGATGCACACAAGTTCTTAATTTTTATGAAATACAATTTATCTATTTTTTCTTTTATGATGTGCTTTTGGGTGTCATGTCCATGTAATCATTGCCAAACCCAGTGTCATGAAGATTTTTCACAAAGTTTTCTTCTAAAAGTTTTATAATTTTAGCTCCTAAATTTAGGTCTTTGGTGCATTTTTTTTTTAAAGATTTTATTTATTTATTTGACAGAGAGAGAGATCACAAGTAGGCAGAGAGGCAGGCAGAGAGAGAGGGGAAAGCAGGCTCCCTGCTGAGCAGAGAGCCTGATGCGGGGCTCCATCCCAGGACCCTGAGATCATGACCTGAGCCCGAAGGCAGAGGCTTTAACCCACTGAGCCACCCAGTGGGTTGCCCCGTCTTTGGTGCATTTTTTGAGTTAATTTTTACACGTAGTGTAAGAGAAAGGTCCAGCTTCATTCTTTTGCATGTGGGTATGTAGTTTTCCCAGCATGATTTATAGAAAAGACTGTCTTTTCCCCATTTAAATGGCCACTTCACCCTTGTAAAATTCAATTGATTTGATGTGAGAGTTTATTTCTGGTCTCTCTATTCTATTACATCTGTTTGTATGTCTCCCTTATGCCAGTGCCATACTGTTTTAATTACTTTAGCTTTGGAGTAAGTTTTGAAGTCAGGAAGTACCATCCTCCAACTTGGTTTTTCTTATTCAAGATCATTTTGCCTTTTCAGGGCCCCTTGTAATTCCATAAGAATTTGAGGATTGGTCTTTCCAATTCTATGAAAAAGCTTGTTGGAATTTTGTTGGAGACTGTAGCAAATTTGAGAAGTACTCTTTTGCCACCTTTCAGCCAATTTTGCCTTCTCTTACCACCATGAGAAACCACTATTCTGGCTTCTAATGTGAGATCTTGCTTCTGCTGTATTAGCCATAATTTGTCACAAAAAAATGAAGGCTTGATTTAAAAAAAAAAAAGAAAATATTATAAGTTACTAGAAATAAACTTTCTCTGTGGAATATTTTGACAGTAGTTTAGCCACCAATTTTCCATGTTTTTATTTACCTATTAGAACTCAAGAATATATGAGTTCAAATATATTTTATATTTATTTTAAAATAATATCAAACTTACAGAAAAGTTACATGAATGGTATAAAAGATTTTTTTCCTGATCTGTTTGAGAGTAATATGCCAACATGATGATCTATTACCCAAGAATATTTGGTATGTAATTCCTATAAAAAGATACACTTTCCTACATAACCACAATCCAACCATCAAAATCAGGAAACAAATAAGGGTCCACTGATACGTTATTACCATCAAATAATCAGACTTAATTAAACTTTTGCCAAATGACCCAATAATGTCTCTTACAGTGAAACCATCCGGTAAAGGATTTCATGTTTCAATAGTGGGTGTGTCTCTCTAGTCACCTTAAATCTAGAACAGTTCTTTAGTGTTTCCTTGACTTCATGACCATGTAGCTTGTTCCACACTTTGGTTTAGCTAATAGTTTTTCCTTATATATTCAGGGCATGTATTTTTGTCAGGAGTATCTCATACACGAGGGTTTGTTCTTCTTTTGCTCAGGTGGTACACAGTTTTGATTTGTTTTGTTAACCGATTTCATCACTTGATTAAACTGGTGTTTGTCAGATTTCCCTTGTGATTTTTTTTCTTTTTTTCCCTTTGTAATTTATAACTATTTTATATGGGAGATGCTTTGAGAACATATAATTCCCCCGTTTCTGATAAAGTTTTCACAAACTTGTTTTAGCATCCATTGATGCTTCTCAGCTGAATTAATTATGATGCTTGCTCATGATAATTTTTAATTCAATCATTCCTTCTACATTTATTGATTGACATTGTTCTGTAAAAAAAAAAGTTTTATCTTTTCACCTTAATTAAATTAATTAAAGTAGGGAGTCATGGATTTATATTTTATTTAATGAAGCATATGATCTTTTAATGCCCATTGTTTATTTATTTTCTGTATGCAAAATATGACTTTATTTTTACTACAGAAAACAGCTTGTACAGGAACATTTTTTTTTTTAATTAACACATAATGTATTATTTGCCCCAGGGTACATGCCCATTGTTTATTTTGTTACTCAAATTTTCTTAGCTCTGACCAGTAAGAGCCCCCTCACATGGTTTCTGCATCCCTTTTTTAAGCACTTTCTTACTTTCACCTAAAGTAAAAGATCATTTGTGCTATCTCTGTCCCAAACCTGGAATTCACCATTTGAAAACGTTCACTTGTTTTTTCGGGCTTTTTTAAGAAAAAAATCATATTTGAAAATCAAAATTAGGTATCAATTGAGCTTGTGACTTGGGATATTGCTGCTCAGCCCTCTGAGAGGACACAGCAAGGGACTAATTTATATATTTTTTATAAGTTACATATGTGCATATATAAATATGTATACAAATATGTATATTCAAATACATATTATGGACAAGAGAATATAATACACACACACACGCACATATACACACATACACATTTAGTTATGTCTTCCTATCTATCTCTTTTATCATCCACCCAACACTGTGAATTCACATCAATGCTAATTCTATGCCAATACTAATACTAATTCAACATCACAGGATTCATGCTAGTTTTTTTTTTTTTTTTCCTATTCATATTTAGAACTCTTTTCTGACAATGAGAACCCAGGCTTCTGTTATCTCCAGTATACTAACTTCTTACGCCAGTGACCCCTGAAGTTGTGACCAACTTCTTATTCCTGTTACCACTACCCATCCACTAATACCCTTTTAACTGAAATCATGCTCTAACACCAATTCTAGACACGCCTTCATACAAGCATCTTCTTCACATTCCTCAGGCTCTGACGTTTCCTGTAGGCTGAAAATTTAGGCTGAAAAGCCCTAAATGCTGGGAACTTTCAGTAATAATATAGGATAATTAGATAGTATTTGCCAGTCTTTTCATAATGTTAATGAGACACTTTTCACAGAATCACAGCGTAATTCCATCATAACTGGCCCTTGGCTATATTAGGGTGTCTAAACTGCTTTCTTATTCCTAAGTGAAAGCTACATTCAAAAAGTGTGGCTCTTAGAGGTAAATGACAAAGTGTTTGTTTGTTTGACAGATTATTTTTATCTTTGGTTTTAGAAGAATTAATACTGTGATCTTGTTGAGACTACCTAGGAAGTCCATAATGATTTTTAAAGTAAAGTTTGCCAGGGCAAGCCAGAACCAAACTCCAATATTTGCACCAATCTCACTGTCGGTTACCTTAAACAAACAAAAAGGAATATTATGAATAAACTTATTTAGTCCAATAAACCAATTTGCTAATAAAATCTACTTTAATAAACTAAAGTTTGTAAAGGTTTATATTTTAAATAAATTTCAACATTTTCTAGATTGATAAAAGTCATAGAACACTTTTATGTAGATGTAAAATATTTATGCAATTTTAAACACATACTCTGATTGATGAGTGTGTCAAATTTACTATTACTCCACTTCTGAAATTATCTGAATCTAAGGCACAAGGTTAATAGTAACTTAGTCTCAAAAAACAGATCCTATTTTGATAAAGATTTCATTTAGAAATTTTTCATTTGGGAAAACATAGGTTATTAAATTGGAAAATCCAGTTTTTGTTAAAAAATGATGGCATTATAAAATAATAAATCTATGTATTTCAACATGTATGTTGAGTTCTATCTTTCGATCAAATTAGACTTCCAGAAAGCTACAGTTTTAGATGAATTTCTTAGAATGCATCATTTACATAAAATTTCTTTAAAATATTGGTTAATTTTGAAAACAAATGATCAGTTACTCTTGTGAAAGAACTCATGAAAGTACTCTTTTTGTAAATATGGTGCTGGTAAAATTTTTCTTTCATTTTAGCAGATGCTATCTCATCTTTTTTGAGTTGATAAGGATTACACAATCCCCTTGTGTTTCCTTTTGCAAGGACTTCTGGAAAGCGCATGCTAAGTTTCTTGCTAAATCATATCAATGATATCAACCTCAATGGTAAATGTATTTACAACTGTTTCTTCCCACATGGTTTTGGTTTTGGTAAAAGACCTATATGTATTTAATGTAGTCTTTTTTTTTAAGTTTTCAGATATTAAATATTTGAAATTATGTATTTACTGATCAATAATTTACATATAAGACTGATTTTCTAGTATGAAACATACATAGCTTTGACAGACTATGTAGGCACTCAGAGGATGGCAGCATTTTTAGATGTATAATTAAAGGCATTGTTGTTATTTTCATTATGTAGTATGTTCAGCATCTGTAACAAATACTCCAGTAGCAGTAGCTTAAACAATTTAGAATTTGTTTCTCACTCATATAATAGTTTAGTCATAAGGAGTCCAGATCTGGTACCATGATTATATAATCGCCCAGATGCTTTCTCTCTCATTGCTCTCCCTATCCCTTGTATGTTGTGAGAGGTGTGAAGGTACACTGGTTCTCTGGGG
This sequence comes from Potos flavus, assembly GCA_028534135.1. Taxonomy (NCBI): domain Eukaryota; kingdom Metazoa; phylum Chordata; class Mammalia; order Carnivora; family Procyonidae; genus Potos; species Potos flavus. The sequence goes on from CM052883.1 coordinate 131,413,938, forward strand.
AAGAAAAAAATTCCCTGATTGTGGTATTTGCTGGTTATTGTGGTATTTGCTGGTTATATGTGCTGATTTTAAGCTATCAGTGGCTTAACCACTGGCTTGCAAAATTCCTGAAAATTTAACAGTCAGCTCCAACACGTTGGCTCCAGCCCAGCACTAAGTGTTGCCTTCATCCCTATGGTCATGATGGCTTACCAGCAGGGCCATATTCCAGTCAGAGGAAAAGGGCCATTCTTTTAGGAGTGTGACTTGGTGATGCCCACATCATTTCCTTTTCCATCCGGCTAGCCAGAAGTTAATCACATGGCTACCCCTACAAGACAGGCTAAAGAGTGCCTTTATTCTGTTTAGCCGATTATGTGTTGGTTCTTATAGAACAAGGGAAGAAAGGCATTGGTGACTAATAGTAGATTGTGCCACAGACATGCATGAAAAAAACCCTATGACATGAGTCATGACTATGAGAATGACAATAATGACTATAATGAAGAAAGATTACATGAGTGAGTTAATATATGGCAACTGTTAATTTGAAGATTTTCCCACTTCAATTAACAATGGAATGAGTAATAAAGTGTCTCATTAATAATAGGCAAAGAACAATGCAATGCTATATTAAAACAGTGAAAAGAATCATTGAGATGTTTTCAGAAGTTAAATATTATTTTTGTACTAATCCGTTATCATTACACATTTTTCACAAGGTGCTCTCATGGAGTTTTTAAAAAGTTATTAAAAATTACATATTAATACACTGGATTAAGAAAAAAGTTGAACTCTGAGAAGTCTTTCCCACTCTCCAGCTGTTTATTGCTGCAAATAAAACAACAATGGCATTTGAAAATTTTATGTTCCTAAGAGATCAGATTAAAGAATGAGTAATCTGAGAGGTGGTCTATAAATCACAGTTGAACAACTGGGCTGGGTTTGTTTATAAAGAAAAATAAATAACGGTGTCCATGACAACCAGTACATTTCACATAATATTCTAGAGTTCATATTAAAAGCATATTTAAATTATGCTCTTCAAACCTACAAATCAAAATACCATCACTATGTTAATCGGTGATACACTGTGCAGCAAGTTGCACCACCTGCTTCTGTATAACACCACCAAAGTTGTCCTTATGCTTTTTTCAGATGGTAAAATATAATGAAGGAATGGTTGTGTTGATCTTCTTCCCTCTGAAAATTGTCACATGATCCTCAATCACATCAGGTATTAATTTATACCTTTCAATTTTCCCCCAGGTTTGGTGAGGTATAATTGACAAAAATTGTGTATATTTAAGATGTACAATGTGATGTCTTGATATATACATATAAATTGTGAAATGATTACCACAATCACGTTAATTAACATATCCATCACCTCCCATGGTTCTTATTATTTTATTTTGGTATGAGAGCCCTTAAGGTCTACTCTCTTAGCAAATGTCAATGTAATACAATAAAATTAACTGTGGTCACCATGCTGTATGTTAGATTTTCCAGAATGTATTCATCTTGTAAATCTATTTTAATTCTTTATTATTTTTTAAAAATCCCAGAAAAGGATACTTTTTAATATCATATTTTTCTTACTGTTGAATAAAGCAAAAATCAGAAGTCATTTTTAACATAAAGGATTTATTCTAGGATAATTTTATATAGATAAGTCTATTTTGTGTGTGTGAATTTTCTGCATTCTTAGTTGTTTTATAATCCTTAATCTATTATTTTCCCACCCTGAGTCATCAAAGTCTCGGGTACAATTTTCCCTTCTAAAAATCATTATCATTTATCTTGCTTCAGAGACCTATTCTTTGTTTCCAAGGTCCTAAATATGTTCATATTCATTCATTCAACATATGTGTATTAAATATCTCTATTGTGAGTATACAAAGTCTCATAGTGAAGCAATGTTTACATTCTGAAAGACACTATGGAGTCCCAAAATTTGTAGAAGGATACAATGTCTTATCCTCAAGGAATTTGTAATCCAGTAGATGAATACACACATACTTAGAAGAGAACATAAGCAAATGTAGAAACTAAAGAATATAGGAGCTTAGAGAAGGGAACGGTCATTTGAAGCACATTCATGGTGTGTGTATTATGGGCACCATGGAGAGAAAACTACAGTGGAGGTTGCTTAGCACTCAGCATCTATTTCACTCTTTAACTAATTTGCTTCCTGAAACAAAGAAGCTGGAAATGTAAAAACTACATTTCTCATAAGCCTTTGTAATTGGGGTCCTATACAATTTACCTTTGACCAATGAAATCCTCGCATGCAAGATTTGGAAGACAGAACTAAAATGAAGGCCTGATTATGCTGTTTCTGCTGCCAGGTTCAATCATTGAACAGTTTTCCTTCTTCCTTGGTAGGGGTATCAGAGATCCTAGGATCCTACCACTAGCCCCGGGGGTGAGTTTGTTTGAGAAATAGAGCATATGGAATCAAATTTGTTATTCTAGCTGTCTCAGTGTGGTGCTGAGCCTGCCACAGTGGTGGTGGCATCTTGATAGTAGCTATCTCCTGATTTTGGCAGTTCCCTATGGCAGTATCTGGAACCAGTGGTCTTCACATCAAAAAGACAATTGATAATCTATTTCAGTGGTGCTGATTTGAAAATCAACCTAGAGCCTGTTCCTTCAACAATAAGCCATTTAGTACACTGTAATAAATCCTTTTGGCTTTAAACTAGTTACACAAACATGTCTCTGTAACTGACCACTGATCAACATGTTAATAATGTAAAATCTTCTCTTTTTTTAATGGGAAAATATGATTGAGTAGAACATTCCAGACAATGAGTAGCTTAAGCAGAAGCAAAAAGTGCAATATCCGTGTAGGATCCCTTTTAGAACCAAGCAGCTAGAGCTAAAATGTTAGGGCATTATGGAGTTTTGGCTAGAAGTGTAGTTTGGAGAGGACATGATCAGTAGGCTGAGGAGACCACCTTTTATTGGCCAGACAGTGGGGAGTCAGGAAATTTGGGACTGTCAATCCGGAAATGGATTATGGAATAGATTTGCGAAAATGGAGACTGAAAAGGGCCTGATCCATTAGAGGAGTAAGGCAAATAGTAAGGATAAAAAGGATAGAATAATGAGAAAAATCTAATGGGACAATGCCGGGTGAGTTCTTGTGTTCATTTCAATTGTGATGTTTCAGATGAATGTGCTCTGAGCCTCCAACTTTGTTATCTGAATAATAATAATTATTATTATCATTATTATTATTGTACAGGCTTAGGAAATGCTAGATGCACAAGGTGGGAGAGGGACTACGATGAGGTAAAATGCCATCAAATGAAATTAGCTAGTGAATGACAGAAATGTTTTCCATAAGCAGGAGCTCTAATTGGACAACGTTGGTTTCAGGTTGAATTTATAGAAAATTAACTAGTTGTGGATGCATTCTTCTTATATCACAATAATTTATTATAGCCAGTTACTCTGAAGTTAAGGACTTGTCTAATTATTTAGTTATGAGTATACTTAAAGACCACTAGACTTAGAAAATATCAGTCCAGGTCCTGCTTTTTTTTGTGTGTGCAATTTTAGACAAATCCTCTCAATTCTCTAAGTCTGAATTTCTCCATCTGCAAGATGGGAATTCTAATAACTGCCTTAATGGTTTGAAGGGCTTATTTTAAGAATTATTTCATTTTGAAGAAACATCTTATTTGGTATTCTGTTCCATACAGAATGGAATTGAGCTCTTATCACATTTTATAATACATGGAAAATAATTTAAATTGCCATAAGGTAGTCACACAATACATTTTTTAAAATCCTTAATTTCAGTAGAGTAAGACAATGGGAGTGAAATATTTATTCTAGAAAATATTATTCTAGGGGACAATACTCTAACAACAATAATAATACAATACAATACAATAATAATACATCAAATATTAATTCATTTGATCCTCAAGAAACCTGAGGAGGATATTACATGATAAAATAGGAATACTTACTTACTTAAAACAATGCTGCCAATGGTCTTTCTGTTCAAATTCAGCCTTTATTTACTGCCTGAATGCTAATTCTCCAGTGTGTGTTTACTACTTTTCTTTTTACCTTTAATTTTTACTGAGAATTCTACTAAAGTTACACCACTGGCTTAATTTCTGTGTGACTAAAAAAGAACCCACATTTTGATGTGGTAGCTGAAAACTCTTATTGTGTAACTCAAAAAATTTCCAGTTTAAACTTTCTCTGCTTAAATGCTCTCTGAAAATATTGCTTGTGCTGTCTCAGTTTCATTTTTATTATTATTTTCCTGATAGAACTTCCACCTTCTTACTTTTTATGTAACATTTCTTTTGTATGTGTTTGATAAAGTGTGAAGGGGATTTTTTTTCTAATTCAGTCAGACAAAATTTTGTCTTAGTGGCTTATATAATCAAGCTATATTTGTTAAAATTACTAATTTTTATTTTCCAACTTGTCTGTGTTTTCTGTTAACCAGGCATTTCTTTCTCTTTTATTTTTTCTCTTTTGTACCTCCTGTTTGCTCACATTTATTTTTGTATTTGATTTTCAGATGTTTTAACCATAATGTTCCAAGAACTGGTTTTATTTGAATGTATCTTATTATGGTTTGTAGTACTTTTGGAGGATTTATCAGTTTTTAAGGTTATGTGACCATTTTCCATTCAAATATTGCCTCTATCTCATTATCCCTCTCCTATCCTTTATGGACTCCAAATTCCTATTACTGGCCCTTTCATTGTGACTCCTGTATCTTTACACATTTCTCTTATTTTTCCATTCTTTTATCTCATTGTACTTCAGATTGGATATTTTTTCTGAATCACCTTCTAATTCACTGCTTCTCTGTTTAGAACTGTCTAATCTTTTAGAAAACCTATATATTTTGATAATTTTCACTTTTCAATTCTAAAATTATTATTTGATTAGTTTACATAGTTTTAGTTCTTGGCTAAAATCCTCCATATTGTCATTTAATATCTGTGCATATTAATCTCTGTTGTTTTAAAATTATTTTCTCCAAATTCTAATATCTGGATCTCAGGTGGGTCTGTTTCTATTAACTGATTTTTCTCTTCATTTCATTTTCAGTTAATTCTTGTCCTTCTTTTTTCCCCCATGCTTCCTCTTTTCTATTGAGTGCCATACACTATATATGAAAAATTTTAGATGTAATATTATGTTTTTAGATTACATTATCTTTCTCTAGAGAAGATTTTTCTTTCCCTTCTGGTAGGTAAATTGTAGCTGATGCAACTAATCCAATTAGACTTTAAGCTGATTCAAAGTTGGTCTTGAATCTCTGTAAGAACCAGTTTATTTTTCACATTTACTCCTAGAATATATCCCTTTGGGAATACAAACTAAATACTCTGTGTCTATAATAAGATCCTTTTGTCTTGGTTGACCCTGGTATCTAATTTTTGTCTTTAGCATTATGAAATTGCCAAAAAAAAAAAAAAAAGTTCTCTTCTTCATAGCCTCTCAGCTGTACTTTCTGTTTTTCCTCTTCCTTCTCAGACACTGTTATAGAACTAACAAATGCTTTCATGGGATATTTCATCCTCCTCATCCTAATGTCAGATCTTTTGTTGCCCATGAATCCTCTCAGCCATTATATGCTGTTTTGGGTGGAGGGAGAAGCAAGAAGTTACAGACATGGTTTCCTTGCTTTCCTGAAGAGGGTAAAAAAACCCTTTTACTTTTATACTTATCTAAGCTTTTTAACTCTACTGCTCAGGAATTCTGGTGTAAATGGTGGTTTACTATAAAACTGTAATCTCTTGAGCAATTTGGGATGCTAGGTTACAATTCTTTCTGCTCTGGATTCTTATAACCATATGTGGGAGAGATCTATGTCTAAGCATTTCTATTGTCCCAATTAACTACCAGAGCTTAGCTTATAGTTTATGTCATTAGGCTCATTCTCAGAGACTTATCAGCATTTAAATTCCAGTTGTGTCCTTTCTGATTTCCCTTTCCTTGCTCACTTGTCCAAATCTTACCATTTTAGGACGAGGAAACAGCTCTTATCTCCTCACTTATTCTTCCTATTTTATATATTATGGGTTACATCTATGTTCTATGTTTATACATACTTTCATTCTTGATATTTAAAGTCAGGTTTTTGAAATTATTAACAGTATGCAAACAACACCTTTCTCTCTCAAACATCTGTTCTTTTGATTGGAACCCAGAACTTTCAAAATTACAGTATGATATAATTTTATTAAAATCAACTTAGGGGGAACAGTGGTCCACTGCTTGTGAGACACTGTACTTCCCCAATCCATATATCATTTTCCCTTGAGTGAAGAAAATCAAACTTGTTACTAAGTTGTTTTTGTTTTGTCATTTGGCAGTCTTGATGATGAGATGGGACCTGAAGTCAGCTGCTGAAGATTCTGAAGATGGCTCCTATAAGCTGGTGAAGATACCCACAGAGCCCTCTTTGTTTGCGGCCTCTTCAGCACTCTCCAGGATCTCTGGTAAGCTGTTCTCAGATGAAACTCTGCTTATTTTGCATTTTGAGCTCTTCAAGTTTGTTTGTTCTAATATGTCTAGATGGGAAATTGGGGTGTGAGACTCCAGATATTTCACAGGATGAAAACTGGGGTGTGGAAAGTCCAGATTTTCATGGTGAGATTTAGTGGGCCACAATATTTGGACTTGTAGCCAACCTTATCTATAAGGTAAATGTCTTTGGGAGATCCTGCCAGTTCTCAGGAACTGTGCACAGACAGCTAGAAATGGTAAGTCTGGTTGAATCTGGCAGGATTATTTCAAGGGAAAGTAATGGCTATGCTTCAGTTAAAGAAAGCAAGATGGCAGCTGTTAGGGGACTCACAAAGCCTTGAGGTAAGTCCACAGCATAAACAAGACTAGGGGACTTAAGGAAATAAATTAAGAAATTCAGACTTTTTTGACCAATGCCTCATCAAAATCTACATAGGCACAAGTCAGACTATAAAAAGCCTCTAAGGTATCTGTCACTATAAAGAAATCTCCTGAAAGGAATAACAGATCTACTGCTAATGGGGATCTTAGAAGCCAAAGCTGAAAAATCAGTGGGCTTGGTTTAGAACTGAAATACTGGTAGAGGGTTGGCCACCTGACTCTGTGACTGCCGTGGTAGGATACAGTAATTATGGGTATGGGTTAGATTGACGGTAAGTCACGCACTAACCTCAAGAAACAAGGTACACTGTAAAGTACTACAAATGCCCAACTCAGAAGCACATCTCCCTTAGGTATTCATTTGGCTCTGAGACACAGGGCTTACCTAAAGAAAGAGGATCCTCAAATTTCAAAGAATTGAATGCTCCACCTTCCTGCATACCTGCTTATTTTATGCCTAAGAACTGTAATCCTGGAAGCTATAGATATCTACAAAAATGGAAAAATCTTTCTAAGACAACCTAGAATTACAATGGTAATTATAGGGAATATTCCAATTAGATAAGATCATTCATTTAGGAAGAGCTCTTTAAAGTAAGGGTTCCCAAATCAAACAAACAGAATGTGATACTTATTTTAATTGGCAGGCAGAGACTCCAAAAAGCTTCAAGATTCCAAAATAGCTTCATTGAAAGTTTCATTGCAAAGGGTTAATGAAAAGGATACACCAGGTACCTAAAAGAAAAGATTGTAAGACTGACATGTCTCCTATTACACCCCTCTACACCCCTCTATCCTTCTTTGCCTCAGTACTTACAGTCTACTAATCTGAATTGCCTTTCCACTTGGAAGAGGCTACAGACTATAAACAAAAGTCTGCCAAGTTAGTGGCTTACAGTTACGCTCATATCTATCCTCAAAGGAGGGCTCCCCTATGAGCCCTTTGCAGGGGCTCTTAGGGATTCTCCAGCAAACTCCAGTTAATTCTTTAAATAGCCAAGGATAAATTAAAATCAATAGAAAAACTTGCCAAATTTTGGTAGCTACACTTTTTATGTTAAATTCCACTTGCTCCAGAGTTTGAAGATGGGATCCTGGGAAAGCTGGTTCCAGCAAAGAGTGAGAATTCTTACCAGAATCAGCTATCCCAGATCTCTGTCTGTAGTGTCCATTTCAGAGATGAAGGTAAAATTTCACATTGTCTCTTCCTTTCCAAATCTGTACCCATTGGTTGCCAGTCCTTTCTCTCCCAGAGACAGCTGTTGTCTTCTTGATTGTGTCATTTTGTGTCCTGAGAACTTGGCTTGGCAGCCATCAGGT
>CM052883.1:131422236-131620294 GCA_028534135.1 Potos flavus
GATGTTGGGAAGGTAATATCTTTTGCACCCCTTTGATGCCTCTCCCAAGGCAACCTTGAGGTTGTTCAGTACTGCCAGAAATATTTGGTGTTTGTCCCTGCTAAAACCTGACAAGATATTGAAATGATTTTTTAAAGTAGCTCTATAGTGTGGTACATGAACAATGAATCTTGGAACACTGAAAAAATAAAATTAAAAAAAAGAAAATAAATAAATAAAGTAGCTCTATGGCCAAAAGTTGACCAAATTGGAAGTTGGTATTTGGAGCCTCATAGGAACTTTTAAAATACCTTCTCCCTTACGTTAAATATATTCAGGGTTGGGGGGCGCAGTGAACATTCCAAAGACAAAGGTCTAAATCTAAGACATAGGGATCTTTTGATTCCCCTTTTAGTTGAAGATTTTCTTTTTCATCTAAAGAAGCAAATTGAAGAAAATGTAGTTGGATGGGTGGATTTGCCCCTTGATGTCATTCAGGTCACAATCCAGGTCTTTGAGGAATTAAAAACAACTGTCTTTGTCTTATAAACTGAGTCTTTACAAAATGAAGCTCTGGAAGCAACTCAAAACCCAATATCTTTTTTACCTATCCTAAACCTCCCTATTTATCTCAAAAGACTTGTAGTTATTGTAAAAATTCTGGCCTTACGAAAAGACAAAGTTCTTCTTGGAGGAACTTGTATACTTTTCCTGTGCCTTTGAGATGTAAATGTTCTACCTGGTCTTCTCTAGGACCTTTTTTCTAGGCCATCTCTTTGAAATGCAGACTTCAGGAAGGTAATTTTTATTGGATGGGGAAAAAAGGGGGAAAGGATATTTGGAAACTAGGTGTAAATCTTAAGTCTTATCTACAAATGTTACCTGAAGCTATCTAAACAGGTAACTTTAACTTATTCCATCTGCTAGAAACACAACTTAAATCCACTAGTTATTCTTTTATAAACTAGTGAGTTTCACATTATCATGCCTATCTCATGGCTAAAATTTTAACAGAAGGTAAAGATCTCTGTTTACCTCTATCTCTATGTTGATGAATATTTATGCGTGCATGTTGTAAATGTGTGATATTTTTTCTACCATCAGATGGTATTGCCCAAATCAATTTGTAAAGAGCTCTATTTAATTGGCTTAAAGAAAATGAAGCATTTATATAAATCAATTATATATTCAGAAATATAGAAATTGACCTAAATGTTTTTCAAGTTCACATGATCTAGGATAATATTCAATAATTAGCTTAAGGTTATTAGTTTAACTAAAATAGGCATTTATTCAGAGTTATCAGCATTAAGTATAATACTTTTATTCTATGTTTTTTTTTTTAAGATTTTATTTATTTATTTGACACAGAGAGAGAACAAGTAGGCAGAGAGGGAGGCAGAGAGAGAGGGGGAAGCAGACTCCCTGCTGAGCAGAGAGCCTGATGCGGGGCTTGATCCCAGTTACCCTGAGATCATGACCTCAGCTGAAGGCAGAGGCTTTAACCCACTGGGCCACCCAGGCACCCCTGTTCTACCTATGTTTACTAAAAGTCAAATAAGCTCATGTGATCTCTCTTACAGAATTTGTTAGCAAGAGAGATAACTCATAATAACTTGAAACTTTTATGAGTGATCTAGACATAATTGTTAAGAATAAGATTAAATAGACATTGATAAAAACCTTATAAATGAATTTTTCAACAATAAAAAAGTCAATTTAAATGTAAATGCTTTAAATCTTTGTTTTTCCTACTCCCACATGAAGGCAGTACATATAAAATCCCTTATTGAAGTTTGGGTGATTGGAGGGGCAAGATTTGAAGTAATCTTCAATTAAGTAGAATGCTAAGTGTGTGGTATTCTAAAATAAAGAGTATAGCTGTAGTTACAATGATTATGTCAGTCATTTATTTGGTCCTTTCGGTGTTTCTTAAGTGCCCGAAGTGTTTTGTGAATCTATACGATTTCCTCAACAGCCCTGTGAAGTTAAGATAATTATAGGTGAAAATAAGTCTTTGTGAAGGACAAGTAATTTGCTCAACTCACCAATAAGTGGTAGTTCTGAGATCTGAGTTCAGGTTTGTCTGACTCCGAAGTTCTGTGTGATGCATGCCTTTTTGGTTAATTAGACTATATTTTATTCCTATCAAAATAATAGTGGTAGTATGGAGCATTACCTGGGAACAGCAATTCAATTTATAAAATTATGATGTTCAAATGAAATTTTATCTTGCCCTTGATAAAATGATTTGTGGGCTGTTGCAATGCTTTATTTTCGTGTGTGTGTGTGTGTGTGTGTGTGTGTGTATACTTCATGTTCTGGATTGGAAATTTTTGAAGGCAGGATTTTCTTTTTTTCCTTATGTATTTGTTACTATATTTATCATGGTAAAACCTAAGCAAATTCTTGGTTCCTATTCAGTTCTTATTCAGACAAAAGAGAAAAGTTTACAAAATACTGTTTTTCATAATTTTACCTGGAACCAGCTCTGGAAGTTATCATGGCCCATAAGTTGAAATAAGCGTGTTATACTTTTTTCTTTTCATATCTGTAGTAGACCAGGGCAGTGATATTTACCTCTGAACAATGATCAAGGAGATTTCCACCTACTGTTTTTTCAGAAAGCAAATTTATTTTGTGGTAAACTGGTATAGTATAGGAACACAATATCAAAATTATAAATTCAGGAACTACATTTGAATAAATGCCAGAGTGGTGGAGGAAAGAATGCTGGAATCAGACCTAGGGACAGCAACAATAATAATAATAACAGCCATGGTTAATAGAGCAATGACTGTTTATGAACACTATACTAATATTGCCTCATACAATCCTTACAACTCATTTACCTTTTTTGTGGAGGAGGAAACAGGTTTAGAGTGGGTAAGTCCATTATCCAGCATCACACAGGTAGTGATGAACAGAATCAGGATTATGTCATAGGTGTGTCTTACTTCAAAGTAATCTATTTACTACTAGGTTGATACTGCCTCTCAAATGCTGCCTGGTCCAATGCTATTTTTGTTTTGTTTTTTTTAAACAGTTTTCTTGTTTTTAAAATGTAATAACAATCTTCACATAGTAAAAGGATTGTATGCAAACTGACGGGCTCATAATAGTCATAAAATATATCACTCCTTTCTAGTCATACCCTAGACTTCCCATTGTCAGTTATTGCTAAAACTGTTGTCAGTTTTAATGGTCAAATGTACTTAATAATAATGTACATGTTAGGTATTAGAGTAGTAGTCTTAAAAAAATCCCAGCATAAAGTCTCTATAACTTAATTTATCAGTGGACAGAAAAGGAATGAATATTCAGTACTTGATATTACCTAATTTCACCCAGGTTTCTTTTTGCTGCTACATCCTCTGGATAATAATTTGAACTTCCCCTTGAACTTTGATTTTTTTTTTTTGTCATTATTTTTAGGTTTCTGACTTAACAGGAAAAAATTAGCACCATTTTCTTGTCTCCATAACCCTCATTTTGTTCACATTTCCTCTCCTTCTACCCATCTCCCTAGGTAACAAAACAAACAAAGGAGAACCTTTTATTTTCAAAAAATTTAAAAATTTAGAAAAATGTTGAAGAAAAAATAAAGGTTGTCTTTTCAGATGCTTATGTAGCTAGGAAAAAAAGCAAAAACCTTTCTCACTTTCATTCTTACATTTATACACCAGCTGTTGCCTCTCTAGGAACTCTTGAGTATGCTGCTGACCCAGATAGCAATTGACCTTTGATCTTGAGCATTACATATCTCCATTACATATCTCTTTGTTTTCCTTGTTTTTTCTTTATGTGAAACCATATACACTGTCAGGATAAAATAATTTCGCATGTTCAAAGTAAACAAAACTGCTCATCTTGGTCAAATATCCCTCAGAAGTTTCTTCCAGGGAAACTCCAAACCAGATAAACATTTTATGCGATTTTTCAAATCATGATCTCAGTATGTTTGCAAATGATTTATTTTTCATAGTTACTAAAATTTTGCTTGAAAAATATCTAGTGTAACTCAAGAAATACTTGTTATACTTTAAAAAAAAAGAGAGAGAAAGAAAAAAAATACCAGTGAAATCTGTTAAATAAAGGACCAGTTCTGGACTAAATCAATAGTCAAAAGTTCTCATTAGATTTAGTTTGTAAAGCATGGTTGTTGGGGTTGGGTATGTGGCCAGGGCATCTGGAGTCATCAGAAAAACTTCTGTAATCTCTGCTCAAATTACAGCAATATTTTTTTCATGGGAGCTGTATCTTTGACCCTTGTACACTATGAGAAAACTTTAGCTATTTCAAACCAAACTTGGCAAAAAGAAGTCAGGAAAACACCAAGGTAATTGTTGCTTTTTTATAGTAGGATAGTGGTCCACATAAAAATTTTTTTCAGTATAAAAATAATAAAATCCAAAGCTACATGATCTATCAGAGTCATGTCAGGAACTTTAAAAATCAACTGTGATTAATCTATAATTTCATCACACAACATATTTCCAACCCCAGAAAGCATTTCCACTTCATATCCAATGTGTACCTTACTCATAACTCCAGCTAATAAAGGAAGGCTTTCCATAAGAACCACTATGTAATTATCTTATGAAATGAATATCCTGTCTATAGTCAGATCACATCTTGCTCACATCTGAGACTGGCAGGTAACCCTCTGATTATACTTACATATCCCATTTGCAACAAAAGCTTCTATGTTGCCCTGACTACTGCAGGCCACATTAATGTACCTGAGTGGACTAACACTTGAGATTACTGCTATTTAAAGTGAACACCTACAATGTTGTCCGGCTTTGTGCTAGGTGGTTTACAAACATTTCTAATTTGCCTTTGACATTTAATATTGTTTTTCTAGTATGTAGGCAAGAAAATTAAAACGAGAAGGTTCAGTAGTTTGCCAAAAATACATAGGTATGGAATGGAAATCCTGGAATTGAAATACAAATCTCATCTCCCAATCTAGGGTATTTCTACTACAATTTATTATGTACAGAAGTGATTAACAGAATTAAGGAATCACTGGGGGGTGGGACAGGTGGAAATGGCCTTATTTCATGCTCCAGATATAGCATTCATTTTTGGCAAATCATTACAGGACAGTCATTTCTTTTTCTTTCTTTATTTTTTTCTTTTCCTTCCTTCCTTCTTTCTTTCTTTCTGAGAAAGAGATGGGGGAGGGGCTAAGAGAGAGGGAGAGAGAGAATCTTAAGCAGGCTTCATGCCCAACATAGAGCCCAGTGCAGGCTTGATCCTCAACACCTGAGCCGAAGTCAAGAGTCGGACACTTAACCAACTGAGCCACTCAGGTGCCCAGGACAATCATTTCTTTATAATTATAAATTCATAGTATTACTACCCAGTTTCTGGTTTGTGTGTCTGACAGGTCAACATGTTTGAGGAAAAAATAGTTTATTCAATTTAAATATGTTCCAGTATATTGAATTTATAGTGCTTGTAAAGATATCCAGCATACCTTTTTTAATCCAGTAGGAAGGAAACTCTGCAAGTAAGCAGTAGCCAGGTGCATGGGGTACAGTACCTTTTGACTGTACTTTCTATGTAAACACAGAAATCCTATGGTGGCCTTTTAAAAAAGTGTCCTTTGGATATCAGAGTGCATCACTGTAAAAAGACAAACTTAATCACTTTCAAAGCTGCCAGCTGGAATCTTAACTGGAAATTCTGCAGAAATACCTGTTAATGCTTCCAGTTGTTTATGACCTAAAAAAAAATTGCTGGATCATTCATTCTTAAAAGATTATTATTGTAACTGTATTGTTTTAGTGGTGTGAAGGTACATTTCCTATTTCTTGTGATTTATGGTTCTACATCTTTATGAATGGTAGCCATTTTCCACAGGCAAACTGTACAATGAAAGGAGAGGATAACTATCTTTTGATAGTTATCCCATATCCCATAGAGTTGCTTTTATCTGTGTTAAGAATTCCCTTTTTTCTTCGTAATTATCTTACTCACCTGTCTTCTGTATGTTGCGTAATGGACTGATGTTTTCCTACTTAAGCTTGGCATTATACAAGGCAAATATCTAGATTACAGTGACTAATTTTTAAAAAGACAATGCAGGGGCGCCTGCGTGGCTCAGTGGGTTAAAGCCTCTACCTTTGGCTCAGGTCATGATCTCAGGGTCCTGGGATCGAGCCCCGCATCGGGCTCTCTGCTCAGCGGGGAGCCTGCTTCCTCCTCTCTCTCTGCCTGCCTTTCTGCCTACTTGTGATCTCTCTCTAACAAATAAATAAATAAATCTTTAAAAAAATAAAAAGACAATGCAAAGTGCACATATGTAAAGTTATGTGGATGTAAATTATAAAAAATTTAGAATATAGAGATCTGGTTCTTAAAATTGTAAATAAGAGACATCTGGATATTTATCTTTGACTGCTTTTATAATATACTTTGAAAAAATATATTTTAATTGGATTTATTTTGACTGTAATAGTAATGTGAACTGGAGTTGTATTTTCCTGAATTACCAACAAGTAGAGCACAGAATCTACACAGGTCTATAAATTATCTTTAAACACTGGTTTAAACATAAATAAACAATTTTTACTTTCACTCTATTAAAGCATGTATGGACTAGATCTTTTTAACCTTTATTTTATTATAGCATATATAGCATATAATATAGCTATAAAAATATAATTTTTAAAATGTCAGTCTTTTCAATTTTATGGAAGACCAGTTTTACCCAGTTTAAAATAAATTTTTGACCCATTATACTAAAAATAATAACTTTTCCAATTTAAATACTTTTTCCTCTTCATTCACCACAGCAAATATATATCTAGTCATCAACTTTCGCACTGACTCACAACATGATTTCCTTAACAAGTTCATTGGGAGGTCATTGATGTTTTGCTTTCCAAGTATTTCAGTCTCATTGGGTATTGTATATTGTACCAGAAGTTTAATGTGAGGTGATGAAGATTTTGCATAAAACTAAAGGCAATTTTACATGGCAGAAAATATACATTATATTAAATAAAGTGGCTTAAAGTTTTCCATGTTTTATTCTGTACATTAAATGTGAAATATCATTTCAAATATCATGTTCAAATATCATTAAAACATTCCCTTAAAAATAGAAACTCTAGAGAGTACATATGAATGAAATACACAAAATAAAAATTATCTGTGAATGACTTTTGATTGACTATCCCAGTAGCAGAGTGTCTGTGTGGTTTGTAGAATGTTACACTTTATTAACATCCTCCTGTGCAATCCTTGAAATTTACCTTGAAGAATATAAAGCATTTGGTTTGTACATTTTCTGGGTCACAGACTCCTTTAAGTTTCTGATAGTGCCATTCCCATATATAGGTACCATCTTATGTACAATGGTAAAGATTTCTAGAACACCTAAAGCCTGTAGACCATAATGATGAATATATGTGTGCCTGAATAGGGGAACAGACATCATCTTGGGGCACTTACAGCCTTTGCATCTATGAATTACATTTGGGGGCAGCATGAGCACTATACAACATGGTAGTTTTAGCTACAAAAGGCAAAAAAAGTCTCCTAAAAAATAGGAGCAACTTGAAGGCACTTTCTGCTTCATAGGATTAGTCATATTCAGTTTCTTCCTTCTTCATCTTTTATTTCCCCACGCCGATATTCTAGAAACATAGAAAAAAATTGCCTGTTTGCAGAATATATAATAGATTTTCTAGGTTATTTGATGATAGTGCACTTTTAGTTCTATCACTCTACTGAGACCAAGTGAGCTTTGTTCTTTGAAAGACAAAAAAGGAAAAGTAAGCATATTGACATCAAATTACAAAATAATTTGTATTTAAACACATCGAAATGAGAAAAAAATCATTTTGTATTCTTTTAAAATTCTATTTTATTTTATTATCTCAACAAATTTTTAACTGTACAATACATATTGTGAATTACAGTTACAATGGATCTCTAGACCTCATTCATCTTGCTCTGGTAAAAATATGGTGTTGATTAGTAACTTCCCATTTCCTTTTCCCCCAGCCCCTTGCAGCCACCACTCCAGTCATTGATACTATGAATTTGACTACTTTTGAGCTCATTTTAAAAATTTCACCCAAAATCGAAATTAAAAAAAGTTAAAGCAATATAAATGTATTTTGAAATGATATGAAATTATATTAATAAGACTAGTTCCTGGTGCTATTTTCTAGCATTATTGTTTCTAGCATTATTATAAGGAAGTCATATGGCTTAATTTAAACATCCATATCATTCTGTAAGTTATGGAGAGCAAAACTTTAGCTGATAACTACTTCCCTAAATTAGTTAAGGTGATTTTTGCCAATGCTAAATAAGGGCATGGAATGTGCCTGTGAATAAGCTGTTAGTCCAGCTTTCAGAAAACTTATTCTTCCTATATTTAGGTAAAATATGCATATATTAATAATTACTGAAGTACAAAACAGTAAATCCACTACTCTCTCATCTTACTTATGAAATATATCTATAAAGTGAGGTGTGTTAAATTGGGAAAACACAAAATAACAAAAGAAATGTGTACATATGAATTATATGTGTGTGTTAATATGTGAGACTTTATATTTGGGATCAATTATTGGTTAAAAAATCAGGTGAAAGTAGAATGTCAACATATTGTAAAACTAAATGTAAGTCATTATTTAATTCTAAGTACATTAGCTATTACATTAACCTAGTACTTTCTAGATTCTTAGATGAGGCCCATGATTGATCTTCAGGGGACCTATAAACTCCTTGAAATTTTAATAAAAATTGTTGTGTGTTTGTGTACACAGGCATTTTTCAGGGAAAGAGTCTTTAGTTTTCATCAGCTTATAAAAAGTATCCATGACCCAGGAAAAGTTAAGGGTTGGTTACTACATTATCTGTCCTGATTATTCAATGTAAATTTGAAAAATAAATAAATCTAAAACATTGATGGGATTGTTTATTTCCAGAGAGCATGAAGTAAGACTAATTAGTCTTTTTTTTTTGCTGGAATGGAATTACTGAAATGTTCAATGTAGAAAACAAATATTAGCCCAGAGTAATGTGATAAGAGAAAGTTTTCCATGAACCTAATAACCCAAAAGAAGAAAAATATGACTATAAGTCAAAGATGTTGAAATTCATTTAAAGTGGTACTCTTTATCAGGAAGAGCCTCATTAAGAATGAACATATTTTCACAATATTTCATACAATCTCTATTTCAATTGGGATTAGCGTTTTCTTCCCAGTTTAGCTAATATTGTGCTAATTTGTTAAACAACCGGTATGATCAGGAACATATTTAAGTTTGAAATTGTTGGTGATGATTAATTAGGTAGAGATTGTCCTTTATTTATTTATTTTTTTTGAGATTGTCCTTTATTTGTTAAATTATTGAAAGGTACAAATAAATTGTGCCTTTTTTTAATGTTGAGAGATATTTATGATTGCCATGTATGTTACAGGATGCCCAGGTAATGTGAATTTCAGATAAATATAAATGTGAATATTCAGATGATGAATAATTTTTAGTATAACTATGTTCCAAATATTGCATAGGACCTACTTATACTAAAAAATGATTTGCTGCTGTTTATCTGAAACTAAAATTTAACTATGTATGCTATATTTTTGTTTGCTAAATCTAATAACCCTACATATATATTAACTGCTGAAAATAATTTCAGAGGCAACAGAATATAATTTTATTGCATTATAGCTAAAAATGAACACTATAAGGAAGAAATTCCCTTGAAAATGAATATTCTCTTATGAAAAGCATAAAAGTAAATGCTTTCTCTATGTCCATAACCGCTGATAAATAATATACACAGTAAAGAAGTCATGACAAATTTAAATTTTAAATAGATGTATTATTATTTTTGGTAAAGGAAGGATTCACATATTACATTTCATGGGACTCTATATCTTTTATACCGTAAGAAAGTACCTGCTAAGAATGAAATAGACTCTAGCATTGGAATTGGTATGTCCAGAAATATTCGTAGTAGGTAGAATGTAAGAACCAATGGACAGTGTTGGAGTATTGCAAGGTTACTAAATATGGATATACTGTGATTATGTTTAAATTAGTAGCCATAGAAGTGTCTTGATGTATGTAATGTAGAGAAAGGGAGGAAAAACACATCGGAAGAGGAGAATGTAGAAGGGCACTGGGAAATTGAGGGAGAGAGAAGGGAGCAAAACATAATCTTGGCAAGAAAGCATAAGGGAAAATGAAATGTAGACTTAAAGAGCAGCTAAAAGTTAAATTAGCAAGTTGGATTGAAAATGTTCTATTTGGAAGGTAAAGGAGATATAATTAATAGGGTTTCTCCTGGGTAAAGAGCCAGTTGGGAAAGGCAGGCTAAAGGGTGGGGGAGGGGAGGAGGCAATATTCATGTAAATTCCAGATGAGTTGTGTAAGATAGCAACAGAGTGTGTGTTTGTAAATCTTACGGTTGAGGATATAGTTGTTAGGAGGTGGATTTGAGTGAGTAATGTGATGAGCTGAATGTATCATACACACAGTTTTAGTTGTTAGAAATATCTTAGGAAGAGTATGTGATTATTATGGTCAATTAGTGGTTGCTATGTGTGTATACCAAATAAGATTGTTTATTGGTTAATAGAATATGAGACTTGTCTACATTGCATAGTTGGCTTATTCTCTTGCTCCTTGTTTGGGTAAAAGAAGGTGTGAAGAAGTTTCATTCATTTACACACTTACTGTTTGTAGAAGAGGCACCCTATCTTGTGATTCAAAGTCACATAGCACATGAAATGAAAAAAAGTTCAATATATATTAGTTGAATGAATGAATGAAAAGGAATCCAGAAGTATTCACAAATACTGCACTAAAGCACTCCATTTCCCAAATAGTTAGAGTTTCCTTCTATATATAAGAATAGAGGTTAAACTATGGGTTTAGGCAATGAGGGAAATTAGCTTTTCTTTAATATCAGTTTCAAGATTCAATGTCAATATTCACTAATAGAGATTAGTGAATCTAATACCAAATACATTTTCAAAGTAGCCAGAATATTATCCCCAATGAAATAGGTGTATGGGAACCCATGCTGAGGTAAGTATAAAGAAAATATAAGTCATTTAGGATAATATGTTCTTGAAGAATTCACAATGGTTTGACAACTTTAAAAACAAATGCCCTCCACTTAGGTTCCCAGAGCTATCCAGCTGGTTGTAGATCAGCTAGTTATAACACATACTCATTTAAATTAGTTGTTTTTAAATATATTACCATTTTTTAGAAGCTATCTTTATTAGGAGTGCCTCAATTCTAATTTAATTCATTTATACCTAAAACTGATTTACAAAAAAAAAAAAAGCAAACTAAGATACAGGGAGATATCATTTAATGACCTCTACATGGGGAAAATTCATGAAGTCAGACAAAATCAAATGTTGGAGAGTGTATGGATCAAAATTACTGTTGAGAGTCAAAATTTGTCCAACTAATTTCAAAACAATTGAGCACTTTGTAAAATTATCTTTTAGACTCCTTCCTGGAAACATCTTTTTACAAGTGTACCATAAGACATGTACAAGACTATTTTAGCAGCATGGTTTACAATGAAAAATACTGGAAGCAAACCAAATGTGCACTGACAAAATTAATTTTAAAACTGTGATGTTTTCATAATGTGGGGCACTCCACAAAGTGAACTGCAATGTTATGGATACTGTGGTGCACCACCAGATTCCCTGCTTCAGCACTGCGGTACTCATTTTTTTCCAGCTGCCAGAAGTATTGTTTGATGATCAGTAATAGCTGAATTGCTCCTGGGACATCACTCTTGGTCAAAAACACAAAAACTATCCTCACATAGGTAGTCTACATCTAATAGGCTATGAAGGCCTGGTCACATTTTTTCAATTTGGGACTTCTCCAAAGAGCCACCGTAGCTTCAGAGCTTTCTTAGATTTAGCCAGGTTCTCTGTTGTAAGTGTATTGCAATTAATTCAGTGTCTCCCTTACCCGCGTCCCCTTTCCTCATTTCTTAGAGTGGTTCCTGAGAATACTTCCCAATAAACCACTTCCATGCATATTTTTCTCAAGAGTCTGTTTTCTAAGAACCTGAACTATGGCAGATGGTATCGAGAATATTGTTGAAACAGAAAATAAATGGGAATTTTGTAGCTGGATCACCAGTTGGTCAGCTGTCAATGCGGACCTAATCGCAGATTGCAGGTGGAACATGCATAACACAAGGCATGATGTGGTGGTAAAATTGCTGAGTTTTATTGGTTGTGAACAGAAAACAAGAGTAACAGTGTAAGTAATAACCTGCGAATGCAGTATTTCAGTATTGGAAAGATTCAGGGGAAATAGAAATTATAAGAACTGAGGAATCAGAGGGCTACTGATGAGGAAGAGGTTGGGGGAAAACAATGCATGAAAGAAAAAATGCATTTATGACCAAAAACTATAATCGACAAAGATATAAATGAAAGATATATTGTATTCTTAGATCAGAAGAATTATAATTGTGAAAATGTCCATACTGCCTAAAGTAGTTTACAGATTTAATGTAATCTTTTTCAAAATTCCAATAGCATTTTTCATAGAAAGAGCAGTCCCGAAATTCATATAAAACTACAAAAGACCTCAATAACCAAAACAGTCTTAAGGAAGAAAACCAAAGTGGGAGGCATTACATGTCTTGATTTCAAACTATATGACAAAGCTATAGTAATCAAAGTGGTATGATACTGGCAGAAAAACAGAGACAGAGCCCAATGGAACAGAAAAGAGAGCCCAGAAACAAACATGCACATATAGTCAACTAGTCTATGACAAGGGTGCCAAGAATACACAACAAGGAAAGGGAAGTCTCTTCAATAAATGGTGTTGGGAAAACAAATGGAGAAGAAATAACAGAAAAATCACCATTAGGCCAACATTATAGTAATATATTCAAGCAAAACTCATAAATGTATTCCAGAACTTATGGGTGAATACTGAGAATATAATCTATGTTTAAAATATGCCTGAAAAGAGAAGAAAATTCATTTACATTATCATGGAGTATTTGTCCACAAAATACTTATTAATTATAAAGACAAATATAGTAACATTATAGTGGAGAAACCTAGCAGTTACCACCTTAAGTGATCAAAGCTAATGTCACTAGTAATGTTACATTGTAATGTATCCTTGTGAAGAGCATAGCACTGCTTCTGGGGGTGTTCTGGTTAAAATGGATAACCTGAATCTAGTTATGAGTAAACATCCATCAAACCCAAAGTTCTACAAAATAATTGACCCATACACTTGAAAAACATCAAGGTTACAAAACATAAGGAATACAGAGAAATTGTACCAGATTAAAGGAGCGTCGGTAGACATGACAATTAAATGCAACATGTTATCCTGCACTGGGCCTCTGATTATAGATATTAATAAATAAATTAATTAATTAACTATTTTTGCTATAGAGGACATTATTGGAACTATTGCCAAAATTTGCCTGAAGCTTGTGGATTGATGGTGGTACTGTATCAGTTTTAGTTTCCTGATTTTGATGTACCCTGATTATGTAAGAAAGTATCTTTGTCTTTTAGGAAATATATATTGAAATCTTTGGCAGTAATACAGTACCAAATCTGCAGCTTACACCCTAACAGTTTAGAAAAAAATTATATGCTATATATAAATTACATAGAGAGAGAAAGAAACATAAATTTTTAAGATTTTAAATATTTATGACTGGAAAATTTTGTAACAGTAATGGCAATTCTTTGGACTATAGCAATGTTTCTATAAATTTAAAAGTATTTTAAAATAAAAAGTTGAAAAGCTAACCTCTAAAGTGAGACGTAAGAGAGATGTATAATAATTTGAAAACTGGTATTCAAACAGTAAGCTGAGAAGTTAGATTTGATTTGTCCGGACAAGTGCATAAGGTGGCTCCTTATTAATTTATTCAATGAACTTTAAAACAGGATCATACATTTTGTTTCTTTATTAGTAAGCAGGACTGTGGGTTTTGTGGTTTGGATTTTATTTATAGTATTATTTTAAGGTTCTGGTTTCTAATTTATATGCAGCTTTGTAAACTTGCCATGATTCATGACTTCTTGTTCATGTTTCCTGATTTATGAGACTGAATTATGAAATCTTGTAAGTCAGAATGTATGTAATGGAGCCAAATTTATTTTACTGGTTCCGTATTGAGTATTTAGAACTACTGAATTGCCGTAAGTAGAAATTAAATATAAGGAAAGTTCAGAGGTTAAATATGCTTCAGATAGAAATTGCCTAAAGCATTTTTGTGAGTAAAACTACTAGCCTCTTGGGGTGCCTGGATGGCTCAGTGGGTTAAAGCCTCTGCCTTCGGCTCAGGTCATGGTCTCAGTGTCCTGGGATCCAGCCCCGCATGGAGCCCCCACATCGGGCTCTCTGCTCAGCAGGGAGCCTGCTTCCCCCTCTCTTTCTGCCTGCCTCTCTGTCTACTTGTGATTTTTCTCTCTGTCAAATAAATAAATAAAATCTTAAAAAAAAACAACAAACTACTCGCTTCTTTAAGCAATATATTAAAAAAAAATACGGAGCACCAAAGTGACCACCTACAGACTCTGAAGTGATTCTGATTATGTCAAGTCAGCTAAATAGTAATATGTTAAAAAAAAGAAAACCTAAAATGACTCAAATTACTCCCACTACCATTTTAGTCAGATCCACTGAACAATATTCAAGTAATATGGCAGCATTCAAACATGGGAAACATCCCATATGCATCCGTCCAAGTTTTTGATTTTTTGAAGACCTAATACTCTTATCAGTATCTATGGGAACTTTCTCCACAAGGTGCTGCTTCTTACTGGAAAGACTCTAAAGTCACCTTCTGATTTAAATCTTTGGTAACCTCTAAGAGAAATAATGAATGTTTTGTTTACAAGATTTGCCTTTGTCTTTTCCAAAACCATGTCAGTGCAGTATACAGCTTTTATCTGATACATTTGATCAACATGGAGAGTCAAAATTTTTC
This sequence comes from Potos flavus, assembly GCA_028534135.1. Classification (NCBI taxonomy): domain Eukaryota; kingdom Metazoa; phylum Chordata; class Mammalia; order Carnivora; family Procyonidae; genus Potos; species Potos flavus. Next base: position 131,437,216 of record CM052883.1, read on the forward strand.
CACAAACTAATTCATCTTGCCTAAATTATATGAAAAAATATATATGCTATCCCTAAATTTTCCGCATTACAATATGAAGCCAAAATGAGTAGAAAATCTAGCGTGGAGCCCTCAAACATAGAAAACATATGAGGTGTATTGGAGTGGAGTGGAGCTGACACCATACTAAGAAAGGTCAATGAATAAGATTATCTGAAGAGCAACATCAAGGATGTTTGGGAGGAGACGGACATTCTTAAAAAAGAAAAAAGATTTCACAGTAAGGTTAAGGAAAAGTAACAATAAATGCTATTAGTTTGGGAACAGAAGAGACTAAGGTTTTTAATTTATTTAAAAATATGATAGAAAAAATCAAAATATGATAGATTAATGAGGATGTAAGTTAAATGAGAGTCAAGGGAAGAGTTAAGAGGAAGTAGAGACAACAGGATTCAAAAACACATTCCTCTAAAAATCATTTGCACACATTGATTAATATTCTTTATAGGATTTTATCAGTTAGATAATGCTTATAATTCATCCATTAGTCTTAATTACTGAATCACATTATTCTGAACCAAATTATTGTCCCTCCATGACCCATTGCTATAAAAAAATTAAACATAAATATACTGTGCACATCACCCTAATAAACATAACTTAAAACATACATTGAAGAAAGGTCTTTCTTTTTCAACTTTTCAGGTAAATCTTTATTAGGGAGAAAAATCACTGAGAATGTAGTCTATATGAAGAATGTGCCTGAGAAAACAATTAGTAACTATGTTCAAAAAGATGTGTGTCTCATCATAATATTTTGACCAGCCTTGATCTATTGAGGAGTTGACTATAAATCATGACAATGGTAGGAAGTGCCCTGGGATCAGAGACTCCTCCAGTGTTACTGTAATTTCTACAAAGTATTTCCTCTTTGTTATTACTTGTTTATGATACATAATTTAAGACCATTCCTCCTCCAGGCATAGCAAATAGAATTCTTTTCTTTTCCAATTACTTAGAAGAAAATTTCTCAATAATAATCTTTGATTGTTTAATAAATGCTATTTCATGTAAGAAAGTCTGATTTATTTATAAATACTTCAGCTTCTGTTTTTGTGTTAGTTTAACCTTTATTTGGGTTTCATGTTGTAATGATCTTCTTATTTCTGCTTTCACTCTTGACCAGATTCTAACTTTAGGTTACCCTTACTTACTCTTTTTTAGAATTTACCAGTGAATAAAAACATGGCATTGTTTAATCCTCTTATAAATGGCAAAGTTCAGTAGGGGTTACACAGTGGTAACAGGCTCATTTTGGGAAATTAAACTGATTGTGAAAACGTTGCTACAAATTTGTTTTAGGCTAATGCTTTTTAAATAGTTCAAAGTGAGATTTTAAAACTAAATCATGTAGATCCATTTTGAACATTGTTTATGGGAGGGTGAAATAATATGGTTCTGTGAGCCAGGGACTATGTAAACTTAGTCTGTTAGCCACTCTATTCCTCACCTGTCTCATTTATGGAGTGTGAAAATTGGACTACATGACTTCCATGTGCCCTACAACTCTGATTCTGTGATTTGCCTCTTTCTGCTTCATGAGTGTGACTTCAATACGTGTAAGACAAAAAGCTTTCAGAAGTAGAGCTCCATGTCTAGGACGGAATCAATATAACTTAAGTCTCTACATCTTTAAATTTGTCCTTCCTTCTGACTGGAATTCCTTTCCCCAGTTCTTCACGTGGCAGGTTCATCATCAGTCTTATTGCAGATTGAATGTCATTTCTTATGTGTTGTCCTTTCTGACCACTGATCCCAGGGAAATAGTGGAAAATCCCTTAGGAAGATCCAGTTTATCACTTGAGAAATATGTTTTTAAAACTTCTCTAGGAGATTTATTTTCAGAAAGTTATTTAATGGCCCTGGTAATCATAAACACATTTTTTCATAATAAGTTAAATAGTGTACTAGAAGGAAATGAACATTCAAATGTAATGAGTTTAATTGATTAAAAGAGAGTATTCTTTGGGGATTAAGCAATAGTTGCAGATGTTGTGTTTACTGCTTGAAATGTGCTGATTCAAGGAACTTAAATGTTAAAAGTATTTGATCGATTATTAAACACTGCCTTTAAAATATGTAAAAATAATTGTTTTAATTCTTTTTTTTTTTTTTGGTCCAGCATTGCAGCATCTGTGAAAAAGGATTAAAGTCCTTTAATGTCCTTTAAATTAAAGTCTCCTAAAGTCCTATTTAAGTAGTATATTTATCCTTATATAACTGGGGCAGTCACCGTGGTAGAGTTAGGATCCTCTAGACTGTGAATTTCTTTGTTTTTGATGATCTTGACAGTTTTGAGGAATGCTGGTCAGGAATTTTGTAGAATGTCTCTCAATTTGGGCTTGTCTGATGTTTTTCGTATAGATTATGGTTATGAGTCTTTGGGAGAATGACCATAAAAGTGAAATGCCATTTTCATGTGATAGAGTTTTGTATTCTGTTTATCATGATAACATATCACTCTATATAATTATCTGATGTTATATTATACAGATTATATATTATTGATAGAAAAATTTTGTTTATAAATTTATTTGTTTAATATCTGCCTCCCAACAAAATAGATCAGATCCATGAAAGCCAATATTTGGCTGTCTTGTCCATCACTATCCCTAGAGTCTTGAAGAGTGTGGAGCATCTAATATAGATAGTAACTGAGATTAACCATCTCAACTACTAAGATACCTTAGTCTAAGAGGTGGTCTTAGATTTGAGTATTCCCTAAATCAAATCAGGATGATCAGAACTTTTTAAATCCAGTCGTGGGAGAACAGAATATATAATATATCCTTTGGGGAATATATCAAAATAGTACCCAATCTGAACCATGAAAACAGAAAAACTCACTAGGATTTGGCTACTAAGATGCTAGAAAGATATGTCATTTGCAAATATCTTCTCCCATTCCATTGGTTTCCTTTTAGTTTTGTTGTTTCCTTCCCTGTGCAGAAAGCTTTTTATTTTGATGTAGTCCCAACAGTTCATGTTTGCTTTTGTTTTCCTCGCCTCAGAAGACATATCTAGAAAAAAGTTGCTACAACTAATGTCAAAGAGGTTACTGCTTATATTCTTTTCTAGGATTTTTATGGTTTCAGGTCTCACATTTATTTCTTTGATCCATTTTGAATTTATGTTTGCATATTGTGTAAGACAGTGGTCCAGATTTTTTCTTTTGCAAGTTGCTCTCCAGCTTTCCCAACACCATTCTTTGAAGAGACTGTCCTTTCCCCATTGGATATTTTTTCCTGCCTTGTTGAAGACTAATTGACACTTATAGTTTTATTACAGAAGTAGGTTTATTTCTGGGTTTTGTATTCTGTTCGATTGATATGTGTCTGTTTTTGTGCCAGTACTATACTGTTTTGATCAGTACAGATTTGTAATATAATTTGAAATCCAGAGTCATGATGCCTCCAGCTTTGCTTTTCTTTTTCAAGATGGCTTTGATTATTCAGGGTCTTTTGTGGTTCCATACAAGTTTTAGAATAGTTTGTTCTAGTTCTGTAAAAAATGCTGTTAGTATTTCGATAGGGATTGCATTAAATGTGTAGATTGCTTTTTGTGGTATAGACATTTTAACAAAATTCGTTCTTCCATTCCATGGGCTTTCCATTTCTTTGTGTCATTTTCAGTTTCTTTCATCAGTTTTATGTAGTTTTCAGAATACAATTCTTTCACCTCTTTGGTTAGGTTTATTCCCAGTTATCTTATTATTTTTGGTGCAATTGTAAATGGGATTATTTTCTTAATTTCTCTTTCTGCTGCTTCATTATTGGTTGTATAGAAATGCAACAGATTTCTGTACATTGATTTTGTATCCTGCAACTTTACTGAAATCAGTTCTAGCAGTTTTTGGGTGATGTGTTTAGTGCATTCTATATATAGTGTATATAGTATAGTGCATTCTATATATAATGTATATAGTATATACTATATATATATATATATCTATATATATAGCATGTCATCTGAAAATAGTGAAAATTCTACTCTTATTGATTTGGATGCCTCTTATTTATTTTTGTTATCTGATTGCTGCGGCTAGGACTTCTGGTACTGTGTTGAATAAAACTGGTGAGAGTAGACATCCTTGTCTTACTTTTCCCCATTAAGGATGATGCTAGCTATGGGTGTTTCATATATGACCTTTTTTTATATTGAGATATGTTCCCTCTAAACCTACTTTGTTGAGGGTTTTTATCATGAATGGATATTGCACTTTGTTAAATGCTTTCTCTGTGTATTTTGAAATAATCATACGGTTCTTATCCTTTCTCTTAATATGATTTATCACATTGCAAATATCGAACCACCCTTGTAACCCAGGAGTAAATCCCACTGAGCATGGTGAATGTTTTTTTTAATGTATTATTTGATTCAGTTTGCTAGTATTTTGTTGAGGATTTTTGCATCCATGTCCATCAGGGATATTGTCCTATGGTTCTCTTTTTCAGTGGTGTCTTTATCTGGTTTTGGCACCAGGATAATGCTGGCCTTATAGAATGAATTTGGAAGTTTTCTTTCTTTTTCCTTTTTTTTAGAATACTTTGAGGAGAATAGGTATTAACTCTTCTCTAAATGTAGGGTAGAATTTGCCTGTGAAGCCATCTGATCCTGGACTTTTGTTTGTTGGGAGTTTTTCAATTAGTGATTCAATTTCTTTCCTGGTTATTTGTCTATTCAAATTTTCTATTTCTTCTTGTTTCAGTTTGGTAGTTTATATGTTTCTAGAAATTTATCCATTTCTTCTAGGTTGTCCAATTTGTTGATATGTAGTTTTTCACAATCTCTTATAATTGTTTGTATTTCTGTGTTGTTGGTTGTTATTTTTCCTCTCTTATTTGTGATTTTATTTATTTGTGTCTTTTTCTCTTTTTTTCTTGAAAAGTTTGGCTAGAGGTTTATCAGTTTTATTGATTTTTTCAAAGAACCAGGTCCTGGTTTTATTGATCTGTTTTATTGAAATTAGTTTTTATATAATTTATTTCTGATCTAATTTTTATTATTTTCTTCCTTCTCCTGGTTTTGGGTTTTATTTGTTGTTCTTTTTCTAGCTCCTTTAGGGTGTAAGGTTAGGTTGCTGAGATTTTTCTTGGTTCTCGAAGTAGGCCTGTGTATTGCTATAAGCCTTCCTCTTATAACAGCTTTTGCTGTAACCCAGTGATTTTGGACTGTTATGTTTTCATGTTCATTTGTTTCTATGTATTTTTTATTTCTTCTTTTTTGCTGGTTGACTCATTCATTTTTCAGTAACATGTTATTTAACTTCCATGTATTTGTGGTCTTTCCAGATTTTTTATTGTGGTTGATTTCTAGTTTCATAGCATTGTGATCAAAAAAGGTGCATGGCATGACTTCAATCTTCTTGAACTTGTTGAGGCTTGTTTTATAAGATAATATGTGATCTATATTGGATAATATTCATATGCCATTGAAAAGAATGTGTATTCTGCTGTTTTAGGATGGAGTATTCTGAATATATCTGATAAATCCTTCTGGTCCAGTGTATCATTCAGAGCCATTGTTTCCTTGTTGATTTTTTGTTTAGATGATCTATCCATTGATGTAAGTGGAGTATTAAAGTCCCCTACAATTACTGTATTATTTTCAGTTAATTCCTATATGTTTGTTATTAACTGTTTTATGTATTTGGGTGCTCCCATTCTGGGTGCATAAATATTTACAAGTGTTGTATCTTCATGTTTAATTGTCCCCTTTATTAGTATATTATGCCCTTCTTTGTTTCTTGTTACAGTCTTTGTTTTAAAATCTATTTTGTCTGAAATAAGAATTGCTATTCTGGCTTTCTCTTGACATCTATTTGCATGATAGATATTTCTCCATCCCCTCACTTTCAATCTGCGGTGGCTTTAGGTCTAAAATGAGTGTCCTGAAGGCAGCATATAGATGGGTCCTGCTTTTTCTCTGTCACCTTATGTCTTTTGATTGGAGCATTTCATCCATTTACATTCAAAGTAATTATTAATATGTGTTTACCATCATTTTATTATTTTGTTGTTTCTGAAGATTTTTTTTTTAATCCATTCTAGTCTTTCTCTCATGTTTTGCTGATTTTCTTTAATGGTATATTTGGGTCTCTTTGTATTTATTCTTTGCATATTTATTAGTGGTTTTTGATATATGGTTGCCATTAGGTTTGTATATAACCTCTTCTGTATATAGGAGTCTTATTAAGTTGGTGGTCATTTAAGTTCGAACCCATTCTTTGGGTTCAAGGAATAACATAGCAGAGATAAAGGGCTCAATAAATGAAATGAGAAACATGTTTCATAGAATGTTTTAACTATTTGTTATTTTTATTAAATATATTTATTAAATAAATATAAAAATTTATATTTATATAAATATAAAAATTTATATATTAAATATATTTTATATTTTATGTCTTTTTATTTTGTGAGTTCTTTGGTTGATTTTTTTACAGAAATCTTCATTTTTACTGTTTTTTTTTTCCTACCTTTATATTGCCAATTTTTGTCTCTCCTTTCCACTCAGAGATTCCTCCTTAATATTTCTTGCAGGGCTGGTAGTGGTCATGAACTCTTTTAGTTTTTGTTTGTCTGAGAATCTCTTTATCTCTCCTTCTATTCTGAATGATAGCCTTGCTGGCTTGCAAAGTTTCTGCCAAAACATCTGCTAGCCATATGGCTTTTCTCTTGATAGTTACTGTCTTCTTTTTTCTTGCTGCTTTTAAAGTCTTTTTTTTTATCACTATATTTTACTTATTTAATTATATGTCTTAGTGTGGATCTACTTTTGTTCATTTTGATGGGAGTTCTTTATGCCTCCTGGATCTGGATATCTATTTCTTTCCCCAGGTTAGGAAAGTTTTCAGCTATTATTTCTTCAAAATTTTTTCTGCCCCCTTTCCCCTCTCTTCTTTTGGGACTCCTATAACAGAGACATTGTTACATTTGATGGAGTCATGGAATTGCCTAAGTGTATTCTTATTTTACAAAATTATTTTTTATCTCTTTTGTTCAACTTGATTACTTTCCATTTCTCTTTTAGCTCACTAATTCATTCCTTTGCTTCTTCCATCCTGTTGTTCATTCTATGAAACATGTTTCTCATTTCATTTACTGAGCCCTTTATCTCTGCTATGTTATTCCTTTTCTCTGTGTTGAGGGTCTCACTCCTATCTTCCACTCTTTTCTCAAGTCCAGTGAGTATCCTTATGATCATTACTTTAAATCCTGTATCAGGCATAGTACCTTATATCTGTTTCACTTAGGTAACTGGCTTCAGACTTGTTCTGTTCTTTCATTTGATATAAGTTTCTGTGTCTTATTTTGTCTAAGTCTCTGTGCCTGTTTCAGTGTGTTAGGAACATCAGCTATGTCTCTTGTTCTTGAGGGTAATGACCTTATGAAGAAAAGGTCTTGAAGTGCCCTGCTGTGTAGTGTTCCTCTGTTCCTCAGGGCCTAGAAATTCTGGAAGTATTTCTAACATGTGCTGTGGGTGCTCTGCTGTTTTGTCTTGGCCACTTTATCCTTCAGGCTAGTTGTCTACCGAGGCTTTCTTTGCCTGTTGTGGGCAGTGTTTGGTCCCTGGCCTGAATGTGGCATGTTTTAACTAGGTATGCTCTGGTCTATTTGTGAAGTGAGACCTGATGCCACCACTGCAGGAAACAAGGCTCTGCAAAACTGCTGTGTAGGGAGACAAAGTGTCGTGAGGGATAGGGCCTGTCTTCTGGAGGAAGGGTCCCACCATGCTGGAACTAGGCAAGCATGACTGGGAGGGGCAGTTCCCCTGGGGGGGGGGGGCAAATCTTAGTGTAGGCAAGTTGGATAGTGAGTGTTGGCCCTGCACTGGTTCCCATGGGTGGCCCCATGCTTATGCTGAGGGGTGGGGGTAGGAAATGGCACCAGCTAGTTCTTTCATTCCCAGAGGGTATCTCTGGGACATACTCCAGGATGAGTGAATAACCTCTCCACTATGTTCCCCAGGCACTCTTCAGATCTATGTTTCCGTGATGTACGTGCATGTGTTGTCTGTCTGCCTTCTCCCCAAGAGCAGCTCCAATGTCCTCCAAGCCCTCCCAGAGCCAAACCCACTGACCTTTAAAACTCCATGCTTTAAGCCCTCCCAAGTTGCAAGAACTCATGAAATTTGGCCCCTCTCACTTTCTGAGCCAATCGTTATGGGGATTTGTTTTCCCTGTGCACCCTCTGTGTGCTAGTCTGTCTCTCACTCTTCTCCACAGCTCCCTTTCTGCTCAAGCAGCCACAATCTGTTTCTTTCCCAAACTACACCTCCACACTTTCTAACTTCTTTGATGTAGGCTCTTCTCTACCTTTAGTTGTGCAGTTTGTTCTGATAGTCTTCAGGTCAATGTCTGCGGTATTTAGGATGATTTGATAGTTATCTAGTTGTATTCATGGGCAAGGTGAGACTCAGGTCCTCCTACTCTGCAGCTATCTCCCAACCTTTATCTTCTGCTAACTTACATCTTAAACTTAGAAGTCAGTCATAGAAGTTAGAAGCATTATTAGAAATGTAAATGGAGAAATAAATCTATTATATAAAGGCAACTTAATTTTTCAAAAAAATAATTTTGAATATTATATATTTTAATGGTAGTCAAGAAGGACAACTTTCAGTGACTCAGAAGAGCAGTTATAATCAGGAATGTTTGGTGTTTTAAAATATGAAGCAATAAGTGAAAAAACAGTGAAGGTCTTAGATATGCTTACATAAATTATTAGTGAAGCAAATGAAATAATGCTGTTTAAGGGGAATGGCAAATAAAGCTAAGACATTTGTGAACAGAGTTGACTAATAATTCAAGCATCACCCTTCTGCTCTACTCCCATGAAAACTTTCTCACAAAGAAAAAGGCTCCATTTTTGGTGACACTGTGCTACTTTTGAATTACCTCCAGCATACCACTTAACTCATTTGTTTTATTTACTACCTCTGTCTTCCTCATGGACTGTCTTCCTCATAGACTGGGAGATCATTGAGGATAGATTTTTTTTTTTTTTTGTCATTCACTCATATGTTTACTCACTAATCCAACCATTCAAACATTCATCTATTTATTCTTGCATTCAGAAGATATTTTTGAGTGTCTACGATAGGACAGACCAGATGAGGCTGATTATGAGCACTTTAAGCTTGAAGTCTCCTACAACTCACAAAATAATTCCCAGAAATAAATATGGGGCATACACTTCAAGTAGTTGTTATGGTCCATCACATACTATTTATATGTCCTATTGGTCCTGGTTTTAGGAAAAAAAAACCCCGGTGAAATCCATATATCCTGAGAAATTGATATGTTAAACTCCACCTCTACTTTCTGTGGCAAGTACTGTCTTACAATCAAATGGGGAAGCTACGCAAATCCACAAACACCCTAGGAACCTAGAATCTAAAATGTCTATACTGGCTATAGAAGACTTTGTAGTATCAGAAACCAAACGAATTGTCTACGTAGTAACTTTCAGTTATGCCCTGCATTCTTACTATGTGTATCTGCTTGCCTCAGAGCCGAGGCTAAAGAATTTATTGATATCAAATTGCTTTGAGCATTTCTTTATTAACTTCTCACCTTCTCCTGCTGAATTTCATCTTCTTCCACTATAAACTTAATTCAGAGTGAACATGACATTTCTTCATACTTTCTTCTTCTAATATGGTGGTACAAGTTCCTAGATGGAACTGTAGGGCCTACAGGCTCATAAATTGCAATGAATGGAGGTAGCCTTTCAGATATTCTTGAGCTAATTTGAACATTCTGTAATGTCCTTCAGTTTGTATGATGCCTTGGCTATATGGCCAAGTTTCAACCTCTGGATTGAGGTTTGCCAGTAAATCTAGATCATACTTTGACATCTCTCCTGAGTTTTGCCTTGCAAATAACCATTGACCTTGCTGGTCATGAGAACCGATAGCAATTTGATTTCTGGTCCAACACTGAGAAATGTACCTTCAAAGCACAGAGATGATGTCCTTCTCCATCTTGTCTAGTCAACATAGCTATTTCTTACTAGACAAAAGATCTCTCAGATACAAATCCTCTAGTCTACTAAATATTTAGTGGATTCAGTATATGTTTGTCTATAGACTCTTCATTTGCCTCCTCTTATCCCTACTTTTCCACACTCAACAGGCTAACAGGCTTTCACAATAAATGCAGGAATTTACTTATACCTTGGCCATGTAAGGTTTCAAAAACATGTCCTACCTCAAATCCCACCCCTGTATCATAAATAACATTTATACAAAATAGTAGAAGGAACTTAGTTTATAAAAGAGACATGGTACCAACCTCTAGTCTTAGGGAAAGCACAGTGATTCATTTTATAAGAGAAAACTACTAGATATCATGAGCACCTTTAAAGCATGGAAACGTTATTTGGAAGATGTGGTCCTATGATAATGAACCTGGGAAATAAAATTTAGGGTAAGTCAGACTGAAATGTTTAAAAAAAAGTTTAGAAACCACTATAGGGTTTGAGTAGGAAGTAGCATTATCTGGTATGTTTGAATTGGGTTAACAGTAAGGGCAAAATTTAATTTATGAAGACTATTATAAAACTATTAAAATGATCCAGGTCAGAGATATGGTGGAAAGTATTTGAATTCTAGATCTATTTTGAAGGTAAAGCAGACAGGATGTGCTGATGGATTGAATGTAAGTATAAGGGAAAGGGAGAAGTCAAGAATTATCCTCAATAATTTTGGCTTAAGCAACTGGAAGATGAAAGTGCCATATTTTAAATGGAAGAGACGGTAGAAAGAGAAATTTGTAAGGACAGCTCAGGATTTTAATTTTGGACTAGTTGAGATTGTTATGCTTATTAAATAGCCAAGTGAAAAGGTGAAGTAGGTATTTGAATATATAAGTCAAGTTCAGAGGCATGATCTGGATCAGATATACACATATGAGAATCACCAGAGTATAGATGGTATTTAAATCCAAATGAACAAAAGGGATTACCCAGGAAGTTAGTGTAGATAGAAAAGTTTAGAGGATAAGTACCATACTTACTTACTAAAGCTGATCATTGCTTATAGGTTAGAGAGATGAAGAAAAATCAGTGAAAGAGATTGAGAGGGAGCAACCAGTAAAGTAGGAGGAAAACCAAGGGAGTACAATGATGAAGAATCCAAGTAAAGGACAGCTAAATAGGAAGGAATGATTAGTTGTACCAAATGCTGCTGCTAGGTCAGGTAGAGGAGGAGAGAGAATCGAACATTAAATCATGAGTTATCATTGTATACTTTACAACATTATCATAACTTTTAAACTAAACATATTTGTGAACAAATCTTTTCCCATTGGGTGGACTATGATCTCAACAAATCCTGTTGTTTTTACATATTCTGAATACATGAACCTCTTCAGGTGTTGTCGCAATCAATATGTAGACTGTGTTGACTTGAGCTATTACAGTTAAGACTTTCAAATAACAAGCTGTGAGTTTTACAGAAAGCTACATTAACATTGTTTCTATCTGGCTAGGTTACAGATTGCAGTGAGACGAAGAAACATATTTTTTGATTTACAATAAAAGAAAAACAGACACATATTTGCTTGAAGGCTAGACAATTCCCTTTTTCCAATTTAATGGAATAAATTTATCTTTTTTTTTTTTAAGTTTATTTATTTGAAAGAGAGAGAGAGATTAAGAGGGAGAGAAAGCATGGAAGGGAGGGCAGAGGGAAGGGGAGAGAGAATCTCAAGCAGACTGCCCACGGAGCCCAGAGCCTGATCCCAGGACTCTGAGATCATGACCTAAGCCAAAATCAAGGGGAAGACCCTTCACTGACTGAACTACCCAGGTGCCCCAGAAATGTCTCTTTTTTAGCTAATTGCCCTGTGAACTTCATGTTCCTGATAGTCCAAATTTATGCTCAGTATTCCAAAGGCAACTGTCATAAATAGAATCAGATTTATACTTTTATTTTCTAATTAATGATCCAGAGTTACATAAATCTCATTTATAAATGCAACTTAAAGAAATCCTTGGGTACAACTTAAATGGTATATTTAAAAATAAAGGCACTATATATAGTATATTCACTACTATGCAGTTGAAATATCGTGTAAAACTTATACAATTTGAAATTCAGGGGGAAAATCGTATTATTTTAAATTTAAATTTGAAGGTGTTTTGTTCACACAAATTATGCTCAGAGACTGAGATTGTCTTTGCCAATAATTTATTTAACACAGGTTCACCATGGGAATTATAATTTTAATTCTATAATTTAAATTATTATAATTTAAATTTTAATTATATAATTTTAATCATAATTTATAATCACAAGCCAAAAGCATACAGAGTAATACCTCCTAATGAGCCAACAAATAAATAACATACCCCAAACCAATGATAGATTAGTTACACTATTTTTTCAGGCCAAAAGGAGATGAAACAAAGTCCAAATTTAGTTGAGGTGTACCTTTCTACAAGCTGGTTCTCAGAAGAGTTGGCTGATGGATTGGCTGATGGGCACAATGCAAATTGAAATTCCCTTGTTGCTAGTGGAACAAAGGCGCTGGTGTTGGCAGGCAAGATGATCTCCTTCATGGGGTTGCTGCATGGTTTTCACCGCTATCAGCAAGGAATAGCCTTTCCAAGGCAGGAGCTGATGTCCCAAGGCCTTTGGAGAGTTCTTTAGATCAGTAACCTGGTCCAGACAGAACACCCTCAGTTAAGTCCTCACAGATCCTTGGTATTTAAAGTATCCATTACTTCATAGTCACTTCTATATGTTCATATGGATAAGCACTCTGTAGCGAAATAATTTTGATGACATTATTCTGACATGACCTCTGCAATGTAAACAAGTTCACTCTTAGATCAAAGCAACCTCACTTAAGCCTTAAGCAAGTAGATTTGAAATCATAATAAACCAGTAGACAACCAAAAGGCCTATTTTATCTCAGATCTTTAGTTTGTCAAGACTATATCGATTCAATTACATTAATAATAAAATAAATAGAATAAATAAATAATTACTTCATTGGAAGATTTGGCTCTAGGTAGAGAAACGAGTCACTTAAATATTTTACAGAAGAATAATATATGTAACTTCAATGCTAAGATACGCTTTATTTTTAATGTAAGTATTATCTATTGCTGCTACTTTGTATAAGTAGTGCATGGGGATATGAGGCTGGCATAAAATTAATGATAACATGCAAGACCTAAGTGTGTTTCCGTGGGCAACATTTTATAATATTCCAGTTGACATTTGATCTTAAGTTCCCCAACTGAGATATCAATATAGAAAGGTAAGGCCTTTTTTCAGGGCTCCACCCAAGGCTGCTGATGATTATGTTTCAAAAGATTTCCTCTGCAGATTTTCCACTGCCTTCACAGGAGCTCTGAAGCACTTGGGATGAGACACCATTTCCTTTATTTACGGGAAGTGTTGCTAAGTTGGGGCCTCTATACTTACCATGACATTTTGCTTCAGAAAGCTAGGAGAAAGAAAAATAACCAAGACTTCTGGCAGAAGGTTTCTGTATGATTATGAAACAGGGTTACCTGAAAAGTGTTGTATCGTAGGGGGAGTAGTGGAAACAGAAAAGCTATCAAGAAATTATGATTAACAAATTTTTAAACAGAGAAAATTCTGATTTTATATAAATGTTATTATTAATAATTTCAGCTGTCTGAGAAATGCCAGAAGAGGTCACTCAAAAGCAAATTTGACAAAGCAGCAAAATTAAATTTCTCTCCACTCGAATTCTTCTCTAATGATATTCTAAAAATACATAGAATCATTTCATTGCTTAAGGAAGAACTTTAGCAACAAAAAATAAATTGAGGAAATAGCACTCTTTTTCTCATAAAGGATTAATGAAATTGGAGATAAGTTTTTAAATAAAATTTAACTCATATTTTTATTTTTATAGTAACAAGAAATAACATTTTTATTTTCACTGTAGTTATCAAAATGCAAACAGAAATGCTAAAAGGAGATAATTGTGTATTAAAATGAATGCTTCCACCCATTATTTATTTAATCTCTAGGTCAAAAGTTCATCCTAGGCATTGAAAAAATGTAATTAGATCTACATAGGAATAAAATCATATTTTCTTGAACACAACTGAGAATAATTATAGCAGAATATGAATACTTTAAAAAAAAACAAAATGGATGACTGCAGAATAAAATTATTTTTTGGAGAGACTACCGAATGTGCTCAAAACTTATTTTTTCTCCTTTCCTACATTATGTCATCAGATAGAAAGTATAAAACAAAATTTAAATCACAAAAGCATTAAAATAGAGAAATGATTCTAACATGATTCAAGAGCCAGTGGAAACTTCTCAGCTATCGGTATGATGAATGACACATTTAACTGGAGATGACTTACCTGGTGAATATTTAAAAGATTACCAAAATATCAAAATTTCCACTTTGCAAAGATACCACATACAAAGGGGAACTCAAAAAATTATTCAATAACCCAGAGCCCATTTAAAATTATTTTAGCTTTTTTTCCTAGGAAAAAATGTGTGAAAAAGTTCACTCAAGTTTTCTAGAAATACAAAAACAACAACAAAAAACCTAAAAGCATTGGATGCAGTGGGAAGAAGAAAGAGCAAATTAAAGGAAAAGAAAGAATTGTTGCAATGGAGGAGAAAGTTACACATCACAAGAGAGAGAAACAAAAGAAGAAAGAAAATGTGAAAAACTTTCATGTGTTCCAGATGGAGAGTTCTCAGTGAAAGATTCAGGAGAGGACCAGAATTTAGGAGGAAAAGACAAGAAGAAATCTAAGTAGGTTTAAGATGAGTTAATATTATTTATAGGGTTTATAGGGCTTTGTACTTCCGAGAGATATCTCTGGTTGCTTCATTGATTAGTACTATTATAATAAAGATGGTGACCATGAGAGCTAACATTTCAAAGAATTTACTGTTTCAGAAATTGTGCTAGGCATTTAAATGTACTCTCTTTTGGAATAGTTAAAATAATAAGAGTTGCAGATGTGTAAACTAATACTCAAAAGAGATTAGAAAACTTGTTCTTGGCCACCTGGCTAGTAACAGTTAGTAAAGACAGACTTTGCACAACTAATTTCCAGCTCCAAAGCCTGGGTCATCATTGGTTTTGATCTGCTCTCTACTCAAAGGCTCTTCAGTGAAGAGGGTGTATTCTAAAAAAAATAATTTTGGGGGCGCCTGGGTGGCTCAGTGGGTTAAAGCCTCTGCCTTCGGCTCAGGGCATGATCTCAGGGTCCTGGGATGGAGCCCCGCATTGGGCTCTCTGCTCGGCGGGGAGCCTGCTTCCTCCTCTCTCTCTGCCTGCCTCTCTGCCTACTTGTGATCTCTCTCTGTCAAATAAATAAAATCTTTAAAAAAAATTAAAAAATAATAATAATTTAAATTCACAAGGTATTTTTTTTTTCTTTTGGGATGCCACAGTCTTCATGCTTCTTGCTTGGGTTTACAATGGGATTACAAATCAGAGCCAAATGTTTCCATACCTCTTATAAAATATCTCTGAGGTTTACACTATAATGGATGTTTGTGGGCAAAAGGGAAGAAGGGACAAAGACACACTCAACTTTACAAATGAAGAGAGAAAAAAAAGAGAGGGAGAAAGGAGGAAGAAAAGAACAAAAAGAGAAAAAAACCAAGACAGAGAAGCAAAGCCCCAAAAAAGAGAGACATTGAAAATTATTGGAATATTAGAGATATTTTCTTACAAGAAGAGGCTTGCATAGCTGAAGTTTGATACCAACAGAGTGTAGTTATGTGAGATGAAGAAAGTCTGTGAAATAAGAGCTAATAACATTGATTAGACACTCTTCTAACTTTTACACAGATTAACCAGTTTAAAGTAAATCAGTTCTATAATTAAGGTCTTATTATTTTTTTTTTTTTTTTTTTTTTTTTTTTTTTAAATTTATTTATTTTTTTAATTAAAGCATAATGTATTATTTGCCCCAGGGTACATGTCTGTGGATCCTTAGGTTTACACATTTCACAGCACTTACCATATTAAGGTCTTATTATTATTCCCACTTAACAGATGAGGAAACTAAGTCTCAGAAAGGTAACCGACAACCACCAAAGTCCTACAGTTAAAAGTGGCAAAGCCAGAATACGATAATGGGGTTGTTGTCAGAGTGCTTGGTCTAAAAGTTCTTCATAAAATATAAAAATACAAATATTTTAAGGCAAATAAATGTTTTTACTCCCTCCGCTCAAGCATAGTAGCTTTGAGTAGAGCTAGAACAATTCTTTTCAAATATTCATGTCTATGCAAATATTTACAGACCTTGTTATAATCCAAATTCTGTTAGTAGATCTGGAGTGGGGCCTAAGATTCTGCATATCTAATCAGTTCTGTTAAAAAATGATTAAATAAGACAATTTAATTGATAACAAACTTTATTTAATACTGCAAGATGTGGTGAAAGACAGAAAGCTTTTATAGGATAAAGAATAAAAACAAGGAAGAGACAAATAGAAAATAGCTGATTGGCTGGGGTCACATAGTCAACCTTGTTTGGGGTGAGAGGGAAAAAGGAATTAAGTATAGAATCCGGAGTTGGCTTAGCATTGGGGGATTGGCTGACTGCATATGCTGAATTTCTGGTCAAATGGAGCATTTACGTTGCACGAAAGTTTTTTAAGTTTCAGTTTGCTGACATGGACCCAGGGTGGGAGCAGCTCCATCTTAAGCCTAAAACATTGTTTTAACAGTTCCTATGTGATGCTGATGGTGTATCCACAGACCAACACTAAATAGCAAGTGTTTAGAACTCTACTATAGTCTCCTGAGAGGACGATGGTAGTGTGGGGGTGGTGACGGTGCTGTGAAGTGACAGGGAGATTGTTAAAGGAGGGTTTAAGTATCAAGGTTGAGTTAAAAACACATGGTTGATAATTCATAGACCTTTAGGGATGAGGTAGTCTTGGAGGTCATCACACTGAGTTAATTTACTTTAAAAATGAAGTCACACTTGAAGGGACTTGTGTCTTGATTACATAGAATGCTGGTGATGACAACCTGTGGTTCTTGTTCCTGGGCCTTTTCTCTGTTTATTCTGCCAAGGCAATTCTAAAGGATATACCTACTCTTGTTGTCTAGCTTAGTCATTACAGAAGATCAATCATGGCTATTTTTTTAAAAAAGAGATTCCAGAACCTTGCTTTTTAATCTTAGTTAAAATATATTCCTGTTTTGGAGAAATGTGGAGTTATAAATGAAAGTAAGGGCTTTGTATTAGGTAGGGGTCTACAGGGAAACAGAAACCATAGGATACACACACCCCCGCACACATCTGCTCACACACACACACAAACACACCATACACATATACACATGTATAAAGAGATTTATTATAAAGAAATGGCTCAGGCATGTGGTTGGCAAACTGGAGACCCAGGATTATGATAGTATAGTTAAAATTTAAAAGCCAATAGGCTTGAGGCTCAAGAAGAAGTGATCTCTCAGTATGAGTTCAAAGACCAGGGAAACCCATGTCCCAGCTCCAAGCAGTCAGGTAGGAGGAATTTCCTCTTATCAAGAGGAGGTTCAGACTTTTTATTCTACTCAGACCTTCAACTGATTGGATAGAACTACCTGTAATAGGGAGGCCAATTTGCTATTGAGTCAGTCTACTGACTCAGATGTTTCTTTCATTTGAAAACACATAGACACACCCAGAATTAGGTTTGACCAAATATCTGAGCACAACTTGGCCCTTAGCTAAATTGACACATAAAATTAATCAGTACAGGCTTTGAAAACTTGACTTAATATATTAAAAACAGTTTATATAGAGATATGTCTGTTTTATGTTCATACTTAAGTCTTGAATGAATCAGTGCTATAAAAATCCTGATAAACCATACCTGGTCTAATTTCATAACGTTTAATAGATTAGCATTGGAAACCTTATTTGTTTTCTTCAGGTGCCCAACAGGTGTTGCTATGCATTAATCTACTATGTGAATACTAAGATTATTACTATTATTTAGTTGTCTCCTTTTGTGAAGAAAAATAAATGTAGCAATTTTAGTTTAGCAATAAGTTGAAAAACTGGAAACTGTTATTCATAAGCCAGTAGCTACTCAAACCTCAGTTCTCCTACTTCCAGATTCTTTGACTTTGGGAAAGTTATCTAACCTCTAAAATTGTAGTTTCTACATCTAAAAATATGGAAAACAAATGACCTTCCCCTTGTCATGATGATTAATTGAAATAATACATAAGAAAGCCCCTATTGCAATGTCTGACACTTAGTAAAATTTCAGTAAATGCTAGCTACTGTTGCTCTCATTATTTCTAAAAACCTTTTTTCAAGAATAAATCACTATTCTCATTATATTTAGCATGTATGACGTATTGTATGGAGCACTGGGTGTTATACGCAAACAATGAATCATGGAACACTACATCAAAAGCTAATGATGTACTGTATGGTAACTAACATAATAAAAAAAGAAATATGCTGCATTTAACATGCATTCCACATTAAAATAAAGTTTATGGGCTAAGTCCCTAAAAAACATGTACCAGAAGAAAACATACTAAATTGTTGGATTAAGCACTAAAAAGATATTTTTGAATAAATTTTCTAATATATTATAATACTTTAAATGGATATTTTATAACCACCTCTTTAATGAAATCTCATTAAAGTATGTACTTGGTAACAAAATTATATTTCTGTGTGTAGGTTCTTTTATAGTTTACTCTTGCCATTAGTGATTTAATTCTGTTCATTCCACTTATGAAGGGAAAATCGTAATGATGAAGTTAAAATGAATAAGGATATGTGAGTTAGGGTAATTTTGTGTTTGGCATCATTTAACAGTGGCTGTTCTTGCTAAGGAATTCTGAGGATGAAGACTGTCAATTTGTTGAAAAGAATGATTATCATGTTAAGCACCCTTAAAACATCTTGCAGATTATAATTAAAATGTCCAGCTAATAACATAAGTTTCTGTTCTTCTAGTAAACTTAACAGTTAAACGAATATTGTTAAAGGGATTTACTGACAAGAACTGATTCACCTTGGAATCTTAGTGATTTTATAATGTAGCACTGAAGTTTCGTCAAAATGCCCTAGGACTCTAGGAACATTTGACGGTTACTGTTTTTCTATCAATAACTTTTTATTATAAAGGAAGGTCTAATAAAGCACAAAATTGGTTATTTCTGTATCTACTCACTTGACATTTATCAAAAGACTTGGGTATTAATCCTAAAAGAGTAGAATGAAAAAATCTATCCAAAAGCAGTCATATATTAAGGGACAGAAGGTGGACTAGAGCCAGGGGATTCATATTCTATTCTGTCTAGGCAACTGTTTTACTATGTGACCTTGAGTAAAACCTTTATTACGTGAATCAATTTTCCCCATTTCAAAGAGATAACTAATAACAGCACAAAACTGAATGAGATTGTGAACCTTTCTGCCTAGGCCAAATCCCTTAATTTAAAAAGAAAAATATATGTATTTCCTGAAGAATAAATCCCTGATGACATTGGAAGGTCTCTGGACCACAAATGTTGAAACCATTTGAAGACAGATATGGTTTGATGAAGGAAATCATAGCCCTAAATTAATAAATTTGATGTCTACTTAGAAGGATTTTTGTGACCTTAGGAGCAGTTCAGGCATGTCTCAAGAACAACAATAATAGAAGAAAGAGGATGGTCCTAGGACAAGGATATTGAACCACATACATTTATATGGAGAGCCCAAGTTGGATCTCTCTCCCCCATACCCAACCCCTAACCCTTATGTTGAACTGATTACTCACAGGCTAAGGCAAGGAGTTGGAGATTTGGATTGGAGTGTTCCAGGTAATTAATGTCCTTAGGAACAAGATATTTCCCAAACCAGAAGATACACTGTTGTCTCAATTTTCTAACAGAATATCTAACTTGTCATCAACATTTTCATTAGGAGCATTAGGAGCAAAACCAGTATTCACAAGGAGGGGAACAGTCTTAAAATAAGATTGAACAAGTCATTAGCACCAAATATTTGAAGAATGTAGTAGAAGAGAGACACCCAGGGACTAATTCCCAAGATAATTCATTTAATAACAAGAACATAAAAAGATATATATTTTTTAAAGATTTTATTTATTTATTTGACAGAGAGAGAGAGATCACAAGTAGCAGAGAGGCAGGCAGAGAAAGGGAAGCAGGCTCCCTGCTGAGCAGAGAGCCCGATGCGCGGCTCGATCCCAGAACCCTAGACCATGACCTGAGCCGAAGGCAGAGGCCCAACCCACTAAGCCACCCAGGTGCCCAGGAACATAAAAAGATATTAAACTAAATAACACATCTATAAAATAAGAGTAGAAAATCATTTAGAGGTCTTAGAAAAAAATCATTAGTATTAGAGTTCAAATAGGGACTAAAAATAATTGTTACAGCTGTTGAGTGAATTGTTGACTGAAAAACTGAACTGCAGGCATCTCCTAGAAAAAGTTGAAAAAAAAAAAATTAAGTTGTCAGTGTGGCATAAAAGTCAAGAGAAGTGGAAGAAATCTTTAGAAGTTTCAACATACATCTATTAGGACTTTTAGAAGGAAGAACAAAAAAATAATGGTGGAGAGGAAACAAACATAAAAACAAAAACAAAAACAAAAACATTTCCCAGAACTAAGGACAAATTAAAAGGCATTAGTCCTGGGAAAAGGGTATTGAGCAGGGTCCTGAGCCAGTGGGTGAATTAAAAGGCCACAGTGAGCAAAAAGAGAAATTCCTGTAGTTTTCAGAAAGGAAAATCAGGTTATCTGCAAAAAATGAAAAAACAGGTTAGCAAATGTTGTCTCATCACTAGGATTGATTGTTAGAAGACCATGAAGCAGTATCATCAAGTACTAAGGGGAATACTATGTTGGACATACTTTCATATAGTGAGGAAAACATTAGCATTCAGGTGAAAGTGGGAAAATAGATATATTTCCAAAGTTTACTCATTCTTAGGTCTTATTTGATATAATTACATCAGTGTACAGCCCAATAAAATGAAAAATGAATTAAAGACTGAATATTCTTGGAATAGTGGTAAACAACAGCAACAACAAAATAAACTGTAAAATCTGTCCTTAAGTCTAAGTTACTATCGATGCATAATATCAAAGCAAAGCTGATAAAAATAACTAAAATCCTAGAAGTTTCCACATGGGAGTGACATATATGATTGAGTATGTGTAGGTGTGAGTGGAATGGGGGATTTCAAGACCCAAGAAGACACTTGTCTTATTTAATGAGAAGTTGGAGACTAATTAATGGTAGATCTTGATAGAAAATATAAGATTAAGTGGGTGTGATGAAGATAAGTGAACATAACCACCACTAAAAATCGAAGTGGAATTTTTCCTGGACTATTAAAGTAGAAAAGCTAAAATACTTCCAATTGACTAGAGGGGAAGAAACCACACAAAAGACATTCTATACACTATATATCAAATAGGATGGATAAAATTAATGTAAATAAATTGGTGTTCACAATAAATGTGAATGTTTAATTACCACAAAAGACAATAAATCTTGCATGGAATAAAATTATAAACATGACTGTAGTTTGTTTATGGGCAGGGTTAGCCCAAAACAATCTCATTTTACACCTGTTGCCCTATTTCCTTCATACAAGTTCTGTGCCTCAGGGAGATATTAAACAGCTTATAGAATGAGAAAAGCAATATTTGCTTATTAACAAGATTATTCTGGCAATATATGAAGAGACATTGAAGAAAAGAGGCAGCTGAAATACTCCAGAGATTCTGAAGTTACTGTTTCATGCATAGATCAACTAAAACAGTATGCTTTAAGTAGCAGTAATACTGAAGAATGCTTATAGATGGTACCTTTAAAAAGATGTCCTGTAAATGTTCTACTAAATGCTTGAGGGATGAGTAAGCTCTGTGTGTTGTGCTATGTGTGCATTATATAAAAGAGGGACTAGAATGACCTGAGGAGTAAAGCCTGGAGGACCTAATTTTAGAGTGTCCTGTGTGATTAATAGGCTCAAAGAAATGGGGGTCAAAAGAGAGAGCAGAGTGCCCCATGAAAGGGAGCAGGAGGAAAGGAACATGGTTCTAGGACTGAAAAATTACTAGTGTGACTGGCATGTAGGAAAAAAAAAGTGTCATGAAATTAGAGTGGATAGGTGGGCAGAGTATGGATTAATGATGTATTAAAGTTAGTAAAGCTTTTAAGTCTACCATATTAACAATATCCCAAGTTTCCCAGGGTGTTCATTGGGATATCTTACTCAAGGTACAATTATAAAAAAATTTATTCCTAGGGGCACCTGGGTGGCTCAGTGGGTTAAGCCTCTGCCTTCGGCTCAGGTCATGATCTCAGGGTCCTGGAATCGAGCCCCGCATCGGGCTCTCTGCTCAGCGGGGAGCCTGCTTCCCCTTCTCTCTCTGCCTGCCTCTCTGCCTACTTGTGATCTCTCTCTCTGTCAAATAAATAAATAAAATCTTTAAAAAAAATTTATTCCTAGAGAAATGAGAACTCATTGTAGGATTTGAAACAGGGAAGGGATGATAATAATAGAGTAATGTCTTTCACAGAATATTCTAGTTTCTGTGTAAAGAATGGATAAGTAAGAGGATATATCTGCAGGACATTTGGGAGTGTAGGCAAGGGAAGATGGTGATTCGGAATGGAGTGGTGATTGATGAGATACAAAGACACAGACAAATTTAATAAACACTAAACAATCGACAGGAACTGGTGATTTGAGATGTGAATACTCTAGTTTTCTTTTGCTGCCTGGCAAATTACCACAAATTTAGCAGCTTAAAACAACACCCATTTGTTTGCTCACATTTCTGGAGGTCAGAAGTCCAGCAAAGTGTAGCTGGGAAACTATTTAGGTATAATGAGGTCTCTTCTGGGGTCTCTGGAGAAAAACCTACTTCCAATTTCATCCACGTTGTTGGCAGAACAACTATTTTAGGGTTATAAAATTGAAGCTCCATTTTTTGCTGGCAGCCAGGGATTGTTCTCAACTAGAGGGCATTTTAATTCCTTGCCGCATAACTTCCTTTATCTTTGAAGCCAATAGTACAGATTCCCCTCCTGTGGAATCCTTCTATACTAGTTTACTCCTTCAAATACCTTTTAACAGGAAAAGCCTATCCTTTTTAAGTACTCACCCGATTAGATCTGGCCTAGGGAGGATGATCTCCCTTACTGAAAACCTACCATGCCAAATATCAGAACATAATTACAGGAATGTTATCCCATCATATACACTGGTCCCTTCCACAGTCTGAAAGAGGAGATAATAAAAGGGCCTGGGTTATCTGGGTTCTTACAGAATTCTATCTACTTCAGTGAAATTTAGGAAGGTGCCAAGGATAATGACATTTTTGAATTTGAGAATTCTTGTGTAAAAAGCATTTAAGTGGTAATATTCTGAATATGAATCAAATGCTTAGAATTCTTGGAATACTAATGTGCACTGTGAATTTTCAGCTGTGTACCACACAAAGAAATTTGACTCCACAAAGCATTGAAGGACTAGTGTCAGGTGGGAAAAATTGCCTTAAGGTATAATTCAGAAGAGAGACTATGAAGGCATCAGTCACTGGGAGTCTGAAGATTATTTTTATCACCTATAAAGGAAATGGAGCAGAGATTCTTTGCTCTACCACAAGAAGATTGCAAAAATACTGCATTATTTGGTTAAAAAAAAAATATTAGAAAGGAAGCATGTACTCAGGGCGCTTCCTGCCTTTTGCATTGTCTTGGTTCATTAAGATGAACATAATTCCAGAGTTTATTTCTCTTCTCTGGACAAGTTTAAATACCGTGAAAATTTTCTGAAATTATGGAGAGGAAGAGATTTCTATTTGTTTCTTTTTCCTCTTTTAGGTGGCTAATATTTTGTTATTTGTTATGGCCTTTAGTATAATAGCTTGCAGTTTATGGAAATATGCTGAAGCGAAAACAGAAAAAAATACTAAAGAATAAGTTTTATTAATTTTGAGAAATGAATGGAGTGTAGTATGGAAAAAAACAAACCAATTAAGAAGAAACAAGATCTCAGGAATCTGTTATACTCTCTGTAAGCTGTAAATTTAATGTAGGAAAGCAAAAGAAAACATAGAAAAGAAGGAGAGTGTTCCAGCAACACTTGAAGCCATGCTAGTTTTTGTGAGGAAATTCATGGGGAGATAAAGTGCATGATTCGTCTCCTTAACTAATTACAAATGACAGAGGAGTCTCAGTCAGGGAGAATGAAAGTGTGCCTTTGATGGCAATGTAAAACAGCAAGGAAAAAAGAACATGTTCTCAATTCTCAAAATGAATAGATATTTGCTTCAGTTAAAATTAAATAAAGTCAGTTCACTTCAGTAATTGTAAATCAATGAATATGTCCTATGCAACTGTCCTGCACCTTATAAGAAAAAAAAATTAAATCACCACTATATATGTATGGCCATGGTTTATTTTCTTTTGTTGTATCATGAACACTAAGCATGCCAGTAATGAAAAATACATCTAAATTGTAACTCTAGGGGCACCTGGTTAGCTCAGTTGGTTAAGCATCTGCCTTGGGCTCAGGTCATGATCCCAGGGTCCAAGGATTGAGCCGTGCATTGGGCTTCCTACTCAGTGGGGAGCCTGCTTCTCCCCCTCTGTCTGCCTGCTGCTCCCCTTGCTTGTGCTCTCTCTCTGTGCCAAGTAAATAAATAAAATCTTAAACAAAATAAAAAAAATTGTAACTCGATTTTTTCTTGAAAGCCAAAGAATTGAGAAATGGTGAAAATTTGAAAATTTTATTTAGATGACAATACTTTTGTTAGAAAATTAGAAAAAGGTAAATGAGTTCACAAGGTTAGTTCTCACAGTTCTGATTCTACACCTGTAGATGTCTACCCTCATATTTTATTGATGTATCACTCATAAATGGAATTGGCAATGACATTGTTGAATGAATAGTTATGTCTGCCCAAGTACCATTTGCAGTGTCCAGAAAGGTGATGTCACTGACTCACTTTCATTTTATTGAAGAAAACATTGAATCAAGTAATTAAAAATTCTGCAAGCAGTTTGACTGCTGTGTTAATATGTGCCCAGCTTTCTACTTAACAGTTTGAATTGGTGATTATGTGTCTTAACGACTTGTGAGTTGAACAGAGACTATTTCCCTCTTCTAATAACTTAATATTTTAAGTCTCAGTATTCCTATAAATATTGACCTGGGCAAGAACAGAAAATAGGAACTATATCAAGGATTTGGAGACCAACAAAATATGTTGAATTACTGATGTGAATGATCGTGGGGCCAGAAAAGATATTGTTTTTTTTTTGTTTGTTTGTTTTGTTTTTTTTTCAGAAA
Organism: Potos flavus; assembly: GCA_028534135.1. Classification (NCBI taxonomy): domain Eukaryota; kingdom Metazoa; phylum Chordata; class Mammalia; order Carnivora; family Procyonidae; genus Potos; species Potos flavus. The sequence continues at coordinate 131,462,592 of CM052883.1, forward strand.
AGATATTATAAGCAGGAAGATCAATGTCTTGGTGCTAGTGTTTTTAGTGGTTTGAAAACAAAGTATTGAATCAATAGTTTTGTCAAGTGATAAAGGTATTTGGACAGGTGGTATTTGGAGTGGGTATAATAAAAGCTTATAACTCCAGGTAGCTTGTATTTGAATTCTGGAAGTTGCATTTACAAATTGTCTAAACTATGCAATATTTTTAGTTTTTTGCACCTAATCAGTGCACCTTTTGCATTGAATATGGAAGGATACTACAGGAAATAAATAAGGCAAGAGGAGAACCAGGAATATAGTGATGTACAATTATTATAAACCAGTATTTTGTCTTCAACACCATGCTTCTCATTCTACACATTCTTGGATGATTACGTACAAGACTAATTATCATATATATTTTGTTAACATTCAGATTTATAGCTCCAATCCAGATCTCTAAGATTCAAACTTCTATTTTCAATTTTCACTTATTTATACATTTTTTTGCCAAGAAAAAAAATTAATAGTAACAACATTTTTTGTTTGTTTAGAAGAAAGGATCTCAGTCCATCTTACTAACTGTATCCAAAATTTCCTCGGATATTCTTTGAAATATCTTACTCAAGAGTAACAGAACTGAACTCTTCATTCCCACATACTGCTTTTCCAGTATCCTTTATAAATCTTTCTTTTGTGCTAGAAAATTTGGGTCCTCCTGCACTCTCCTTTGTTCATTGTACACAAACAGCTGCTGTAATTTGTTTGGGTTGCAGATGTGATTTTTGCTGATATAACCAAGGAAAATCTCAAGATTTTTTGTGAAATTTAGGTGTACAAAGGAAGCTCTTCTTTCATCTAGGCTTGAAATTATGGGGCTGTGAGACTGGAGTGGTTATTGCAACTTTGTCACTATGTGAGGAAAAAAAAATGCCTGAAAATAGAGCTTAGTTGGGGGAGGCATGGCTGGGATATGGAACCGGGACAATGAATGATGGTGATGTCATTAGTGCCCTTTATCAATTTGTGCTTACATTGGGCTTCTCCTTCCACTTTGGCTTGTGGCATTTTGGGTTGGGTTCTCTTTCACTTGGAACTAAGGGATTCCTTAGTCACACACATGATTCTCCATCTCTATCATTTCTACTTGAATGTAGGATTGTATTACCTCTTTCATGGATTGCCCTGAAGCCTCCTGACTGATCTCTCCTGCTGTAAAATTTCCCATAAGTTCCCATAAGTTCTGTCCTCCACACAGTTCTTAAAATGACCTACCTACACGTAAATCTGAGCATGTCATGACCCTGTTTAAAACATTATCTGGTTACAGAATAAAGATCAGTATCTTTAACCTTGTGCATGAAACTCTGCAAGATAGAGCCTCCACCTAACTCTATGACCTACTTTATCATCATTTTCTCCCTCTTAATATTTGTCTACTAACAGCACTGAATGGCTAGTACGGTTCCCTTACAAACACACTATGGCTTTTTTCAATGCCTTCGCTTTACTCAAGTTCTTCCTTTGCCTAGAATATCCCTTTTAACTTTGCTTATTCATTCTTTTCTTAAGAATCAGATTACATTTATGAAAACTCTCCTGACTCACCTCACACTCTGCAGAACTAGGTTAGGTGCTCTTCATCTATGCTTTCAGAGACCAGTCACTGTTTTTATCATTGCATTTACCATATTATATTGAAAGCATGTGTTCATCTCTAATCAACCCACTTTCCCCACCACCATTCAACCCACCTATATATTTGACTATATGTTATTTTTCTTTGCATTTCTAGAACCCTAATAAATTCCTGATAAATAATTCCCAATAAATGTTTATTGAACAAGTGAAGGTATAACAGAAAAGTACCACCTTGCTATTTGGCTCTTACATTAAAGGACTTTGTAGTTGAACAGAGACCATGGAAATACATTTTCAAAGAAAACAAAACTAAAGAGAATACATATTTCAGTTAATAAAATGTAGGATCAAAATAACTCTCTCTCTCAGGTCCAGGAGTGGAAAACATCATTGCTGCCTTTCTTTCAACCACTTCAGAAACTGTGATATTTAATTTTGCAGAAGAAGAGAATTAGGTACCCTAGTCCAATTTGACAGAGGTTGAATTTGTACATGAACTTAAAATCTAAGTTTACACTTCATCTTTCACTACAGATGAATATATCTTAATATTCATTAGTTAAAGTCAAAAATAACACTTCTGTTTTCAATTGAGCGCATGTATTGCATTAAAATTTCCTAACACCATTATAGCTTACTGACAGCCTAATGACTGTAGTATATTTCAGTTTACAAAAACAGGAAGTACAAGAGCCCTAAATTGTATTTGAGATTTATCCCTCTCCATATGGCCATAAGAACTATTTTTTTTCCCCTTTGGACTTTTCCTTTCCCATTTGAGATTTTCTTCCTTCTTCTATTTCCTCATTTCATTCACAGCAAAAGCCAGTGGTGTCCTGGCCCCCCAGTTCTCCAAATCCCAGCCCATAATACATTCAATGCTTGCTCTTCATCTCAGTGTTATGTCACTACATTGTAGATCAGTGTCCAATGTCAAAATTTGCAGGATTTCTGGGTAAGGTGAAAGAAGAAACTCTGTGGTAGTTGTTCCCATGTACCCATTTTTTGTCCAGTGTTAAAACAACCCAACTCCAGTACTAGATTAATTGGGAGCATCCTCAGCTAAAGTTGTGTAGGGCGGGGGAATTAAGACCCTATTTATTTTATATAAATTTTTCCCATTATTTCAGTTTTCATTAAGCTCATTTTTCTAACCCTGGGTATACTATGCACCAAGTTGGTCTAAAGGAAAAGCCTTACCAGCTGTCCATTTGTAATTTTAAATCTTTTTTGGACAAAATATACTCTAAAAGTGTTTATAAATTTAACAAAAACAAAAGACAGCAAAATGCCTTCTGTAGGAAAAGAAAGCAAATTTGTATTTAAGAAAAATTGCTTTTTTTCATTCTAACATTTCTTTACCATTAAAAGGTTAATGTCACTGTAAGTCATATATTTGGAAATGAAATAAAGGAAATGCCATCATCATTTTCTAAAAGGTGAATAATAATTTTTAAAAAGTAGGAATTAAATCTCAGTAATGAGGATTATAGTGGATTATTTTACAATATTTCTAAGGCTATAAAGTAAAAATATTTTTTAAAATACATAAATATATCTTGTATAATATAAATATACATTATATGCATATATATTAAATATATTTAAATGCTAAAGCAGAAGTTAATGTTTAAGTAAATGAAGAAAACAGTGTGATGAATTATATTATCTTTAGCTATCTCATAAGATGGATAAAACAAATCATTATATTAACATTACTTTGTGAAGTCATTTCCTTATTGGCTCTTCCTAGGAAGTTTTAAATAAAAAATTATTTTTCAATTATCAACTCATGTCCTGAACACAAATAAAGATATTTGGGGTTCAAATGTTAAGATGTTTTGAATATTACTGGCAATAGAAAATGCTTCCTGAGCTATTGAAAGGAGTCCCTTTCTCTTACCTTGAAACCTACTGTCTTAGGGAATTACAAACAAACCCATCCTGGTAAGGTTCATTCTTAAACCAGGCTTCTTCAAACCGTGCACTTTAAAAACTGCTCAAGGTAGAGTCTATACTCCAGGCCTTTCTTACACTATAGAGTCTGAGGGAAACTATAAAGTCAGAGGGAAATATTTTGTACTTAAATAAGCAAGCCTATAAAAATCAAGGGATTTGATAATAAAATTCTCTTGGCACTGGATTAATGAACAAGTATCTACTGAAAAGGTGTATTGTGATAAGATGCATAATGAGATTCAGAGTGAAAAAAGATGCAGTCTATTCAAGTGATTCAGCTGTTCCAATACTGCATGGCATCAAGGAAGGAGACAAAAGGGAGTACAATCCTTGGTTCTTGGCCTGTCATTTTGCTGAAGTGATTGGGCCTCCGGATCTTTTAAAGGCTAGCTTTTGTGTACTTCAGATGCTTCAGCAGACATGGACATAGGGTGAATATTAATGTGACTTTAGTTGTAACCAAAATGTGATCAAGTGATGCTATACAAACATGATTACAAGAAATCCTTAAGAGCATCACTGATAATATAGATCCGAGGATTTTATAAGTTTATTTTTTTAAGATTTTATTTATTTATTTATTTATTTGAGAGAGAGAGAGAGAGAGAGAGAGTGCATATATGAACAGGGAAGAGGAGGGAAAGGGAGAGAGAGAATCCCAAGCAGACTCTGCACTGAGTGCAGAACCTGATGTAGGGCTTGATCTCACAACCCTAAAAACATGACCTGAGCTGAAACCAAGGGTCAGATGCTTAACCAACTGAGCCACCCAGGTACCACTGAGGATTTTGTAAGCTTAAATATTCATGGTCAAAAGTTAATGTTTCAGTTTATTTTAAATTTCTTATACAATAAACTGATATTTTCTAAATCCTTTATAAATCACATTCCATAAATATTGAGTCTTTTTTATACCATGAAATTTCAATCTTACATGTCAATATAGGATTAGAGGAATAAAAGATCTACTCCAAAGACCTTTAGAGAAAGTATTAAGTTTAACCAGTATTGTTCTGATAAAAAATGAAATTTTTAAATTACAAAAATTAATTATGGGCAGTGGTTAACAAGGTGTTATTTACATTTCAAATATTTACTCTTTATATGGTCTCTAAATATTCTGAATACTCTTTTTGATTAGTAAGCTGCTTTTCTGCTTGAATGATTTCCTCTTTTCCTCACACAGGCTACTGATCCTTCTACTGTAAGCCATGATTTCTTTTACTTTATTTTTCCAGCTCTTCTAGAAAGCCTTCCCTTTTTCGTCTTTTTCTTTACCTCAGCCCTGCCTTTTTATACAAAACCATTCAGCTATTTGAAGTACAAATCAATTTATATTACAAAGTCTCCACTGGTGATTCAAATTTAATTTAACAGTATTTGTTGTGCATATTATATCATTTATTGTCTAATTATATCCAAATTAGCACTTCATTTTATACCATCTTGCGGTGTACTATAATTCTTTTTTGTGCATATGTGTCTTCTTTTCAAATAAAATTATGAAGATTTAGAAGTTGGGGATTTAATTAACAGTAAAACATGCATGGTTTCTTATATGTGTTTTATATTTACAAATGTGTTTGGTATATTACAGGCAATTTGTTTTATACCAGAGATGGTTCTCTAAGACTCAGTTCTGTGTGTTGGGTAAATTTCTGAAACATACTAAAGAATGTACTTTCTTAGAAAATTTACTTAGGTGTTGACAGCAAAATGGTAGAATAGGAGCTACAGTTATTGCCCTCCCACAAAAAACAATGATTAGATATTCAAGAACAAAAATAGGCCTGGGAGGGTTCAATAGTTTAATTAAGAACCTGTAGCAACACAGTGGAGCAAAAAGTGGAGAATAACCAAAAAGGATCGCTATTGTTATCAGCATAGGTGAGAGGTCTGGAGGGGGCTAGGAACAAAGGAGAGCAAGGGCTATCAGGAGGAGCTGCGTAGTGGGTACCACTGTGGTCTCCAGTGCCCTCTCTGTGAAGGAACCTGGCAGCCTTTGCCACTGAGGACCTCAACAACCTCCAGCACAGTTGTGGATTCTCCCCCTCTCTCAGTGGAGGACCCCGTAGTGTTCATTGGCATGCACTGCAGCAGCCTACTTCAGAGAAGACACTGGCAGCTTTTGCCACTGAGCTAACCAATAGAAATGTTGCTGCAGACTCCTGGAGAGGGAGCTGCTACTGTTACTGGGAAGCCCTAAGAAGCACTGTTGCACTGGCCTGGGACCAGGACTACCAATCTTCTTCCAAACTCATGCAACCTCCGTACCCTAGAATTACAGCCACTCCACATGCACCTGAACTCCAGACCCTGGCTCCATGGCCACCCCATGAGTGCCTGCTCTCAGTCTCTGGAGCCACAGGTACAGACGTCTGGCCTGCTTCTCAAACCCCAGAGGTGGTATTGCTCAACATGTGCCCATACTGGGGACCCTATTCTGCCACTGCCCTACAAGTGCTCGTGCCTCATACACCATTACCAATGCTGCAGAAAAGACACCTGTGCATCAGACACTAGTGCCACTACCACTGTGAGTGTGCCTACAGTCTGGACCCAGGATCAAGAAGGATCCCCTTGGAAGTAACAAAGACAGGGCAGAAATAAATAAGAGAGTAGAAAAACAATAGAAAAGACCAATAAAAGTAGAAGTTGTTTTTATTTAAAAGATAAAATTGACAAACCTTCCTCTAGACTTACTAATAAAAAAGAAGACTCAAAAGTATCAAATTAGAAATGAAAGAGGAGACATTACAGCTGATACCACAGAAATACAAAGTGTCAAAAGAGACTCTTGAAGAACAATTATACACCAACATATTGGATAATCTAGAAGAAATGGATGAATTCCTAGGAACATACTACCTGCCAAGACTGAATCAGGAAGACATAAAATTTGAACAGACTAACAATGAGTAGGAGATTGAATCAGTAATCAAAATTCTCCCAACACAGAAGTCCCAGGACCAGATGACTTCACAGGTGAATCTACCAAACATTTGTAGAAGAATTAGCACCAGTGCTTCTCAAACTCTTGCCAAAAATGGAAGATGAGGGAACACTTCCAAACTCATTTTACAAGGGCAGCATTACCTTGATTTCAGAACCAGACAAGGGCACTGGATTGAAAGAAAATTACAGGCCACTGTCTTGGTAAACATAGATACAAAAATCCTCAACAAAATACTATCAGACTGAATGAAACAGCACATTAAAAGGGTCATACAACACTACAATTGAGTGGGACTTATACCTGGGATGAAAGAATGGTTCAACATATGCAAATCAATTAATATGATACAACATCCTAACAAAACAAAGGATAAAAATTGTATGATCATCTCAATAGATGCAGAAAGGGCATTTGACAAAAGTAGATATTTTTTCATGTTAAAAACTCTCAACAAATCAGACATAGAAACAACCTACCTCAACATAATAAAGGCCATATATGACAAGTCCACAGGTAACATCATACTCAGTGATGAAAAACTGAAAGCTTTTTTTTTTTTCTAAGATCAGGACCAAGGCAAAGATGTCCATTCTCTCTACTTCTACTCAACAAGTACTGGAAGTCCCAGTCAGAATAATTAGGCAAGAAAATAATGTAAAAGGCACCCAAATTGGAAAAGAATAAGTAAGATTATCTATCTCAGATGACACAATTGTATACATAAAGGTCACACACACATACACACACAAACTGTTAGAACTAATTTAAAAATTCAGCAAAGTTATGGGATACAAAATCAACATACAAAAATTATTTTTCTCTATATACTATCAGTGGTGGGCAATCTAAAAAGGAAATTAAGAAAACAATCCTAATCTAAAATACCATCAAAAAGAACAAAACAGGAATAAATTTAACTAAAGAGGTGACATATTTGTCTACTGAAAACTATATAAAACATTACTGAAAGAAATTAAGGAAGACAAATGAATGGAAAGACATCCAAATTCATGGATTGGGAGAATGAACATTGTTGAAATGTTCATTTGATTCAATCTGCAGAGTACAATGATCTACAGATTCAATGCAGTTTTTTTTTTAATCAAATTCCAATGACATTTTTCACAGAAAAAAGAAAAACAATCCTCAAATTCATAGGAACCACAAATGACCCCTAATAGCCAAATCATCTGGAAAATTAAGAATAAAGCTGGATACCTCACACTTCCTGATTTTAAAACATATTACAAAGCTACAGTCACCAAAACAGTATTGGAGTGGCATATAGACAGATATAAAAACCAATGGAACAAAAGAAAGAACCCATGCATATACAGTCAACTGACCTTCAACAAGGGTGCCTAGAGTATACAATGGAAAAAGAACAGCCTTCACCAAATGGTGTTGGGAAAAGTGGATAGCCACATGCAACAGAATGAAATCAGACTATTAAACCATGCACAAAAATAAAATCCAAATATACTGAAGACTCAAGTATAAGAACCTGGAATTATAAAACTCCTAGAAGAAAATACTCAGGAAAACTTGACACTCTTCTTGGAAATGATTTCATGAATTTAACACCAAAAGCATAGGCAACAAAAGCAAAAATAAATGAGTGCAACTACATCTAACTAAAAAGTCTCTGCACAACAAAGGAAACAATCAATGAAGTGAAAAGGCAACCAATGAAATGGAAGAAAATATTTGCAAACCATATATCTGATAAGGGGTTAATATGTACTTATAGAAGGAAATCATTCAACTCAATAGCAAAAATAAATAAGCCAATGAAAAAATGTTCAAAGCACACAATTCTACATTTTTCCAAAGAAGACATACAAATGGCCAATAGGTATATGAAAAAATGCTTAGCATTACAAATCACTAGGGTAATTCAAATCAAAACCATAATGAGATATCACCTCATACAGCTTAAGGTTACTGTTATCAAAAAGTCAAAAGAGGGGTGCCTGAATGGCTCAGTCAGTTAAGCGTCCATCTCTTGATTTTGGCTCAGGTCATGATCTCAGGGTTGTGAGATCAAGCCCCATGTTGGGCTCTGCACTGGGCCCCGTGATGGGCATGGAGCCTGCTTAAGATTTTCTCTCTCCCTATCCCTCCGTCCCTCCCCCACCATCCTCTCTAAAAAAAATAAAAGTCAAAAGATAAGTGTTGGCAAGGATGTGGAGTAAAGAGAATCATTGTACACTATTGGTGGGAATATAAACTAGTACATCCATTATAGAAAAAGAGTACAGAGGTTCCTTAAAAAATTAAAACTAGAACTACCATATGATCTATCAGTCCTACTTCTGGGTATATATGCAAGGGACATTAATAATTTGAGACATTAATAATGTCTCAAAAAGATCTGCAGTTTCATGTTCATTGCAACCTTATTCATGGTAACCAAGTTATGGTAACAACTTCAGTGTCCACTGACAGATGAGTAGATAAAAAAAATGTGAAATATATATAGGTATATCTATATATACAATAGAATATTATTCAGCCTTAAAAAAGAAGGTAATCCTGTCATTTGCTACAACATAGAAGAACCTTGAGGAACTACACCAAGTGCAATAAGCTCATCACAGAAAGACAAATACCGTATGATCTCATTTATACAAGGAGTCTAAAAAAAAGTCAAACTCAAAGTAATAGGAGTAGAATGGTAGTTACCAGGAATTGGAGGGTATAGAAAAAGTGGAGATGTTGGTCAAGGGTAGAAACTTCCAGTTCTAATATTAAGTTCTCAAGACCTAATGTATAGCATGGTGACTATAGTTACCATAGTTAATATATTATATACTTGAAATTTGCTAGAAGAATAGATATCATGTTCTCCCCCCTTACACACACACATACAGAGGTAACTATGCAAGGTGATAGATATGTTGATTAGCTTGCTTGTGGTAATCATTTCACAATATATAAATATATATCAAAACACCACATTGCATACCTCGAATGTATACAATATTTATTTGTCAATCATACCTTAATGAAGCTGGAAAAAAGGAAATTTACTTAGCATTCCTATATGGCCTGCTACATGGAAAAGCAATTCTCTAACTGGAGGTCAACTGAACATTTAAATATCAACTACTTTATAATTTTTCAGAAATAAAGATATGTTACTCCTACAGAAGACAACGTCTTATCTAAATTTCTATGGATGTGGCTTCGAGATATGCATTTTTAGCATGCCTGCCAGCTGCATCTTATACTCACTAAAGTTTAGAGAGTTATTATACAGAGAATTCAATGAATTGAATTTCTTAGAAACTCTTTAGGTTATTAAAGCAATTGAAGATGAAACATGCAAAAATTTTGCTATTTTTTGGTAGGTATAAAGTAATAAAGTAATAATTTATATTGTAAAGTGCTTTACAGTTATCCAAACATATATATAATAACATATATTAAAATGTTTACATACATATTTTAAAATTGAATCTTTTAACCCTAAAATCATAGTTTAACTTTTACACTGTATTCATGAAGTAGAACATAGGGAGAGTAACTCCCAGCTAATTATGATAAATATTCAAATGTATGACAGTTTATCTGATCATCTAAGAGCAAATAAAAAAATATTCAGCTAATGGCCCAAGCGCTATAAGGCATATTTATAAGTAGATGCCAGTTGTGCATGAATTTATTTAAAACACAGTTTATGAATACTTGTCAAATGTGGACATTGTTCCTAGGTTTGTAACAACCGTTTTAGTAAAACAAAATATCAGTGGATCAGATAATGCCAAATGTTAAAGGTTAATCAAAAAGGAATAGTTGTGGGGCGCCTGGGTGGCTCAGTTGGTTAGGCGACTGCCTTCAGCTCGGGTCATGATTCTGGAGTCCTGGGATCGAGTCCCACATCGGGCTCCCAGCTCCGTGGGGAGTCTGCCTCTTCCTCTGACCTTCTCTCCTCTCATGCTCTCTCTCACTTTCTCTCACTCTCAAAAAAAAAAAAAATCTTTAAAAAAATAAAAAAGGAATAGTTGTCAAGTCAGTTTTTAAGTGAGAACACTTTGGCATCACTTTATGAAGATAAGAGCCAAAACATTTTTTTAAATAAGGAAACTCATAGTCTTCCTTAGGAAGGATAAGTCAGAATGAGTAGGATGCATAGCTGATATATCCTCAAATTTTAAGGAAAAGTTTTTAAAAAGACAATATGTAATCATATTTTTATTTGTGTTTGGAACTTCTGTCCATTTATCTAGAGGTGTCAAGTTTTGAAAATTTCAAACAGTTCTGCCTTAAAATGGATTTAATAAGACCACCCCCAGGAAAAGTTTATTTGAGCTGCTTTCCCAGTTCCTCTTCTAGTCTCCCCACATCACACTTGATAAAAGGTATATTCAATTTGTTTCCAAGTTATGCTGTATCTCAGAGAACATCCTTCTTCATGCTATTACATGCTTTAAAATTTTCCTCTACTTTTCCTAAGTCCTTTCTTTCCATGGTCATGCTCCTAAAATACAGAGCACTTTCTTCTATTTCATTATCTACTTGCTCTAAGGGTGAAACAGTCATTGGTGCTCTACTGCTATAGAGAGTTCTCATGGGAAAAGAAAAACATTGGCCCAGTGAATGGAAGCAGCCAGATAAAGTTATTACAATCTATTGTATCACTCTCTGAGTCCACCCAGTTATGTCATGAAACAGGATATGCATATGTATACAGTGGAATTAGCATTCAATATAAGAAGGATTTGTGCCTTTATTATGTGTTCTTCTAAACAAAGGAAGTTCATGTGTGTTTATTTTTTCTGTGTACTTGAATATTTTTATAGAGATTGCTGGAAAAAAGATTTAATCTAATGTAAGATATATTAGGTCAAATTGTCAGTAGAAATTTTCTTGAAGATAATGCAAGATGACAGCATAGAAAAATCATGAACTCACTTCCTTCCATGGTCACAACAAATTTACAACTACACGTGAAATAATTCCCACTAAAGGGGAACTGAAAACTAACTGAACAGCTTCCTCCCCAACAAGAGGTAAAAGGGCTACATTGAGATGAGTAGCAAAGGCAGAGACAGGGTCTTGTCAAAAATCTCACCCCCAGTGTGGTGACACACAATAGAGAAGGATCTCATGATCCTGGATCCTTTCCCTGAGAAGCACGGGGTTTGTGCCCCATTATCAGGTGCCTCAACCCTTAGGACCTGCACCAGAGAGATGAGACCTGAAAAATGTGTTGCTTTGGAAACCAACAGGACTTACATCTACAGGACTTGGAGAGATGTGTTATCTGAGATAGTCCTTTTAGGTGCTCATACACAGACTCAGTTGTCCTGGGCACTAGCTCAAAGACAGCAGTTTGAGAGTTGATTAGATTGTGTGTAAAGGTGATTCAGTTGCTAATCTTAAAGCATCAGCCAAAGGGGCAGGGATTAATTGGGATTTTACTTGGGAAAAGAGGCACTGGAAAGGACCATTTTTTGCACAGGCAGGCATGTATGGACACAATCTCACTACAGCCACAGACATGCCCTGCCCCTAGCACTCATTCCCTGGCCTTGCCAGAGCCAGTAGGCCAATGCAGTCCACACAGGCATGCTTTTTGATTGTGTGGCTCTGGTGGCCAGAGGAGTTTGTCATCCTGGGCCCCACAGGACTGAAATTCTCAAAGACAGTTCTGGTCAGAATACCAAACCCCAGAGAGAAGAAACACATCCCAGCCTGCACGTGAAAAATGCTCATTTAAGATTCCTGGATAGATTTCAGTTTGCCACACATTTCAAGGCCACACATTTCAAGCCAGAGGCATCTCAAGGCTACAGAGGCATCTCAAGGAATGTAGGCAGGGAGATACCACCTGTACATGTTCCCTTGGCCTTGCCACAGCTCACTGGTACCTCCCAGAAAGGAGCTTGTTTGCTCATCTGAAACCCTGATCTTTGCAACTGTTGCCCAAATAACACCTCCAGCTCTGCTGGTCTGGAAGTCAGCAGAGTCTATAATTGCAGTCCCATAAGACTCTACATATTTGCATACTTTAAAATCTGCTGCCTAATTCCAATCAGCCTGTGTCTAGGTGCTGACTGAGACCATTTCCCTTGGAACACAAGAGGTCCTGGCACACTCTCAACAATTGAGATCTATCAAGAATAAATCAGGCTACTTAGACAGTCACAAAGGTTAGAGAGGCAAACAAGACGTAGGACAAAGTTGAATGATAAGTTTCACCTCCTACACAAGGCTACTCCTTCAATAGTAGAAGAGGTAACCGTTTTGCCTCATATATAGAAATAAACACAGAGAGTCAAGAAAAATGAGGAAATGGAGAAATATGTTACAAATGAGAAAAACAAGACAAAACCCTAGAAAAAGCCTTGAATCAAACAGAGATAATAATCTGCTTGATAAGGAGTTCAAAGTAATGACCATAAAGATTCTCATTGAACTCAGGAGAAGCATGGATGGACACAGGGAATACTTCAACAGAAAGAGAGATAGTATAAGAAGTACCAAACAGAAGTCACAGACCTGAAGAATACAATAACGGAACTGAAAAGTATATTAAAGGGGTGTAACAGCAGACTAGTAAAGTAGAAGAACAAGCCAGCAATCTGCAAGACAGGGCAGTGGAACTCACCTAATTAGAGCAACAACAACAACAAAGAATTTTAAAAAGTGAAGATAAAAGTGAAGATAACTTAAGAGACCTATTGGACATTATCAAGCAGGATAACATCTGTATCATAGAGATCCCAGAAGGAGAAGCAAGGAAGGGGTAGAAAACTTACTTGAAGAAATAATGGCTAAAGACTTTCCTAACTTGGCGAAGGAAACAGGCATCCAGGTTCAGGAAGCACAGAGAGTTCAAATAAGGTGAACTCAGAGATCCACACCATGACACATTTTAATTAAAATGTCAAAAGTTAAAAATAGAGGGTCTTAAAAGCAGCAAGAGAAAAAAATATTTGTTACATACAAGGGAACCCCCATAAGAACATCAGCTGATTTTTCAGCAGAAACTCTGCAGGTCAGAGAGAGTGGCATGATATAGTCAGTGTTGAAAGGAAAGCCCTTCTAACCAAAAATACTGTACTCAGCACACTTATCATTCAGAATTGAAGAAGATATAAAATGTTTTCCAGACGAGCAAAAGCTAAAGGAATTCATCACCACTAAAATGGCTTTACAAGAAATATTAAAGAAAAGGGTTGTCTTTAAGCTGAAAAGAAGAGGCACAAATTAGTAGTAAGAAAACAAAGTAGGAGAACGTGGGTGACTTAGTTGCTAAAGCATCTGAATTTGGTTTTGGCTCAGGTCAGATCTCAAGGTCATGGGATTGAGCCCCACATCGGGCTCCACACTCTGCAGGGAGTCTTTCCCGCTCCCTCTGCTCCTCCCTCCACTTGTGCACGTGCTCTCTCTCTCTCAGATAAATAAATAAAAATCTCTCAAAAAAAGAAAACATAAGAAAGTAAAAATCATTCTTGTAAAGACAAATACATAGTAAGGGTGGTGGATTAACCACTTACAAAGCTTGTGTGAAGGTTAAAAGACAAAAGTAGTACAGTTAACCATAATTAGTTAAGGCATTCATTAAAGAGAAACATATGAAATGTGACATTAAAGTCATAAAACAGGGAATAATAAAAAATGTAGAGTTGTTAGAATACGTTTACATTTAAGTTGCTATCACTTAGACTGCTATAGACTATTGTGTGTGAACCTCACAGTGACCACAAAGAAAAAAGTATACTAGATACAGAAAAGATCATGAGAAAAGAATCTAAGCATAACACTAAAGAAATTCACCAACCACAAGGGAAGAGAGCAAGCGAAGAAGAAGGAACAGAAAGGAACTACAAAAACATCCAGAAAACATAACAGAATGGCAATAAGTACAAATCTATCAATAATTACTTTAAATGTAAATGGACTAAATTCTCCAATCGAAAGACATAGAGTAGCTGAAGGGATAAAAAAAGTAATACTTCTCTGGGTGTGCTGACTGTCTTAGTCAGAGGAGTGTGTGACTCTTGAACTCAGGGTTGTTGGTTCAGGCCCCATGTTGGGTGTAGAGATTACTGAAAAAAAAACTAAATAAACTTAAAAAACATAAGACTTTTCTATATGTTGCCTATAAAAGACTAACTTCAAATCTAAGGATATACACATGGACTGAAAATGAAGGAATAGAAAAAGATTTTCCATGCAAATGAAAACAAAAAGCTGGGGTAGGTATACTTATATCACACACACACACACACACACACACACACACACAGAAATAGACTTTAAGACAAAGACTGTAATAAAAGATAGAGAAGGTATCACATAAGGATAAAGGGAAGATTCCAACAGGAGGATATAATCTTTGTAAATATTACACACCCAAAATAGGAACAGCTAAAAATATGAAGCAAATATTAACAGACCTAAAGGCAGAAATCCAGAGCAATATAGTAGTAGTATTACTATTAATAGTAATTAATAGTATTACTTAGTAATTAATTAACAGTAATGAATTAGTACTTTATTTTTTAAATTTATTTTAAAGATTTTTATTTATTTTTATTTAACTGACACAGAGAGAGAGATCACAAGTAGGCAGAGAGGCAGGCAGAGAGAGAGGGGGAAGCAGGCTCCCTGCTGAGCAGAGAGCCCAATGCGGGGCTCGATCTCAGGACCCTGAGATCATGACCTTAGCTGAAGGCAGAGGCTTTAAACCACTGAGCCACCAAGGCACCCCTAGTATTACTTTAATACCCGACTTACACCAGTGGATAGATCATCAGACAGAAAATCAGTAAGGAAGCATCAGCATTAAATGACACATTGGACTAGATGGTCTGAATAGGTATATACAAAACATTCCAACCAAAAGCAGCAGAATACACATTTGTCTCAAGTACACATGAAACATTCTGCAGGATTGATCATGTTAGGCCACAAAACAGGTCTCAATAAATTTAAGAGCATATCAAGCATTTTTCTGACCACAATGGTATGAAACTAGAAAGAAACAAGAAAACTTGGCTAATCACAAATATGTGGAGATTAACAACATGCTACTGAACAACCAACGAGCCAATGAAGAAATCAAAGGGAAAATGAAAAGATTATCTTTTTTTACTTTAAAAAAATATTTTATTTATTTATTTTAGAGAGATAGAATGAGTGGGGAGAGGAACACAGGGAGAGGGAGAGAGAGAATTCCAAGCAGACTCCACAATGAGCAGAGCCCAGTTCAGGGCTCGACTGACCTCATGACCCTGAGATCATGACCTGAGGCAAAATCAAGATAAGATGTTTAACCAACTAAGCCACCCAGGTGCCCCTAAAAAGAATATCTTGAGACAAGTGAAAATACAACTACCCCAAAACTATGAAGTACAGCAAAAACAGTTCTGAAAGGAAGTTCATAGCAATTCAAGCCTACCTCAAGCAACAAACAAACAATCTCAAAAAAATGCAACTTTACACCTAAACAAACCAGAAAAAGAATGAATGAAGCCCAAGGTTAGTAGAAGGAAATGAATGATAAAAACCAAAGAGTAAAATAAATGAAATGAAGACTAAAAAACAAAAAATTAATGAAACTAAAAGCTGGCTCTTTGAAAGGATAAAAAATTGACAAACCTTTGGCTGGAGTCACCAGGAAAAAAAAAAAAAAAGGAAATAAATAAATCCAAAAATGAAAGAGGGAAAATTACAATTGATACCACAGAAATGTGAAAGATCCTGAGATTACTATGAACATATATTCCAACAAACTGAACAACATAGAAGAAATAAATTCTTAGAAACATACAATCTTCCAAGACTGAATAATGAAAAAATAGAAAACCTGAGTAGACCAATTACTAGTAAGGAGATTGAGTCAGTAATCAAAAACCTCCCAGCAAACAGTCTAGGACCACATGGTATTACCGGTGAATTCTACCAAACATTAAAAGATTTAATACTTATCCTTCTCAAACTCTTCCAAAAAATTGAAGAAGAGGAAATGCTTTCAAACTCATTTTACAAAGCCAGCATTGTGATGATACCAAAACTAGTCAAGGACACTACAAAAAAAAGAAAATTGTAGGTCAGTATCCATGATGAACATAGATGCAAAAATCCTCAAAAAAAATTAGCAAAATGAATTCAACAATACATTAAAAGGATCGTACATCGTACATCCTTGGATTTATTCCAGGGATGCAAACAATATTCATAAACCAATACTCAATATTCATAAAGCAATCAATTGATACTTCACATTGAGAAATGAAGGATAAAAATCATACAGTCATCTCAACAGATGGCAGAAAAATCATTTGAGAAAAATTCAACTTATAATTTATAAATTCAATTTATAATAAAACTCTCAACAAAGTGAAGATAAAGGTAAGCATACCTTAACACAATAAAGGCTATTGTGAGAAACCCATAGTAAATATCATATGCAACAGTCAAAAGCTGAAAGCTTTTTTCCTAAGATCAGGAAAAAGACAAGGATGCCAAATATCACCACTTTTACTCAACATAGTGTTGGTAGTCCTAACCAGAGCAATTAGGCAAGAAGAAGAAATAAGAGGCACCAACATTGGAAAGGAAGAAGTAAAACTATCACTACTTGCAGTTGACATGATACCATATGTAGAAAACCCTAAAAATTCCACTAAAAACCCCTTGAAACTAATACATGACTTCAGTAAATTTGCAGGATACAAAATCGATATGTTTTATATTCTAATAAACTTTCAGAAAGAGAAATTAAGAAAAATCCCCTTTACAATGGCATCAAAAGAATAAAATGCCTTGGAACAAATTTAACCAAAGAGGTAAAAGACTTGTATACTGAAAACTGTAAGACACTGATGAAATAAATTAAAGATGACACAAATTAAAGATATTCTGTGCTCATGCATTGGAAGAATTAATATTGTTAAAATGTCCATACTACTCAAAGCAATATACAGATTCAATGGAAATCCTATCAAAATTCCAATGGAATTTTTTACAGAACTAGAACAAATAATTCTAAAATTTATATGGAACCACAGAGACCCCAAATAGCCAAAATAAACTTGAGGGGGAACAAAGCTATAGGTATCATGCTCCCTGATTTCAAACTATACATCAAAACTATAGTAATCAAATCAGTACAGTATAGGCATAAGAACAGATACGTAGATCAATGGGACAAAAAAGAAAGCCCACAAATAAACTCATGCATATATGTTCAATTCATTTACAGCAAAGAAGCTAATGGGGAAAGGAGAGTCTCTTCAATAAGTGGTATGGGACAATTATCAGAAATTATTATGAACAGTTATATGACAATAAATTAAGCAACCTGGAAGAAATGGATGCATTCCTAGAAACCTAAAAACTACCAAGACTGAAACAGGAAAAAATTGACAACCTGAGTAGACCAATAAACAGTAATGAGATTGAAAGAGTGATCAATCCCCCCCCCCCCAAAACAGGGCCTGATGGATTCCCTGGGGAATTCTACCAAACATCGAAAGAAGAAATAATACCTATTCTCCTGAAGCTGTTTCAAAAAATAGAAACAGAAGGAAAACTCCCAGACTCTTTCTATGAGGCCAGCATTACCTTGATCTCAAAACCAGGCAAAGACCCCATCAAAAAGGAGAATTTCAGACCAATATCCCTGATGAATGTGGATGCTAAAATTCTCAACAAGATCCTAGCTAATAGGATCCAACAGTACATTAAAAGGAATATCCACCATGACCAGGTGGGATTTATCTCTGGAATGCAAGGGTGGTTCAACATTCGCAAATCAATCAATGTGATAGAACACATAAATAAGAGAAGAGACAAGAACCATATGGTCCTCTCAATTGATGCAGAAAAAGCATTTGACAAAATTCAGCATCCTTTCCTGATTAAAACTCTTCTGAGTATAGGGATAGAGGGAACATTCCTCAATTTAATAAAATCCATCTATGAAAACCACACAGCAAATATCATTCTTAATGGGGAAAGGCTGAGAGACTTTCCCTTAAGATCAGGAACACAACAAGGATGCCCACTTTTGCCACTGTTGTTCAACATAGTACTAGAAGTCCTAGCAACAGCAATCGGACAACAAAAAGAAATAAAACTATTTGAATTGGCAAAGAAGAAGTCAAACTCTCTCTCTTTGCAGATGACATGATACTTTATGTGGAAAACGCAAAAGACTCCATCCCCAAATTACTAGAACTCATACAGCAATTCAGTAATGTGGCAGGATACAAAATCAATGCATAGAAATCAGTTGCTTTCTTATACACTAACAATGAAAATATAGGAAGGAAATTAGAGAATTGATTCCATTTACAATAGCACGAAAAACTATAAGATACCTTGGAATAAACCAAACCAAAGAAGTAAATGATGTATACTCTAGGAACTACAAAACACTCATGAAAGAAATTGAAGATGACACAAAACTATGGAAAAACATTCCATGCTCATGGATCAGAAGAATAAGCATTGTTAAAATGTCTATGCTGCCAGAACAATCTATACTTTCAATGCCATCCCGATCAAAATTCCACCAGCATTTTTCAAAGGGCTGGGACAAACAATCCTAAAATTTGTATGGAACCAGAAAAGACCCCAAATCACCAAGGAAATATTGAAAAAGAAAAACAAAGCTGGGGGCATCACGTTGCCTGATTTCAAGCTGTATTACAAAGCTGTGATCACCAAGACAGCACAGTACTGGCACAAAAATAGACACATAGATCAACGGAACAGAATAGAGAGCCCAGATATGGTCCCTCAACTCTATGGTCAACTAATCTTCGACAAAGCAGGAAAAAATATCCAATGGATAAAAGAGTCTCATCAATAAATGGTGCTGGGAAAATTGGACGGCTATATACAGAAGAATGAAATTCGACCATTCTCTTATACAATACACAAAGATAATTTCAAAATGGATGAAAGACCTCAGTGTGAGACAGGAATCCATCAAAATCCTAGAGGAGAACATAGGCACTAACCTCTTTGAAATTGGCCACAGCGACTTCTTTCAAGACACATCTCCAAAGGCAAGGGAAACAAATGCAAAATGAACTTCTCGGACTTCATCAAGACAAAAAGCTTCTGCGCAGCAAAAGAAACAGTCAACAAAACAAAGAGGCAACCCACGGAATGGGAGAAAATATTTGCAAATGACACTACAGACAAAGGACTGATATCCAAGATGTATAAAGAACTTTTCAAACTCAACACCCAAAAAACAAGTAAGTCAAAAAATGAGCTGAAGACATGAACAGACACTTTTCCAAAGAAGATGTACAAATGGCTAAGAGGCACATGAAAAAATGTTCATCATCATTAGTCATCAGGGAAATTAAAATCAAAACATTGAGATACCACCTCACACCGGTTAGAATGGCAAACATTGACAAGGCAAGAAATAACAGGTGTTGAAGAGGTTGTGGAGAAAAGGGAACCCTCTTACACTGTTAGTGGGAATGCAAGTTCATGCAGCCACTTTGGAAAACAGTGTGGAGGTTCCTCAAAAAATTAAAAATAGAGCTATCCTATGACCCAGCAATTGTACTACTGGGTATTTACCCAAAGATACAGATGTAGTGAAAAGAAGGGCCATATGCACCCCAGTGTTCATAGCAGCAATGTCCACAATAGCCAAACTGTGGAAAGAGCTGAGATGCCCTTCAATAGACGAATGGATAAAGAAGATGTGGTCCATATACACAATGGAATATTACTCAGCCATCAGAAAGGATGAATACCCAACCTTTGCATCCATATGGGTGGGACTGGAGGAGATTATGCTAAGTGAAATAAGTCAAGCAGAGAGAGCCAATTATCATATGGTTTCACTTATTTGTGGAACATAAGGAATAGCATGGAGGACATTAGGAGAAGGAAGGGAAAAGTGAAGGGGAAATCGGAGGGGGAGACAAACCATGAGAGACTATGGACTCCAGGAAACAAACTGAGAGTTTTAGAAGGGAGGGCGGTGGGGTGATGGGTGAGCCTGGTGATGGGTATTAAGAAGGGCACGGATTGCACGGAGCACTGAGTGTTATATGCAAACAATGAATCATGGAACACTACAACAAAAACTAATGATGTACCGTATGGTGACTAACATAACATAATAAAAAAAAGTGGAATTGGGAAAACTGAACCACTATCTTACCATACACAAAAGTTGACTCAAAATGGGTTAAAGACTTGAATGTAAGACAAGAAACAATAAATCTCCTAGATGAAAACATAGGCGGTAAGCTCCTTAACATCATTCTTGGTGGTATTATTTTAGATCTGACCCCAACAAAGACAATGGTAATGAAAGCAAAAATAAACAAATGGGACTACGTAAAACTAAAAAGCTTCTATATGGCAAAGAAGACCATTAACAAAATAAAGAGGCAACATTCTAAATAGAATATATTTGTAAATCATATATTTGATATTGGGCTAATATCCAAAATATTTAAAGAACTCCTACAACTCAATAACAAGAAACCAATCTGATTTAAAAACAGACAGAGGATCTGAACAGACATTTCTACAAAGAAGGCACATGAAAGATACTCAACAACACTAATTATCAGGGAAATACAAACAAGACCACAGTGATATATCATCTCACACCTGTCAGACTGACTATTAGCAAAAAAGAAATAACAAGTTTTGAGAAGTTATGGAGAAAAGGAACACTCATGCCCTGTTGATGGGAATATAAATTGGTATAGCCACTATGGAAAACAGTAGAGAGATTCCTCAAAAAATTAGAGATAGAACTACTGTATGAGCTAGCTGTTTCCCTTTTGGATATTTATCCAAAGGAGATGAAAACTAATTCAGAAAGATACATGCACCCCTATGTTCACTGCTGCATTACTTACAATAGTCAATGTATGGAAACAACTTAAGTGTTCATTTATGGATGATGAATAAATAAGATGTGATATATATACACAGTGGAGTAGTACTCAACCATAAAAAAGAAGGAAATCTTGCCATTTGCAACAACATGGATGGACCTTGAGGGTATTATGCTAAGTGAAATATGTCTGATAGAGAAAGACAAATATCATATGATTCAATTATATGTGAAATCTAAAAATCAAAACACATAAAACTCATAGATAAAGTTTTAGAGAACAGATTGGTGGTTATCAGAGAGGAAGAGGATTGGGAGGTGGGCAAAAAGGGTGAAGGGGTCAATTGTATGGTAATGGATGGGAACTATTATCATGTAGCGATCTCTTTGCAGTGTATACAAATAATTACTCTGTTGTGCATCTGAAACTAATATAGTGTTATAACACCAATTTTACCTCAATAAAAATTTAACTTGAAAAAATGAATTTTTTCCTTCCCAAATATGAATGCAAAATTTTAGTTGTTATATTGACTATATTTTATTGCTCTTTGATATCTTAGTACTTTTACGAAAGATTTCATAGTAAATAGTGGTGTTCATAGAATTTTTTTTCCTGGCTATATTAAGAGCTTCAGTTCTTTTGTATTAGATGGAAAGAATAAAGAGATCATTCCTCTTTCAGCTTATAATATTGTGCATGCAGATTTTCATGTCCTTTAGAAGGAAATAATGAGTTAATTCATTTTGTTGTCACCTTTTTTCAGTTGAATTAGAGAAATTTATGCTGAGAGAATACTATATAGTAATAATGATAATGATTTTTATAAAATTTGGTTTATTTCCTAAACACATTTTTGTTTCTTAAATAGTTGTTTTCCTGATATTTTATGTAAGTAAAATATTAACTGGCAACATTGTGTTCTGATGCCCAAAAGGTATAGAAAGTATTTTATTTATGTTTTTTAACTTATTTGTTTGTTTTGGTTTCAAGAAACCAAGTCTCAATTAATTTAGGAGTTTACAGGTTTTTCGGAAAGATATATACATACATGGAGAATCCAGAGAAGAATGGATACAAAATAACTTATTGGAGTTGAGCTGCATGTAGGTCTTTGAACTAGTGGCTTTTTTTTTTTTGTAATTGACACAGCTACACATTTCTATACTTTATCCTCTTCTTTGTATCTTTATCTCATTAGTTTTGCTTACTTATAATTTTGATAACCTTATAACTTCAGTGTATCAAGCCCTCTACAACTTACTCCTCATTCTGTATTCTCTTTCTTAAGAGTATTCAGTTTCTGCATTTATCAATGCCCTTAGCACCCTTGTTTGACACTGTTGGGTCCCAAACCTGGCAATCATGTTGGCCAATCCCACCTTTCATTCCAAACATAACAAATGACTGTTCAATTTGAGGATTCGCTGCCCTTGGATTATATATCTCGTTTTGGTCCAATTTGTGGCAGACGCTAGGTCATGTGAGTCTAAATATGGGTTAACAGTTCATCAGAGGGAGAGTTAAAGCATTTTCCTTTAGGAGAAACTCTAGGCTTGGAAGGAACAGTAATTGATACATCTAATATAAAATTCTGTTTTGATAACACAAAAGAACTGTGCTCCAGTATTATGTATCACTTTTCATTTATATTTTCTTATTTGACAGTTTAATTCATATGTGATATACATACTATTAGTTTAGGGTAGAATATATTAGACTTTGTATCTCTTCCTGGTTCAAGAATAAGAATACTTTATGTCAGTGGGTTATCAAAATAAATACTTTTTTACTGACTGCTGATAGATTCCCTAAAAGCCATGTCATTTGGCCTTCTATTCTACATTTTATAAGATGATCCCCTCATCCCATGTATAGTCTTCAGGAGCCTTACCTGCTGGTGAACATGTATTTTTTTATACAGTTACATTCTTTGGTATTTTGTATCCTAGAATATATCACAATGATGCTCACAAGTACCTATGTCCAATGGGGATAATGGTTCCTTCTAGTCCATGCTGTTGTTGGTATATTTGGAAGTGACAGTGCTGTTGACAGTAGTGTTCTCATTTTCCTTTCTTTTTCTTTTTTTTAAAGATTTTATTTATTTGTCAGAGAGAGAGAGAAAGAGAGAGTGCAAGCAGGGGGAACGGCAGGCAGAGCAAGCAGAGGGAGAAACAGGCTCCCCGCCGAGCAAGGAGCCCGATGTGGGACTCGATCCCAGGACCCTGGGATCATGACCTGAGGTGAAGGCAGTGACTTAACCGACTGAGCCACCCAGGCGTTCCAGTGTTCTCATTTTCTCATCATAATTTTCCATTTCAAGATATTCTTCATACTCAGTGCTTCACAGAGATTCTTTGTGATAAATGGATGACAGTTCTTTTTTTTTTTTAAAGATTTTATTTATTTATTTGACAGAGAGAGATCACAAGTAGGCAGAGAGGCAGGCAGAGAGAAAGGAGGAAGCAGGCTCCCCGCTGAGCAGAGAGCCCCATGCGGGGCTCGATCCCAGGACCCTGAGATCATGACCTGAGCCGAAGGCAGGGGCTTTAACCCACTGAGCCACCCAGGCGCCCCTGGATGACAGTTCTTAACTGATCTTTGTTTCCCACAAAATGAGAATAAGTTCAGTAGGCAATATGCACTCTGACTTTAAGATTTAATCCAATGCATTGATATAAACATCATTAATCTTTAGGGTGGCCGAGTTATGGACATTGCGGAGGGTATGTGCTATGGTAAGTGCTGTGAAATGTGTAAGCCTGATGATTTACAGACATGTACCCTGGGGCAAATAATACATTATATGTTAATAAAAAAATCATTAATCTTATGATAAAGTTATACGGCTATTATTAGCAATTGAGTGTGGCATCTTAACCTTCGATTGTATAAATTAGACATATCACACAATATTACATGTGTTCCTAACCCTTCATTAAAATTATAATTGTTTAATTATATAATTCAACATTATAAAATTCTAATCTAAAATTATAATCTCAATGTGTAATTAATTCATTCACTGATTCCATATATTCTTTGAAGTCCTACTGTGTTTGGGACCCTTATACTAGATGTTGGAAATATAGATATAAAAATGAATGTCCTAGAGTTTACCGGGGGATTCATTATATGTTTAGTGCTGGGCAAGACATTGGAATAAGTGCTATGAAGTGAGTTTGTGTATTTTCTGTGGAAGTTCACATACGGTCACATATCTCAGCCCGGGGAGAGGAGAGTTACTGAGTGTTTCCATATGAAATCATTTTAAATCATGTTAGTGAGGTATAATTTATATACAATAAAGTGGATACATTAAGTCTACAGGTTGATGACTTCTGACAAACATATATAGCTCTGTAACCTCCACCCCAATGAAGATATAGAACTTTTCGATATTCTATGAAATTCTGACCCTTTGCAGTCTTTCCTTGTACACTCTTCCCATCAGCCCTCCTAGAATGGATAATTTTTGCAGTGAATTTTAATAGATCTGCAAGTAGTTAATTAACCATGCAAGAAGAAGGAGAAGAAAAGGCATCTGACTGAAATTAGGGCTTCTATCAGAGTATAAGAAGATGAGGCTACAGAAGTTAATAGATTATAGAGGTTCTGAGAAACATTTTAAGGTTTCAAATTTTATCCTTATGGAAATGGGAAGTCTTTGAATGGGTTTAAACTAAAGTGAATCATATTAATAGCAGCAAACAATACTAAGTGCTTACCAAGGAGTAAGAACTTAGAAGCATAGCAATTCAATCTTGAAGGGAAGATACTTTTCCTATCAAAGATATAACAAGAAGGAACCTCAAAAGTTCATAATTAGTAAGGACTCCAGGGAGGATGTTACACAAAAGCCCATGTCATTTCACATTCAACAACTGTCTTTTTAAAGCATTAACAGTAAATTGACAGATAAAATCAGTTAGGCTGGTAGTGGAGGTATAATACAAATGAGAAATAATGAGGCTAGTACAATGAAGAAGAGGAAGTGTCCAGTTTGAGAGATAATTAGGAGACAGAATCTACTCAGCTTAATAATAAATCATTGAGGGGCGCCTGGGTGGCTCAGTCAGTTAAGCATCTGCCTTAGGCTCAGGGTCCTGGGATTGAGCCCTGAGTCAGGCTACTTGCTCAGTGGGGAGCCTGCTTCTCCCTCTCCCTTTGCCCATCCCCCTGCTTGTGCTCTCTCCCTCTTTCTCAAATAAATAAAATCTTTAAAAATAATAATAGTAATAATCATTGAAGGAAGGATTTAGTAAAGAGAGTACCGACGATCATTCCCAATATAGGTGATTAGATGATGTAATTACCTAAACTGGTGATAATAGAGAAGCAGGCATGGAGATAACAAGGTCAGTGTTGGCCATGCTGAATTTAAGTACCTATTGACTTCCAAGTCTTTCTGAAAAGATTTCTGAAGTGCTGAGAAAGATGTAAAATTGTTAGTACATAGGTCTTTGTCAAAGCCAGAGAGAAAGTAAGTAGTTAGCAGAGAGGGCTAAGAATAGGAGAGGAAGACAGGAGTCTTTAAGGAGTGCTGGGAAAAACAAAAGAGATATATCTAGCAACAAAACAGGAAGACATAAGAGACCAGTTGTTGGGAATCAAGGGCTGGTGGGTTCCATGTGCTGGTGTTCAGTGACATCACAAATAACATGGAGAAGTGAAAGGACAGAAGAGATTAAATACATTCATTGCATTTTGAATCCAGGTGGTAACTGGCAATTTGAGTGAAAGTAATTTCTTTGATAGGGGAAGAATTCAGACTGAAATGAGTAGGAAAAAGGAAATACAATATAGAAAACTCAAGAAGCTTAACTATAAGGGAAGGAAACAAGTGGAAAAATTATAGGAAATAATAAAACAAAGAGAGCTTAAAAATATTTTCTTTAATGGAAAATAGGTGACGTGCTTTATGTGAAGGAAATACAGTCCACAAGAAGAAAAAAAAAGGAAAAATAGTTAAAAAGTAGAGAATCTGAAAATATTTCTGGACTGATAAAGATATAAAATTGTTAGTGCATAGGTCTTTGTTAAAGTCAGAGAAAAAGTAAGTCATTAGCAAAGGAGAGGTAAGTCCATTAAGTATATAGAGCAAGATGCCTGAGGACATAGAAGGAGATAGTATTTGAGCCGATGGAGGGGTACAGCAATGAGGGCCACTCAGCAATGGGACGGACAGTCTGGAGAGCAGGCATTTGTAGCTGAGGCAATTTCGCCAGCCTTGTGTTTGTGGAATTTCAGAGTTTGACTGTCCTCCCTTGCTGGGGGTGAGGTCGGGAGTTATAAGGAAAACTGTATTCTCTGGGGTTCACTTAAGGCGAGGTTTGTGGGAAGCATTTTCTAATGAGGTGCAGATTTAGAGGCAATATTTATGATGAAATCAGCATTGTAGATATTACAGTGAAAAATTTTGAGAGGGAGGAGACTTGTTCATAACAGATACTTCTGTTTTAAGTTTTACTCTATGAAACATCATTTCCAAGTTCAGAAACCTAGGTGACCTCTAATTGTCATTAATCATCTTGCAAGAGCTGTGCCTGCTTCCTCCTATTAAGTGTGTGTTTTTTCTTGTGCTATTCAGTTGCTTGGAGTATTTTCTGTGGTTCTTCTTACTGCTTTCTCATTGAGTTTTCTTATCTTTTCTCACACTTGTTTCCTTATGATAGAGCAGGGCTCAGTCCTGGTTCCTTTAGCTACATTAGCTACATTATACTTCTTTCAACTGAAAGCATTCTCTCTCTCTCTCTCTCCCTCTCTCTCTTTTTCTCTGTCTCTAAGTGTGGGGAGGGCTATGTGTTGGTGGAGAGGGGAGAAAAAGTGTTTCTAGAGAGAGGGTGTGAGTGGAAATTGTGAGTAGGGGTTATATCAGTAGACCTTTCTTTCCTGCAGTTTCAGTGATGAGATTTCTGATAACATTGGCAAGAATTTAATAGACCTGTTTTTTCCTGATTTTAAATATATGCTTTGGTAAATTAATGGTTCAAGTTACACTATAAGTTCAAGAAGATAAGTGAGGGGACACAATTCTCTAGTAAAGGCTGAGAGAACATGAGAGTTTAATTTCAGTGTGAGACCAAAATATTCTTTGTGTGAAATAGGCAAAACTTATTTTGTGACGTGTAAAATGAAATATATAATAAACCTGCCAATAGACAGATTTCATAATAGTATAAACATTATAAAATAAAAAGTAGAGTACAGAAATACTGTGTGAAAAGGTCAATGTCAGAAATTATGAAGAATGATGGGGCGCCTGGGTGGCTCAGTGAGTTAAGCCTCTGCCTTCAGCTCAGGTCATGGTCTCAGGGTCCTGGCATCGAGCCCCGCATCAGGCTCTCTGCTCAGCGGGGAGCCTATTTCCCCTTTCTCTCTGCCTGCCTGTCTGCCTACTTGTGATCTCTTTCTCTCTGTCAAATAAATAAATAAAACTTTAAAAAAGAAAAAAAAAATTATAAAGAATGTTAACTGGTTCAGTTTTTACTGATAGAGAAGATTCAGCTATTTTATTTTGAATATACAGTTTTCTTAGAGCAGTGTGGATGTTTTGTTACTATGAGCAGGCAAAGATTTTAGCACAGCTTATCTCAGCAGACATAGTAAAGCTTTTTTTGTAGAAAAAAATAAGACATTTCTTTAATAGTGTATATGCTCTTTGAAAGTATTTGCAATTCTAAGAGCGACTATATTCCAAAGTCAAAAAATGTTCCTATAGAAAGCAATTAAAAAAAAATCCCTAGCCTTCTCATCATTCTATTATAATCCCTCACAAGATTCTAGTTTCTCTAAAGAATGGTACTCTGATTTACTTATTTATCCTCAACATTCAGCACGTTACCCATGAGGTAATAAATTTTCAACAAATATTTGTTGAATAAATCAATGAACAAACAGTTCTAATTTAATTTGGCCAGTTTCTAGACAGAATTTTTACAGATGAATGAGATTTGATTTTGAGTTTTGGAAAGAACTCAACTAAACTAAAACAGTCTCAATTTGCCAAGTGTCATTTGAAAATGCTAATTACATCATTAATTCGTAATCAAGAAACTGCCTGTTTTACTGAACGATGGTTACTTATCTAGCAAAGAGGTTACTACCACTTCTTTTACAGTGAAAAATCTAAAAGATTTCTGAGATGTTATAACTAAGATGTTATAACTTTTCTTCCTTATGAATAATGCTATAACAAATATTGCATGTATGTATTTATATGTATATGTGTATATATGTAGATATAGCACATATCTCTTCATATTTCTAAAGATATATTCTTAGAAAGAGAATTCTTTGGAAGAAGAGTGTCACAGATTAGTGTTTTTGATGCACATGTGGTTTGCAAGATCACTCTCTTTGCTTCTTCAACCAGCAGGGAAGGGCAGAAAGAACCTAGAAGAAGTTTATTACTATCTTTAGTTTCCCAGCTGGGAAATGGCACCCATCAATTCTGCTCTGAGCTTCTGCTAAATTTTATGGTAAAACTTATTCATATGGATATTTTTGTTTGTTTGTTTTTAATGATGAATCTGCAGTGTGATGTGTTCAAGATATGAGTAAGAAATAGTAAGAAAAAGTGTTTTAAATATATAAGCAAATTCTAGCTTAAAAATTTATTACTATTGGCCTCCTGTTAAGATTTTTCTTATTTAAGTTGCTGAATTTTCTAACCTCAAGTCTGTAGAAAACCTCATGAAAGAATCCTCTTTTATTATACCCTTAAATTTGTATAAGGAACATTTCTCTGTCAGGAACATTTTTGGTACAAATGATCTCAGAATTAAAATAGTTAATATAGGTGAAAATAGTCAGGTAAAAGGAAAAGATGGTTGAGGACAACATTTCCTGTCAAGTCTTATTGTATAAAAAATGGCACCATATCTCAGAAGTACCCTGTTTTCCTTTTATGTGTTGTTGTTTCTGTTTGTGGTTTTCTTCTTTAGAGCCTACGAGGATACTCAGATGAATTAGAGTAGAGTCAGTGAGTTCAGCAGTTTTATGGAATTCATCTACCTGATTTTTTTCTAAAAAGATTTCATCTATTGTTACTTGCACAAAATATCTGAAGTTTTAGTAGAAAGAATAATAAGCTTTACCACATTCAATTAAAAATATAATCATTTCTAAATTAGTTTTCAGATTATATTTACTGATTTTAATGATTCACATATTGTCCCTAGCAATATACTTGGATAAACAGCATCCTGTATAAATAAAGCTTGAAATAGGGTTTTTTTTCTTACCATAATTAGGCATTTACATACAGAAATGTTTGGTAATCAAATTGAACTACTGAGTATAATTTTAAGTGGTAATTATTTTATGAAAATATCTCATGAATTTTTAAATCATACTTCCCACAGAACTCTTTAATATATGTATTATATTGACCAAACAGTATCATGTAATAAGTAATATTATTCAGGTAATTGTATCCCCTTGAATGCTATAAACAGTATAGTTATTTCTACTTCTATGAATTTTCTCATTCTTAATTTCTGACTATCAGACAGTTTAAAAGCATAATAATCATTTGTATTCGATTATTCCCATCATACAAGGTTTTAATAACCATTTCGTATATATTTAATACAGATGATACATATTAACTTTGGTAATTTTTTTTTTTCTTTATGGGTGGGTAAGGACAGAGGGAGAGGGAAAGAGAGAATCTTAACCAGGCTCTACACCCAGCATGTAGCCCAATGCAGGGCTGGATCTCACAAACCTGAAATCATGACCTGAGCTGAAATCAAGAGTCCGATGTTTAACTGACTGAGCCACCTAAAAGCCCCTAAGTTTGGTAGTTGTTGAATTTATTTTGTTACCTTAAATTTTTTTTTTCCAAATAATAGCAGAAGGTCAAAGAAACCTAATCTGTTCCGTTTTCTTTTGCAAATAATGCAACAAAACAGGAATGCAGGAGTATAGTTAGGCCGTGAATGGAATAATGCACCTATACCTTCCTCAATCACATTGCATCTCCAGAAAACAAAGCATCTATGCATCTCATCTACGAGAATCTATTGCTGTATTTTGTAGAAGTTTTATGAAATAGAGTACTGTTTTTCTTCTGTCTTTCCAGGAAAAATTACCAAACACAGTAAACAGTACCTCATAACAACCCTCCATAAAAATGAGAAAAATTTTCATCATCAAAATAATCTCCTATATTTGTACCTCCGAATTAAGTTTTGGATGGCAATATAAATAGGAATAATATACAAAGTTTAGAAACTTTGCAAAAGAAAATGATATTTGAAATGTTTAAATTCAACATTGTTGGTCACATTATGCTATGAACATCAGGAAGAATAGAGCTCTGAAAGAAATGTTATCTTTAGTGGATTCTGAAATTACTTTAGTGTTCAAATGTTCTTTTAATTTTTTTTAAAGAATGGAAACCATTAGAGTGTATCTCACATGAAAAAGTTAGAAATTATATTAAAATACTTTGTTTCAGGGTGCCTGGGTGGCTCAGTCAGTGAAGTGTCCAACTCTTGGTTTGGCTCAGATCATGGTCTCAGGGGTTCTGAAATCAAACCCGGAGTAGGGCTCCAAAATCAGGGCAGAGTCTGCTTGAGATTCTCTCCCTCCCCTTTTTACCCCACCCCTGCTTGCTGGCACTTGCTCACACACTTTCTGTCTCTCAAATACATAAAGATTTATTTGAGGAGGGAGAGGAAGAGGGAAAGAATTCCAAGCAAACTCCACACTGAGTGAGGATCCTGAGGAGGGGCGCTATCTCACCACCCCAAGAGCATGACCTGAGCGAAAACCAAGAGTCGACTGTTCAGTCATCTGAGCCACAGGCTTCCTAAAATAAATAAAATATTTAAAAAAAAAATTTTTGTTTCAGATAGATAGGGATATATCCTGGATTATAATGTAAAATATATTCCTACAGTAGAAAGTAGTTTAGTAGCTAAAAAGCTGGAAAAAATGCACTTGAGAATTTGTTTCATTTTCCCACCTAACAGTCAATTCAAATGGAAAATAGCTCAGGTACATCATTAATATCTTTTGTTTATGTGAGGAGCAAGACACTGGATTTCAGATTTGCAAAGAAAAGGTGGTGACTAGTTGCGGAAATCCATGTTTGAATCCTAGTTTAATCCTTAAACATTAAAAGTCATGCTGAGAGTAAGGAAAAAGACCGTATTATAGAAAGTAAACTGCTCATTTCTTTAAAAAAGCGAACATTCTGGCTCCTAAGGATATATATGTTTATGTAACTGTGAAAGATGAAGTTTTACTATACAACAAAACAGGACAGATGAAGTG
This sequence comes from Potos flavus, assembly GCA_028534135.1. Classification (NCBI taxonomy): domain Eukaryota; kingdom Metazoa; phylum Chordata; class Mammalia; order Carnivora; family Procyonidae; genus Potos; species Potos flavus. The sequence goes on from CM052883.1 coordinate 131,494,269, forward strand.
TTTTTCAGAAACCATTATCAGAGTCATTGATAGGATGATGCACCGATTTACAGCTTCAGGTCATTAGGTGTGGCACGAAAGAAATCCACTTAGAGAAACACATTTTAGGAAGATGTGGCACTCCAGAAGATTACAGAGTACATAACATTTTTATTATTCTAGACAGAAGAATGTACAACTTTAAAAATCAGAAAATTTAGTATTTTGAGTCTAATATGAGTGATAAAAGATTAACTAAAAATGAACTGCAGCTTTCTTGTGAAAGGGAAAAAATGTTTAGCAAACTCTTCCCTTTTTCTTAGTTTTAATGCTAATGTTTTCCCTTTATTAGACAGAGAAAAGATTCCTGCCTTGTTGAAAATGTATCTTGCAGGAGTCTTATTTTTTCCTTTAGAAGAAACATTATTATCACCTAAACTTGAAGCAATTAAAAAAATGTATATTGCAGGTGTTCTTAGAGAAAAGTATAATGTAAAATCTATTCCATGTCTTCTGCCCATTTTTTGAGTTTGAGGAGTTCTTTATAGATCTTAGATATCAGACCTTAGTCTGTAGTGTCATTTGCAAATATCTTCTCCTATTCCCTGGGTTGCCTGTTTGTTTTGTTGACTGTTTCCTTTGCTGTGCAGAAGCTTTTTATCTTGATGAAGTCCCAAAAGTTCATTTTCTCTTTTGTTTCCTTTGCCTTTGGAGACATGTCTTGAAAGAAGATGCTGTGGCCGATGTCGAAGAGGTTACTGCCCATTTTTTCCTCTAGGATTTTGATAGATTCCTGCCTCATGTTGAGGTCTTTTATCCATTTCGACTTTATCTTTGTGTATGGTGTAAGAGAATGGTCTAGTTTCATTCTTCTATATATAGCTGTCCAACTTTCCCAGCACCCTTACATGTGGACCATAAGGGAAAACATGGAGGACATTGGGAGAAGGAAAGGAAGGGTGAATTGGGGGAAATCGGAGGGGGAGACGAAGCATGAGAGACTGTGGACTCTGAGAAACAAACTGAGGGTTTTGGAGGGGAGGGGGGGCTGGGTGAGCCTGGTGGTGGATATTGAGGAGGGCATGTATTGCATGGAGCACTGGGTGTGGTGCATAAACAATGAATCTTGGGACACTGAAAAAAAAAAATAAATAAAAAAAATAAAAAATAAAATAAAATAAAATAAAAAGATAAAATAATAAAATAAAAATAAAATAATAAAATAAACAGTTAAAAAAAATCTATTCCAGGGGTGCCTGGATGGCTCAGTCAGTTAAGCATCTGCCTTTGGCTCAGGTCATGATCCCAGTTTCCTGAGATGGGGCCAGCATTAGGCTCTCTGCTCAGCTCAGAGGGAGTCTGCTTCTCCATCTCCCTCTGCCCTTCTCCCTGCTTGTGCACTTTCTCTTTCTCTCTTGCGTGGTCTCTCAAATAAAAAAATAAAATCTTAAAAAAAAAAAAAAAAAAAAAAAAAATATATATATATATATATATATATATATATATATATATTCCAGAGTAGGGTATATCTTGTGATTTTAGGCTTTAAAGACCTCCCCTGGGAATAGCTTTAAATCTAGGACATACCATCTCTCATACATAAAATATTGCTGACCTTACATGTGCAGTGAGAGTAGTAATGATAATGTTGTTTTTCATATTTTTAACTACAAAACAGTATTTCAGAGTACTTTAGAAGAATAAATGTCTCCATCATCAGCTCCTAGTTAAGTGGAGGATTTTGGCTAATGAATGCAAATAATATCAATTGCTGTTCTTGAGAAATTCAGGGAAAAGGACAGAAAAAAAATTTATTTTCTCAATGAGTCATTGGTAGTACTTGAAATTGTACCATAGTGGTGACATTTTCTAATATTTTATGAGTAATTTCTTTGTTTTCTTCACATGCCTATAATAAAAGAAGTGTTTATTTACTTATTCTTCATCCAAAATAAAAATAATACATTCCCCCTAAAAATTATTACTGGGTACAATGAATTTCTTTCCGTACAAGATAAAACCATGACAATTATGTATGAAATTTACCAGAAAATAAAGGATAGTTTTCTATCCTCAAAAAAATTGTTAGGTTGTAAAGTTAGTGTGTATTAATTAGGTAGCATTTTAATCTATGACTTAAAATCAAGTAAACGACAATAACTAAAATTCAAAATGATGTGAGGCAGGACATTATTATATAAGATTTTAATCATACCAAGAGGCTAGTTGGACTTATCCCTCAAATCTTAGATAATTGCTCTGCCTTCTGAAAGAGCAACCATATTTTTTAAATGTGCTCAGTTAGAAGAGGTATCCCTATGAAGTTTTACGGTCACCATGGAAACTGGATCAGAGATTGAAATTAGAGTAGAGGGTCAACTATTTTTTTTTTTTATTATACGGTTACAAACATATCCTGGGGTGGAATTAATACTGAGTTTGGAATCATAAAACCAGTTTCAAGTCCCCAGTCATACCTCACAGTAATGCAATTAAGTTTGAATTGTGAGAACCTGTTGTAATTAAAACTATACAGAAATGAATTATTATTCCATAAGACTCCGAATTATTGCAAATGCATCTTTCGCTTGAAATAAATTAGCTTTTTGTAAATCACAAACAAAATCATGTTACTTATACATGATGTGCGGAGAAAATAAATGTTGCACAAAGCTGTTTCAAAGCATAGAAAATTTGAAAAACATGACTGTTGAGGATAATGCCATGTCATTTGTTTATAAGATGAGCTCAAATTGACTTTATTACCATCTTTAATCAATTGGTTCCTATTACAGCAAAGGATACTAGGATTTATTTAATCAGAAGGATAATATGAAACCCCTGGCTCAAAATATCTTTTGCCTTTGTTAACCTTTCCTGTGTTAGGTATAGTGTCGAAGCAGAAATTATAATAATAAGTACAAATTAATGCTTTGCTTCTCAAAACCTATTAGGTTAGTAGAGATGATCCAAACCTTTTCCATTCCAACATTTCCTCTAATAAGGACAGAATAAATATGACAATATTTACAAAACAAATTTGATTTGTAAGTCTTGGTCTTATCAACATATCTATAAGTTAAAACTCTCTAATGCACTAAGTATTTAATTACGTGTTAAAGAAACTACCTATTTTCTCCTTAAACATTCCCCTGTGTCTTTTTTATTTTTCTCATCTGACTTACAGAAAAAATGCTAATCTTTTGATTTTTATTAATGTTTTAGCGCCTTTAATCCCCCTTTCTTCCGAATTCATTAGACCAGTTATCTTCATATCAGCATCTTCAACTTCTCACTCTCTAGCTAAGATTAAAAGCGTTTTTGAGGATTTTCATCCTGTAAAAACATTGTTCTTTCTATGCTTTTAAAAAAATATCTTTCATTTATCCTTAACTAATTATAATTTGTACTCTTCATTTTTATTGAACTAAAGCCTGAACTTAGTTTAATAAAACTTTCATTCTTAACTAAGTCACCTAATAGTCTACAGTCACTTGTTTCCCTCTTAAATTTGGCTTTTACTACCACTTTTCTATTGACATCTATTCCTGAAGCTTTAACATGCTTTACCTTATTTTTCATCCTCTGAATTCTTAGCAGTATCCATCACTACTTGATAGAAGTGTGCAGTTTGGTAGAATTTTAGAGTATTTGACTAGATCCTGACATGCTGGAATCCTGCCTTGCCAGTCGTCTCTCTCCCGATAACATTTTCTGAATGAGGGAGGCCCAACGAATAAGAGTGAATGGGAAACAAATTATCACTTCATTTTTAGCTAAGCCAGTGCCAATAAACCCCATTTCTAAACACTTGCAGAAGTGAATCATTATATGTCCCAACTAGAAAACCTATAATCACCTCTTTTTTACCACTCTAGCCTTAATAGGAAAGATGGAAAAATTCCCAAATATCACACAGAGATAATAAGTTCTCAAAATGAAACTTCTCTTCTCTGGAGAAAATTCCAAAGTAACTAATGTCCATTGCACTCCTCTTTCTTATTGTCTTATTTTGTTCATCTCAGAAGGATTTTCATGCAGATGTCTGGGTGGTCCAAATCCCTTGTACAAGCATTTGTAGTATGCCCATGTTCACTGGAATGGGTGTAGCCATCTCAGTAGATCCAAATTTTATTTATTCAATCCCATTTCTTATGTGTTTCACTTTTTCAAAATTTCAAGAATAACCAGGTTCAATAAAAATAGCCCCACACAATAAATTTAAAAATTACCAGAGATAATATAGAAATGTATTATCTAAGCTTTATTTCCATTTTATCAATAAAGAATAAATACCCAAACCCTGTGACCATTAAATTTGGATCCCTTCTTGCTTTAATCAGTCATAGGCCACAGCTAAGGCTAAGAGCTATTTGGAAAGAACAGGATACATGTAAGACAAAAACAAAACAAAACAAAAACGAAAAGCTTCTTGGTTTCTGCCTTTTTGGGATGCCAGTCAGTTCATGCCAGTTGTCAAAAGTTATAATGTTTGGGTTTAAATGACATTGGGAGAAAACTCGATTCAAAAAGCTGAATATCTTGTTATGGAAGCACAGACTGTCTCAGTTTCATGCAACTCCCATAGGGATATCCCAAGCCTAGGGATTAAAGGAAAGTCTACTGAGAAGAATCATTGCCTCCTCCAGAGATCTTTCTCTTTGTCTGAGTTTAATTGCCTGTGTCTTGATTAATTTTCATTATAACTATCCTTTTCCATCATCTACTTTTTTTTTTCTTTAGTTACAGGGCCTCATTTCCCAACAAAGAAAAATACCATTTTCTCAATAATGTCTAAATACAGAAAACAACAACAAGAAGCAAGAAATCATCTATAGCAAACCAATTTTAGAGCATCCGGTTTTCTCTCTGCTATCAGTTCACATCACTATAAAGATATTGGTCCGAACCTAGACTTCTGCTGTGTATTACTTCCTCAGTCTTGTGGACAGCAGCCATTGTTGAGATTACATCTATGTACAGAAGATAGGTATATTTTAAGGTGAGTCTTCCTTTCCTTAGCAAGGTCTAAACAGCTCTATAGAGAGTTCCAAAGTTCTGAAGAAATGGACCTTCCATTATTATCAGATTTCCTAGGCAGCTAGGTTCCGTCAGTTCTTTTACCACAAATATTAGCTGCAATTACACCTGAGAGTACTAGTTATAACTCATGCTACTAAATACCGTTGACCCTTAAATATACATAGATAGAGGTAGTACCCAGATAGTAGTCTCTGAATATGACATTAGTGAGACTATCTGGAAAAAATGATTATGCTAGAATGGAGATTTTGATGGAATTCAGGCTAAGGATCTACAAATTACTCTGTGTACTGAATAGCATCTCTTGTCACCTTTCATTTGTACTCTTTATCATGTGGGCTAGAAGACGGAAAACTAATTTAACACTCTCAACCTTCCTGTTATGTTACACTAGTAGGTGGCATGATGAAAGATTGGAAGGAGGCAAGAAGAGCCATTTCCTTTCATTTGTTTATAAGATGGAAAGCTCTTATGTTCTTCCAGGAGAAACAAAGAAAAGTAGCAGCTCTCCAGCAATTCAGCCTCAGACTTGATAACCGCTTCTTGATATTTTCAGAAAGCCCTTTTCTCCCTTTTGCTTTTCCAGTACCATTTATGCCACCTGGTCTTTCAGCACTATCAAAAGCTTTATAACAAATTTCATGGTCTAAATAATGACCATCAACTGGATTTCCAGAATTATTTTTCCCCTGACTGAAAACTGACTGATGGATTTCTTGGTACCAGGAATGGGATCAGGAAACGTATCCACAAAAATAAGCATCTAGGATTTGTGGTTTGATCTAATTAGATTGAAATGCACTGATGACCTCAGTACTAGTGGAAAATTGGAGGCTGGTAGTCAAAATGATCCAGTGAAAAAATAGTCATTCAAGTCACTTTCTGCAGTTGTCTTGAATGAAGTGCCTATTGAAGACAAAATTTTGGGAAACCAAGGGTCTGCTGCACTTGATCATAATTGAGTAAATGACTAAATGGTGGGTTAGCACAGCCGTCTTTGACATAACTGGAGAGATTATAGAAATAAAATGTCATGCCGATATTTTAATCAGCTCAAGTCATTGTCAGACAACCAGAGTACTTCTAGTATTGCCCTAAAATTAATTATTTTCTCTAATAGCTGCAAGGCTTCTGCAGATAAAAATAAGACTCAAAATTTGATTCTGTGGATGAAAAATTACAAAGTGAGTTGAATGCATAGTATTGCCAGTTTTTATTTTAAAGTGTAACCCAAGAAGAGGTAGCTTATACGCAGTATAATGGCACTAATTTCTGCAATGGGAATTTTTCTAAGGATATTAAACCAAAGAGAGTAAAACATAACATTGAAGTCAAATTTGCCAATATTAGTGTACTTACCAGAGATTCTTGGATCAATATGTTATCTTGAGCAGCAACTAGGAGTGGATCTAACACTTTGCTTAGTTGATTGACTGAAATTTTAACTCATATCTGATGAAGTTTAGATCCCAGAATATTCTTTCTATATACCTCTTTGAAATCACATAAAAGAGAGTACCCAAAGGCTTATGGCTATAAGAATGTTAAAGTGAATTTATCATGTGTGACTTTTCCTCCCATTCACCAGCTGGCCCAGAGGATATTCCATTTAGCAATATATTTAAAAATCTCAAAATCTTTGCATTGTTTGCTTTCTGAAATTTGAGGATGATGATGCAAGATTGAGTAAAAAAATTTAATTCCTGATTTTAATGGAAATGCTGGCAATGGCAAAGATTAAGTCATGGTGCTTAATGGACAATAGTCAGGTGGGCATAGTTGCTGTAAAGGACAGAAGGGCTTGGGTGGCAATCAGAATGTCAAAATGATTTTTTCTTTAGCACTGACTAACTGTTCAGGTTTTGTGACAGAAGTAGATGGGTAGCCTCCTAAAATATTGTTGATCTGTGTTTTCCAAAAAAAACATAAAGTACAACCGACTCTAGACCTGACATACATCATTTAAATAGGCATAGTACAGTTTGAAGAATCTAACCACTTTCTTTACATTTGCCAAAGACCCAAAACCTCTTGATGAAGGAGAGGTCTTTCACCTTGAAAAGGGATGTGAGAAAGGTGAAAGTCGCCACAACTATGTACTGTTAATTTTCCTTCATCCTTTTTCCAAAGGAACCAACAACCATTTGTTGGAATTATTGTGTATTGGAAAAATGGAAATAATCAGATCTTTTTATGAGATTGTTAAAACAATAGCTTTGGATTGGCTTTAATCACTGGAGATCTGAACCATCATTATAGTCCACTGATCAGAAGAGTTAGGAGTTACTGATGACAAGTAATAAATGTTGATTTGAACCAAGTCCTTCTCAAAGGATTCAATGGGTCTGTGGATACAACTTATGACTGTTTTCCCTTTCTGTAATGAGTTGTTGGAAGACACATATTTAGCAACTGGCAAAACACCCACATGGCTTCCTGATCTGTGGAATAAGAGCTATTATAAAAAGAAAGATCATGTAAAAAGCTTTGAAATGAACCTCCTTCCCTGAATAAACCAAAACAATACCGTCTGTGGTAGAATCGTAGACATCAATGCCATCATCGAAAACTTGAAAGATTCATATATGATTACAATCACATTTCAAGTTTACTCAGTTATTTAGCATGAAAAATCATTACCTGCAAATTAAATAAATGCAAAAGGTGGGCAAGTCTTGGAAAAATGATATTTAATTATCATAAAATTAATTAAATCGTAGATGCTGTTCTAAATATGGCCTCTTACTAGACAGATCAATCCTGTCTTGTTGTTACGAAATATTTTTCTTATTTCCATGATTCTATTTCCTGCACTTGTGAACAGCACTAATAAAAGAAGCTAATTTTGCTAAGATATGACTATGGGTATTCTAGCTGAAGAAATTTTTTTTATTGCTCTCTCTTTTTGAACTTAATTATTATCATATTGACTTCTTCACGTTTGTATAATACTTTTTGCAAAGCATTCTGTCACATATTTACTTTGTCTTTGAAGCATATTTTGAAGTAGGTATTTTCAGCTTCCCAATAAGAGAACTAATCATCTCCCTATAGTTTTCTCATATATATTTAATAACTTTCCCAAGGGCAAAAGGGTACCTAACTGAGAAGAAGAGATTGCATTTCAGATTTTCTTAAGTGAATCCCAGACTCTGTATGTGTGCACTGAGGAAAGATCAAAGGGCAGGTGAGAGGTGTTTTGATGCCTACACACTGCCTTCAATAGAAATATATCTCTCTAAGGAATTATAAATTATGAAGAACCAGAAAGACTTCAAGGATCCAACCCACTCATTTTACAGACAAAGAAATGGTTATAAACAGTTTGAAAAACATTAAAAATATACACCAGGAGGACAAAAATTTCCTTTCCTAATCTACTGCATAAAACTCTCAGAGAAAACACAAATTGTCATTATTCAGTGATCCTATTATATGACTTCTCTTACAACTATCATATGTGTGTGTATATATATATTCTTTTCACCATATAATGTTATTACAATATTATTGGCTATATTCCCTATGTTTCTGTGAGTTATTTATTTTATAACTGGAAATTTATACCTCTTAATCCCCTTCACCTATTTCTTCATCTATACTACAGTATATTTTTAATAATATATCAGAAATGTTTATTATTATTATTATTATTGCTGGATTTCCAGCCCTTTGCAAGTAAAAGAATACAAGTGGCACTGAAGAGATTAAAATAAAACAAATCTAATTATTGTAGTTCAACATATCAGGATGTCAAGGATGAGTTCAGTGATGAATTTCCCTCCTGAAATAGTTGCAAGAAGCTAAGGCAAAAAAATAGGAATTAAATGCTGTATGGAGTCAAGACAGCTGGTATTTGTTAGCCGTGTTCATGGGTCATATTAAAGTCAGTGGGAAGAAGCGATGGGTGGGGAAAGTTCTTTTCTTCTTTCCAGATGGCTTCTGTAGCTTAGCCTGTCAGAATTAAAGCCTGATGATGGAATATGAGCATACACACAGAGCCCTAAGTTACCAAAGATTTGAGTGGATAGTAAGATGTTCCTTAATAGCCTAGGCCCATTCTTTCTATCCATTATCTAAGGAGACAGTGTACCATTTTGGAAAGGACACAGAAATTAGCATTAAAATACTTAGGTTCCAATCCTGTCTGGGTGGTCTTGGGCAAATGCTAATTGTACTAACTTCTTTAGGTTAAGCATCTTAATTCATAACAGGAAAAAATAAAACTAATAGAAATATCATAAGCCAAGATGGATAGTGTTTGTGAAATCTACTACTACTAATCATTCCCTAAATTTTAATAATTGTTACATATACATATATACATAGTGCATATCAAGGATGAGTCTTTTCTGATCACCTCAAGTCTGTAACGGCAACTTCTGCCTCTAAAAATAACCGAAATAGCTGGTTGAAGGGGCAGCCCACCATAAATGGTTAAAAAGATGGAGTAAATATGTGAAATAACTGTTTTCAGATTTTCAACAAAAATATTACAAAGCGATAATACCTAACATAAGGGAAATAAATGAGATAAATCCCAGAATAGTCCGCTTTTTGCCTAGAGGCCCTTTCTGGTTGTCCACACAGAGAGGGTGAGTCCAGTAAGAGCAAAGCAGTCATGCTGAGCAGACAAAACAGAGATTGGTCATTTACACATACTGAAGTGGCTGGAATTGGTGGGATACAAGAGTAAAGGAAATTTTGCAGAGAAGCAACAGGAGACCTGAGAGCAGGAATTATTGTATCATTGATTGTGTAATTTGCTCCAAGTATTTAAGCGAATCATGTACTATAGGGAAAAAATATATTTGAACAATTTTCTATTAAGGCATCATTGAAATATTTCAGAATATCCAATCTTCTGATCTTTCTGGATTTGGAACATCTAAATATCATACTCCTCACTCCTACACTTACCTTTCAGAAAATCCCAAACCATTGTTATAAAAAGAGACACACAATGGGCGACTGGGTGGCTCAGTGGGTTAAAGCCTCTGCCTTCGGCTCAGGTCATGATCTCAGGGTCCTGGGATCGAGCCCCTCGCATGGGGCTCTCCCTCAGCAGGGAGCCTGCCTCCCCCCCTCTCTCTGCCTGCCTCTCTGCCTACTTGTGATCTCTCTCTTTCTCTGTCAAGTAAATAAATAAAATCTTAAAAAAAAAAAGACACACAGGAAGAAAAATATACTAACACTCTGAGTCTAAAAGATGGCTGTATCAATATGTTAATCAGAATTCAGACATTTCTTATGAAAATGCTCAGTCTTACTCTTCAGGTCTCTTAAAGATATACTTCTGTGAATAGTACCTAATTTATGAGAATAATGTTATGAGAATAACTGTTATTATAGATTCTGTTACTAATCTTTTGTATAGTCACAGACCGTAATATAAGTTGCCAAAGCTTTTATGTAAGCGTTAAAAACTGGAATTTTTCAGCTTAACTGACGTTTACATTTTGATTTTTCAGTTTTTGTATTTGTTTAAAAAGTATGAACTACTTCAGGCACACAGAAAAGTAAAAGAACAAAATAAAACAAATTATGTAATGCAGTGATTAAAAACATGGCCTCAAGAGACGAAATGCATGGGTTCAAACGTAGTTCAACCTTTATTTGCTGTGTAATTTTGGAAAGCTTACTTAACTTCCCTGCCTCAGTTTTTATCCCATAAAATGGAAAGAATATGGTGTTCTTCTTATAGGTTGTTATAATAATGGGTGTAAAAGACAATGGGATTAGTGAGACTTCAGTAAACAGAAGTGGTTTTAATGCAATATGTTCCACTTTGTTAAGTCTTTATATTGAACCATATTTTCTTTAGATCTCTGTGTCATTTTTTAAGAATTAAAATATAATCTGTAGTTCAAACTCCCTTGAGTTTTTTTCCTTTTTCTCTGCCCAAAGGTGGCAAATGAGGTTGGCTTTTATCATTCTCATGCCTGTTATAATTTGTATGTATTATGAGACTATAATGAATACATATATTGCTTTATATACTAAGCTTAAAATTCCATACACCTATTGCTAGGTGAAATAAATGAGGATGCTAATTTTTCAACACGTGTGTTTAAATCACCTTTTGAGAAAGAATTGTGCATATGTGTCTTCTGTTTAGCAAAAGTTCAGCCTTTTATGGCTTGGTGTATCAGATAAATAAAAAGCTTTATACTATCTCAGATGATATGTTACATCTTTTATCTGTTAAAACATATCCTACATTACAAAGGGATTAAACTCTAAGCACAAGGGTATCTTAAATCACATTATAGTGACTTAAAACAGCAAAGCATTTGTTTGTAAATAATCTTGGACTAATATAGTTGGTTCCTATCAATCTGAAAGATGGGCCTGGTTTAATTTTTTATTTTTATTTATTTATTTATTTTAAGAGGGGCTTGGTTTCAAAAGTACACATTAGGAACTGATGAGAAATTGGAAATTGCTTTCTGGAAAAAAAAAAACAATAAAATACTATAGTACTGGGGCGCCTGGGTGGCTCAGTGGGTTAAAGCCTCTGCCTTCGGCTCAGGTCATGATCTCAGGGTCCTGGGTTCGAGCCCCGCATTGGGCTCTCTGCTTAGCAGGGAGCCTGCTTCCCCCTCTCTCTCTGCCTGCCTCTCTGCCTACTTGTGATCTCTCTCTGTCAAATAAATAAATAAAATCTTTAAAAAAAATACTATAATGCTCTTAAGTAACAGCTGAGAGAAGAAGAGGCGAGGGAGAGGAGAAATAACTTTGGTTAGACTTTCCAGAGACACGTCTTAGCAAAATGAGCTTCTGTTGCTAGTGCTGCTTCAAGAATGCAGGAGGTAGATATCATGGGAATAAGGAAAGCAGTGCCTGAATGGTGCATCCGTTTGACTTGATGGACCCCTAGGGCTTTCTTGTGCTTGTATGAGAATGTGCTTCTGTGTTCATTCATCAAAGGTAGTGCTATAGCATTTCATCATAACAGAAACATCGTATTTTCAAATCGAGCTCTCATGGAATCCGTTATAAGTGGTCTCTTCATGAGACACATATGGTTTTAGGTTTCTGCTTCTTATGTAATTCACCTTGAATTCAATTGACTCTTCTTGGCCACAAACACATAATATATGGGATCTTACATGCCAGAAAATAGTTGCCTAATGAGGTTTTATCAAAACAGTGAAAAGTTCCAGCCAACAAAGACATTTATTTTCTCAATCCTATCATATTAAAAGATTGTTCAAAATTATCTTAAAATTAGTAATTTTGCCTCCTTCTACCTCTTTTTACTTTTTCTCTCTCACTTTGTTATTTTCTGAAAACTGTTTTTGGACAAAGACCTGTGCTAGGAAATTCAAGTGGTAAACAAAATAAGTCATATGAACCATGTATTCGAGTGTACTTTAAGGATAGAGGGCTCAGAAAAGCACAAAAGAAAACCAAAGAAAAACAAAAACTATATACACAGCTTAAAGATGTTAAGAATCTCATTAGAGAATAAACACATGGGTATGAGAACACTGAGAAGAGAGAGCATTTATAGGAATAACTAAAGGATTAAGAAAGAAGTAAAATTAGTTCCGAAAAAAATGATGGAAATTCAATGAATGGAGATAGAAAAGAGGTAGGAACATGCATAGTGATGATAGCTGGGGGCTAATGAAAGCCACGTTGACCATCAGACATGAAGAAGAGTAGTAAGAGAGTAAAATTAAAGCAGATCATAGGGAAACCTGAACATCCCATCTCAGTTTCAGAAGGCAATGGGGGAATGTATGAAGACCGTGACTGTCACAATATTAGCTAAGAAAAATGATACTAATTTTAGAAAAATCCTCTGATTTTAAAATGTTTGCAATTTTCTTTGTGTCTTCGACATTTAGAAAACGGTATGGGAAGGGGTGGATATGGAATGTTTCTAAGAGGTCTGAGTCTTCTGTTCATTATTTTGTTATTTCTAGTTTTATTGCATTGTCAAATATGCGATTCTGGTTTTACATTCTCCATTGCTTCAATTAAGACTCCATGTATCTTCCACATAAGTCTCAATTATTCTGCCTTTTGCACCCCTGTTCTAATTGTCACTGCCATATCATCCTCCTCTTCAGCTGGTCAGTCAAGCAGTGGTTGGAGATGCAATTCCAAGATGCTCTTTTGATCACGTCACCTCTCTACTAACATTCAATGGTTGCCAATTGCTTAGTTGCGTACAGGTTTGAATCAAGGTCTTTTTTACCAAAAATTCAAATACCTTCATGATCTGATTTGTGCCTTTTCTTTTCAGTCTTGTTTCCCATATCTTTCAGAGTATTTTTTTTTATTTCATGATCATGAAGAGATAATTTCTTTCAATGACATGCCTTCATGTCTTTGAATTTGCTGTTGTCTCTGCCCAAAATGTTTTTATCCTCTTTGTCTTTATATCTTCTATTCTTCCTTGATAATGCACTGCAAGTATCCAGGAAGGATTTTTTTTTTTCTGACTTCTGTTGGCACAATTACTTAACGCTCCTCTCTAATTTTTTCACATAATTCTCTCATCATTTTGCATTTTGTTGATTGAGGGAATGAATAAATTATCCATTCTACAAAGTAGTAGTGGACATATAATAAACTTAAATACCTGGAAAAATATATCCATGGCATTTTAGGATTTTATTTTTTTGCGCAACTCCCAAGTAAGAAGCTTCTCTGTGTTTATAATAACTAGTACATGTCTATGCTTTTATCGTGAATCCTCATTTAATTATAGATCACTTTCGGAATTTGGCACAGTGGAAATGATCATGCAAATAGGTTAATTTTTACTGCTACCATTAATTTAAAGGTAGATAACTACAGTCCTTTGTCCTATAATTATATATATTCACCCTGATAAATATAATAAAAATAGAAATTATTACTATAGGCAGGAATATAAAAGGTGGCGATAGTTGAACCTGAAAAGAGTTAATTCTAAAGAGTCTAAAAACAGATTCGTTTCTGCCAAATCAAAACCATGATGACTGTGGGTCAGAAGAGGGCAGCAAAGTGCAGTCCCGTCAGAAATCTGGACTTGACAAAATGGCCTGAGAGGAGATGAAAAGTATCCCTGAAAGAACCATTGAGGATGGGTGCAGCATTCAGCAGTGGAAAGATCTAGACCCAAGAAATTAATCTGCTGTCTCTGTAGCAGGGACAGTAGACAATAAAATTGATAAAACAGGAAGTATGAAAACAATATGGTTTTTACCCTCCTTACCACGTTTTCATCTTTGAAACAATTCTCTGCAGTGTAAATAACTAGACACCACCTGAGGGAAAGAACACCCAAAGAGGGAACTACGAGGCGAGAGTAGAGCCATGATTTCTCTCAGAAAACCCAGCCAAGGTGAAGAGGAGCAAGTCAGATGACAAGAGGCAGAACCGCAAGCTTTCAACCAGGAAAGCAAAGGCCAAGAGCAAAGTCTAAGAATCAGAAGCAAATGAAAACAGCAGAAGGCCAGAGTTAGGAAACAGAAACCTCCTCCACAAAAGATGCACAATAGCCTTAAAAGGATATTGGGAATGGATTCTGAAGTCCTGGATAGCATTCCTCCTGATTAAAGATGTTTTGTTATGCCCAGAATCAATGTGAGACCTTATATGACTACCAGATTTGTCTTGTTGTAACTCAAATCTTTTGACGTCTCTTTATTGCCGAGGGGTATAGCATGGCATTGGAAGTCGAGTATGATGTATTTATAATCTAGCTATTTTAGTCGCATTGCTTTTTCCTATTTAATGAACCTACAACAGTTTTATGTTAGTTTGAATTGTTCAAGGGTGGGGATAGGATAGTATAATAAGCTCTCAAAAAATTTTTATTAAATGAATGTACTATTAGTGCTTACACCAAAATAGATATTTTTTAGTTCCAGTAGTACTCTATTATTTTGCACTTGAGTGGTAGTAATTGAGGTGATCATTACAGCCAAAATTAACACAATTCTTTTGCTGTTGCAATGGCAGAAGGATTCTCTGAATTGGGGTCTTATCCTTAGAGGAAGTAGGTGCTGAGAAGCGTTGTCTACCCCGCAAGTCTGCCAGAAAATTGCCAACGCAGAGAATCTTAGGAATTTCTGCCACGTAGTCACATTTGCACAAGGGCACAATCAGAAGGTCACTCTAAAAAATATACATCATGAGCACTTCCGTAACCATCCCCAAGCTCTCTCCCTTTCTCTTTTTTTGAAGCCCTGTAGGCCAAAGAGAAAATTTCTTCTACAAAATGAAATTCTCATTCTTTCCTTTTTCCTCATAAACACATTTTTCCCTTGACCTTACACAACTTACCTTCCTGATTATTTGAGTCACATTCCATGCTTTCTAATTATTATATTCCTTTACATTTTTCTGTCTTTTTTTTTTTTTTAAAGATTTCATTTATTTATTTGACAAAGACACAGTGAAGCGGGAACACAAGCAGGGGAAGTGAGAGAGGGAGAAGCAGGCTTCCTGCCAAGCAGTGAGCCCGATGCAGGGCTGGGTCCCAGGACCCTGGGATCACGACCTGAGCCGAAGGCAGAGGCTTAACAACTGAGCCACCCAGGTGCCCCTACATTTTTCTGTCTTAAATTTAATCAATGTGTATTATGCCCAGTAAAACAGCACTTCTAAATCTTACTTGTATAAAGATCAAAAATCAACATTGGTTGATTAGGAAAATTAATTACTGAAGATAAGCTTCACTTGACTCTTTATTCACTGATAGAACAGACCTGATTATATACCAATATCTTGATTGAAAGATTTGTTTGAGCAATATTAGCTACCTCAGTAGCTAAAACAAATTTTCTAAGGTCATTGTCTCATTTCATCTCTATATTCTAAAAGCATATCACAGTATAGTATAGGATCACCAGTTTCTCTAGGGAAATTTTGTTTTCTTTTTGGCTATTGTAACATAAAGTTCTGAGATTTCTAAAAAGTAATGGTATATAACAAAATTTTTTTCTAACCCATTTTTATTTTAACTAAGTCTGCAGTGTTTTTAGTAATTATCTGGATAAGGGCCATGCAATTAAGATTTTCAAATGACAAAACCAAAATCTGTATGTTGTTTCAAAAAAGGAATTTTAATTTTAATAGCAATTCATTTATAAATGTATGTTTAAGCATGAAATGTTCAATCATAATAGCCCTACGATTTAGTTGGCGAATTAAGGATATACATGTTCTAAAAATAATTCTTACAATTTCCACTTCCAATATCTAAAATTAGAAAAAATATTTCCAACTGGAATGAAAATCTTTTATGCTTGATGCCTAAGCTTTCTATAGAGCATCACATGGTAAATTCATATTTTCTGTTAATTTCAGAACTGTATTTTTAATATTGCAAAATAATTTTCAATGAAAGTTAAATATTGACCTGAATAAAAATGATATTCGTCTTAAGTCTCTTTTCATTCACAACTTTCATAGTAAATTTTAATTTTTTCTGTTACTAGGAAAAAAATGAGTAAATATTACAGATGTCATGTTGATATGAGAAACAGATACCCATTCACTACAATGTGCGTTATTTTTAGAGTTTTGATTTGGCAAGACTTCTTTGTATTTTTTTAAAAAGCAAAATTCATTTAGGCTGTGCATCCGGACAACAACACCTCCATTTAGAGAAAACACAGACGAGTGACCATGGAAGAGTGCTTTTCTGTGTATACTAACTCTGAATGGCAAAAGTTCAAAAGCAGCACGACTCTCCCATCTGTTCGCAAGCTGCCCTGGACCATTGGATTCACAGGAATTTCATTTTCCTTTGGTAAAGGGCACAATTCTCCAAGAATTGAAGGGAAATTTCGGTGGTACTCAGGAGGAAAAATAGGTACACAGTAGTAAACCTAATAATCCATTATTTGGCAATAATAAGAACTCTACTTTGAAAACAAAATACGACCACTGATAACTAGTATAATGTTATTTAGTGAAGAACGTAGGAAAAGCAAGTAAAAAATGAATAATTTGGAATTGTTTGAAAGCACAGTATTCATGAGATAAAGTGAATTACAAAATATATAGAGGATTCAATTATTGATAGTTTTTTGGAGAGATGTATGCAGGCGTGTGTGCATGCACACACACACAAACACATACATTTCCTTTCGCAGTGGAAATATTGCCCCTCTATTTAGTACCCAGTTTTATCCCATTGTTTTTGAAGACCAGGATGTGATTCATCCTAAAAATAGCTTTCTCCCTTATAAAGTGTCTGAATAAAAATAGTTTGTTTTTGTAGTATTCAGGAAAGTCTAAAGACCTTGTGTGTGTGTGTGTATGTGTGTGTTTGTGTGTGTGTGTGTGTGTGTGTGTGTGTGTGTATGTTTTAAACTTAGCAGCTTCATAACATTGCTGAAGAATCACCAGGGAGCAGAGTACTGTATGTAGAAGAATTATTTAATAGCTTGAGATATTAAGGACATGAAAATATATTGGTTTTTTACTATGATATCTGATATAAATATTAGTCTTTTGTATTAATAATTGAACATAGTTTGCTTCATTTTATGTAATACCTTTTAATAATAACCTGGTCAGATTTTAAATAAACATTTAAATTTTCATATTGTTTTCTCTTTTCATGTATGCTACATTTTGTACGTTTTAGATGAACCAATAACCCACGGGGAATGTTTCCACATTTAATGTTTCCCATTATTATTGTATGTTGTTTGATTTTGCCGTGATTATTTACTTTCAACAATTATCAAATATAAAAGAAAAAAGACTTATGAGGAAAGGGAAAGAAATAAAATGAGAAATTGCTCATGTTTGTGAGTACTTGTTTTTGGAGTGTTTTACTTTTTTGTTTTAAATGAAATTGTATTTAATTTTACATTACTGCAGCAGAGGGTTTTTTTGAGCTTTTTTAACCAAAAGCCTGAATGATGTTAGATACAATATCCATATGGTATGTGTTTTTAAAAAGCTTCTCTGCTCACTCCAGTAATCAGATTTTTTCTGAAAAAGACTCTACTCAGTAAAGCAAATAAGAACTTCAATGTCATTATGATCCAAGGGTGTTGACAATGAAGCACGTCTTATTTTCAATATTTAGAAATGTATATCATTGTAGTGGTTTTTTGTACTGAAGTCCAACCATTCCTTTAGTCTCATTCAGAATTCATTCAAGTGATTTAAGATAAATACATACTAATATTAAAGCAATGAGTTGTGAGTAACAACACAATTTTAGAGCAAACAGAATATTAATTGAAACAGTAAACTTTTTTGAGATTAAACTTCTTGAAAGATTTTTATAAATCACACCAGTTCATACTCCTCCATTTTTTTTTCCTTTTCACAGGGAAGTTTTCTTTCATTAATTCCCTACTAGAGTAATTCAATGTTCAAAAACAGGAAGCAGTCATTAGGAGTGGGCCAGTCTCTGTTATATATTAGAAGAACTGAGTTTTTCTTGTCATTCTATCTTTGCAAATGGTGATGAATATTCATTAAGCTAGGGAAAGATTTGCCAGCTGTGAATCTTTGCAAAGTGCCTCAGTGCTCTAAACCAAAAAGAAAACAAAAATTATAAAGCCTCTATTTCTGTGTATCATAAAGGATGAGGAAAATAAGCTACCAAAAGGATTCTCAGGAGGAAATATATTCTGTTTTACACAATTTAGAGGAATATATACACTTTTTTTGAGTAAAATTGTGATTTTCGGATTTTTTTTCCAACGTGATCTTTAAAAGACAAAAAGGAAGGGATATCTCCTAATTATACTAGCCCTTAAGTTTATTTCCCTTCTGCTGTCCTGTAAGGGATCTAGATTGTTTTTTTAAATAAAGTGTGAGACTTTTTGAAGTAGCCAACACTTTATATTTAATCAATATGAATGGGGATGGAGTATTTCTACTTTAAAAGAACCATATCTTCTCTGTAAAAATCTGTGTTAAGTTCTTGGATATTAAAATGTTTGAGTTAATTCTGTTTTCTTGTGCTGTAATGGTGACCACACTTAAACTGAAAAGAAATATGGTCTGTTGCGTTAGAAAAATGTTACCTGTATTTACTGAATCGTAGTGTATTTTCAGTTTTTATATTTCTTTAGATAAGAATGCTTTTACATTTTAATGTAAAAAAGCAATGTAAAAATGTAAAAAGCAAAATTTGAAAGTTTTACTTTCACTTTTCTCCATACTTCAGAGAGTTAATAATTACTTAAAATCTATATTAATTTGTATTAAATGAGCATGTTATTCACTTTAAGTCATAATTAGGAATAGTAAAAATACTATTTTGTTCCTAAAATATTTAATTATTTATTATTAAAAGGCTTTCTTCTTCGTCAGGGAGCAAAAAGAAGAGTTTCCCACAAGCCAAAATCAGTTTACTGATTACTTGGAACCATTTGGTTATGAGAAAAGGAATAGATTCAAAGTGAAAGAAATAATCCATTTAAATCACCACCCTGGGCCATGTCTTTGGCCATTTGCACTTAAGATACTTACATAAAGTAGGCAGTGTCTGTCTTCCTAAACCATGGCTGTACAACTGCTTATTCTTGATAAACTGTTCCATCTTCATTGGAATGTAAATGACATATAACATTGAGTAAGTTAAGATGTGCATGAGTTGATTCAATGAATTTATATATTACAGTATGATTTCCACTGTAGCATTAACTAACACTCTGTCACTTTACACAATTATCATTTCTTTTTTGTGGTGGGAACAATTAAGATCTAGTCTCTTACCAACTCCGAAGTTTATAATACAGTATTGTTATCTATAATCACTGTGCTGTACATTAGATCTCCAGGACTTATTTTATCTACTGGTTGCATGTTTGTATCCTCGAACATCTCCTCAATTCCCTCATCCCAGAGCTCCTGGTAACTACGATTCTACTCTCTGTTTTAATGAGTTTGGCTTTCATAAACTGCTCAATCCTAATGAGGATCTCTGACTCCCAGTACTTTTGTGGGAATTTCAAGTGCCAATATCCTCCCTTTATGAAAATGAAAAATAGATACATTTCAGAAAAAAAAGGAAAACTCTTGCTTCTAAATTGTGCCTTGTATTCTAAAATGATACCATTAAATGATTCTTTGCCTATAAAACCATCGTTATACAATTAGGTCAAAAGGGTTTTAAGTCATAGCTACAAAATTTTACTTCTATAGGATAGTTGGAAGACACTACTGATAAATTGTTTTAGTTTCCTATAATGTACTTGTATCTATGCATAAACGTATAGAGGAAATATTTTTAATGTAGTATAGGTATATAGAAAATGTAGTATCTTATAATATAAATTTCATAGTTAACTGAATTTCCAAATCTAGATCACTCTTTTTGGAATAATCTCCCTAACGGCCCCTGCTTGTTTGGCTGCCTTAGAGCTCCCTTCTAAATGTGACTTCCCCAGGGAGACCTCACTGATCCTTCTGCCTTTTTTCCTAGGCTAGGTGAGATATGACTTATGTTTCTCCTTTTATAACACTACACAATTTTAGTTATGTTTTTGGGTTATATTCTACCTTGCCACAAACATATTGCAAGTTTCATGATGGTACACATATATAATTTCTATTCATCTTATTCATTCTGTATCCTCAGCACCTAGCAAGTTGACTGACATGAAGTACTCAAATGTTTGTTGAGTCAATAAATAAGTTAATTAATTAATTAATTAAGTTGTTAACCTGAGCATTGGTATAATTCAATCTGTCATATTAATTTTAAGTTTCATGCTTATACACCTGTTACTTGACTGGCACATCATTGTAAGTTGCCTCCAATAGCTGCTGAAACTGAAAATAATAGGTAGATAATTGTGGCAATGTCAGCAAACTAGAATAACATCACATATTTAAAACAAATATATACTCCATATCATCACCACCAATCATTAGTATTTTCATTATTTAATTCATCTGTTCAAGCCATATTTATTGAGCATCTATCTCTAGCACTGGAGAGGTAGCAGTCAGCAAGATAGAAAAAATCCCTGAGTTTGTGGAGCCTACATTTTAATGGAAGCAAACAAAACATTAATATTTAAGCAAATAAGTGAAAAGATGAAAATAATGGAAGAAAACAAACCAAACAGACTGATTGGATGAAGAGTACTAAATGGAGAAGAAGGATGAGAGGATGTTTGAGAAGACTGCTCTGAGAAAGTGACGTTTTCCCTAATTCATAAGAAGTCAGTCAATAAATTGGTTTTATCAGAAAAAGCCTACTTTTTTCCCTAAGATCTTTAATAAAATGGTTAACTGCATGAAACACACCTGAATGATATACTTTAATTATTCATTTAGTCCACAATTTATAGTTTTTCAAATAGAACCTTGAGAGTAATACATTATAAATTAAAAAGTATAAATTAATTTACAGATTAAATTAGGCAAATAATTTCATTTTTTTTTTCAGGATCTTAGCAGAGAATATGAGAGATCTTCTTGGCATTACTTCAAAATTTGATACTGACATAATGTAAGATCTATAAACCATAGTAGATTTTAGGAGATAGAGAAAGAGATTTAAACCCCCTCTCACATAAAGCATAGATACTATTATTAGTCTTCTTGACTGATTTTGTTTTAGTATTCCCTTGACAACCGTATTATTAACATAGGAAAATATTTTTCCTTAAATACAGTTGGGAATAAGGATGATATCATGGAATTTGCTTTGTGTGGTGGTCATGTGCAAAAAATAGAAGATGAAAGGATAATTTGATTCAGTTTAGTAATTGCTAAAAGTGAGAAATTTTAATATGGAGTATATAGAATTAATGGCATCAAAGGAACTTCTCAGAATGCCTAACTCACAGAACTGGATGGGGTAATGTGTACAATATTGCTTTGTCTGATATTTGGACCCTAAGTGTAATTTTCAATAAAAATCCAATAGCGTGTTTCTTTTTTCTTTTTAAGATTTTATTTATTTATTTATTTGACAGAAAGATAAGAGAGAGACCACAAGTAGGTAGAGCGGCAGGCAGGGGGAGAGCAAGAAGCAGGCTCTCCAGTGAGCAGGGAGCTCAGTGGGGGACTCGATCCCAGGATCCTGGGATCATGACCCAAGCCAAAGGCAGCCACTTAACCGACTGAGCCACCCAGGCGCCCCTACTAGCATGTTTCAATTCTGTCAGTCTATATTTATCAGAAATGGTCTTTATAAGAATTGTATCACTTTTTAATGTTCTTATTTGTACTCAAGTAAAATTGTGATTCAAAAATTTTATATCATTATCGCAACACAAAGAAGAAAGCAGCATCAGTTGATGAAGTATAGAGTTAAGCATAAAACTACATCTCTTTACCTTCAGAATGAGAAAAAAGATCCTGGAATGATTTTATATGGTTATTTATTTCATTGATATCTGTATTTTCAAGAACTAAATTCTTCAGACTGTATCAGGGAACAAAAGGGCATCTTCTTCTTTTCCTCTTCCGTTTGTCTGAATATTTAGTTACATTCACCCTTTGAATGTTTAAAATTAGATATTCTCACAGTCTGTCTTGGCATTTCAATGCTAGATGTGAAAATATCAACAGGAGTTATCTGTGTTCTTAATTTATCTGCTCTTTGTTTTGATGTTTATGAAATCTCTTTTCTTCCATGTATTTAAAAATTCGTAAAATATAAACATGAACGTATGTAAGTTGTTTCTGTGTTATGTTACGTATTTTGTTTTGTTTTGTTGGTAGGGACTGGATTGCAGTCAGAAATATGGCTTCTTATCCTGTTTTTATTTTGTTTTTTTTTTTTTTTAAATGGTAAACATTTTTTTTCTACTACAGACCTCTGCGGGCTTCTGGAACTATGGTAGGGGCACTGAGTGTCCTTTGTTAACTTGTACAAAGTCAATACAGTGTATCAACTAGTAGCACATGCGGCAGAGGCAGGGGACCTCCATTCAAATACTGGATCTCTTTATCTCTGAAAACTTCCAGAAACTACTTAACTACCCTGCACCTTCTTTCACTCATTGATGAAATGAAGATCATAATGTACTCACTTCATAATGCCGTTGTGAGGGACGACTGCATTAATGTATGTAAAGTGCTTAGAATAGTCCTGGTAGATAGAAGCAGTACACAGAATATTAGCTGCTGTTATTATTCCCGCTTCCCTCCATCTGTAGGAAGAGAAGGATGTAGACCATGTATCCTACTTGTGCTGTTGAGCCCCCAGGTAATGTAAGAACAAGTGAGGGAATGAAATTGTAAAAACAGAGAAATTATGTTGTAGGGTGCTTAGAGGAGTACCTGACAAAACACACTCAATAAATGTATTCACTTAACTTTATCTTTTCCTTAGTTCATAAGATTTATAGATTACTTTTTTAATTGAGGTACACTTAACATTATAGTTGTTCCAGGTGTATAACATAATGATACAATATTTGTATATATTGCAAAATGATCACCACAATAAGTCTAGTTAATATCTGTCATCATACACTGTTAAAATCTTTTATAACTAAAACAATAATTAATTTTGATTAATTTACCTTTTAATTTAAAAGCACAGTGCTGAATGGCAAATGAGTGGCCAGGAAATTTGATCTTTTGTCAGTCTTTCAGAAAGATCTGTCAGCTTTTATTGATCCAGGATTTTTTAATATATTAAATGTTTCTAACCAGTCACATCTGGGATGAATGCTGGTTCTGTTGTTTCCTAATTATGTGATCTTGGGCAAATTACAAAAGATCTGTGAATCTTAATTTCCTCATCTGCAAAATGGAGCCATAATGACTGTGTGAAAATTTATTATGGAGGTTAAAATAACAGATTTTGGAAAACTTAGCATCCTGTCAAGCAGATAGGGTAGCATTAAATAAATGGCATTAGCTGTTTTCTAATCTTTCCTAAGTCTGAATTATGTTTGGTTGACTTCAGCTATTATTTTTGCTTTTACATGGCCATTCCTCTTATCTGTCAAGTCAAATGAGGTAACATGCACATGAAAATACTGGTGACACAAAATGCACGATACACATGTTATAATTTTAAAATTTGCATTAATAACTTCTCTACTATGGTTATTATCACGTTTGACCTTAGACCATCTGTTTTCCTTTAAATGTTCTCTCACAATTCCTTCTCTTGAATGACTTCAACCATCATCTTTCCAGGCCCTTGGGCACAATTTTCAGTCTTCTCCATGTCCTCCTCCTCTCACTCTTCATAATCAAAATCTTGCAAAATATTCTTCTGTATTCCTCTGAGAAAAAAATTTATTTCATTTGTCCTCTTTTATCTACCCTAGTGGGATAATCCCTAGTGAAAGTTTTAGTCACATCATGTCATTTTCTTTCAAATCAATACTCCTCTGTTTTTGATAAAAATCCTCTACCTAACCTGCAGATTCTCTTAGTCTTCATTGTCGAGGACCTCAAGGTCCTCAGATTCTTTCTGATCTATATGACTTTTCTCTTTCTCTCTACTTCAGCACATACCTTTTCTCTTCAATTTCTGTTAATAAATTGAATATTTTTAAGAATCATTGGGATTATTGACCATTTTGAATAGTAACAAATTATATAAATATGATTTTAATTTGTATTATTGAGCTAATAATATTGTTTGGAAAATTGAGCAATATAAAGATCATCAATTTTTATTTGTTCAAATCTAGCAAATTCTTAAAAAATTCTTAATCTTTATATGAGACGTAGTCATAATATCATCATTTAAATATGCCTTAGAAATTGTCATCTAGTATAAATATACATAGATGTATTTATAAAGATATAATAATCATAATTTTTAAGCAGAAAATTATTATTTTAATACACATAAAAAGCCACATATACAAAAGAAGAGATTTTTCTGGCTACATATGTGTTTGTTTAGCTCACTGGACAGACAGTGACTGGGAAAGTACAATTCAGTCTGTGAGTTCTTTAAAATTGGCAGTGATTCCAGTTTGATGAAACAAGAAGGGGGAATGAGAGAAAGGAAAGGTCTCAAAAAAGTTAATCCAGTGGCATTTGTCATCTTTGCTAACCTTAATTTTCACTATAACAGATGCATAAACTTATGACATTCTGAGTTGGATTGAATTCAGCTATTTTAGAGGACAGAAATTATGATTATTGTCCTCAAGCCAAGATAACAACACACCGATTATGACTAGCCAAGAAGCCTGGAATCCACAAACCGCTTTATATTTATTTATTTCTTCATGTTGGCTGTTTATCAGGAAGTGACTTCAGTAAAGAGCTGTAATTCATTTATTAAGTAAACTATCAAAATTCGGAAAAGGATGATACATATGCTGTTTTCAAAAACGACTCTTTGAAAATTTTGTATTTGAAGACATTCGTTACATTTAATTTGACTATTTTTTTTTAATCATTTGGAGAAATAAGGTCATAGCGAAATGGGTATATTTGCTTTTTAATCTCTTTGCTTTTGTTTCCTAATCATCTTATCGATCTAGTACAATACCTGAGAGCAAAGGAGATATATATATGTGTGTGTGTTTATATATGTATTTTTTTAAATCTTATTTATTTTAGAGAGAGAGTGAGATCAGAGGGGAGGGCAGAGGGAGAGAAAGAAGCAGACTCCCTCCAGAGCCAGGAACTGAATCCCAGGACCCTGAGATCATGACGTTTAACCAGCTGAGCCACCCATGTGCCCCTATATGTGTATTTTTAAAAATAATTTTTCTTCAAGGTAAATCAAATGATAGTATAGAATACAAACCACAGTGTCAGGCATCCTTAAAAACAGAATTCAATGTAAAGTTTATATGAATAAACCAAAGGCAAGTCTTGACTGAGATGATTTTGAGAGTTGTAGATCTAAAATTACTTTCCCCCCAAATTGTTTGTAGCAAACAATAAAACATCTAAACAATAGGAAAAATTTCTGTGTCCTTTATTCCTTTATCACCATTCCAAATACTAAGCAAAATAGCAACTTTTTTTGAGAGGTAATTAAGACTTTAACATATCCTGTTTTATTTTAGAATTCTTTCAACTTTTTTTTTTTTTTTTTTAATCTGGGGCCTCAAAAGTACTCTTAATTATTGCCTTGGAATTATTTCATTTCTGATCTCATTTTCTCTCTCTTTCTCTCCCTCTTGCACTGGGTTCTTAAACTTTTGGGTAATTATAGGTCCCTCGGAGGTTCTTATAAACTCTTTCTCCATTAAAATATACTACAAATCATTTCATGTAGTAAAGCTCACTCATGATGGCACATTAAGAATACTTGTTTTGCTATGGCACTCTTCTTTCTCATCTGTATACCTAAATGCATATTAGTAGACAAAATAATATCAGCTTTATGGTGAAAGGGTATGATGATCATGTTCATTGGAACTGACTTGAAATCTATACTTTTTTGAAGGTCTTCTGTAGTATAGTTCTGGGCTGTGTTTTACATGTATATTCATACTGTCATGAAACACTTCTATATACCCTTTAAAACTCTCATATCCATTTATTTATTAGCTATTTTAGCTACTAAATTCTCTAACTTCTTTTGTTTTATATTTTACATAGAATACTGAATTCTTTTTTCATCCACAATTTATTGTAGGAATTTTTCATGAGGTGTTTTTAGTAACACAATGCTTTGGAAACCTCTTGGACGTTATAGACCTAATAATGGAAAACTGTAAGTGCTGTGAGGCAGGTGTGGTGTCTGTGCTTATTCATTACTAGCTGCATCTCTGGCACACTACAGGAATTGGATAAATATTTGTTGAATGAATGAGTGAATTTAAAAAATCATAATTACAAATTAGGCAGAATATTGCAATTACCATTGAATAGAAGTTGATTACATTCGTTCCTAGTAAACTTCAGTGTCCCTGAATATACCCTTTACCCTTGCAAGGAAGTCAAATAGATGATTGAAATACGCACAATATCTTGCACAAAATTTCATCACTAAAGCCATAGATTTTATTCTCTCAGGCCAATGCATCTTCCTTGGGGGATATGTATTCTTTATGACACAATTATAACATATTTACAATCTTCAAGCCATATCATATTTATTTTTTTATTCATTTTAGAGATAGAATTCAGTGATTAATCAGTTGCATGTAACACTCAATGCTCATTATATCAAGTGTCCTCCTTAATGCCCATCACCCAGTTACCCCTTCCCCCCCACCTCCCCTCTAGCAACCGTCAGTTTGTTTCCTAGAGTTCAGTGTCTCTTATGGTTTGCCTCCCTCTTAGTTTTCATCTTACTTTATTTTTCTTTCCCAAATCATATTTTTAAAATTTATTTGAGAGAGAGAGAGAGAGCATATGCTCTGTGGGGCAGGGGCAGAGGGAGAGAGAGAATCTCAAGCATACTCCCCACTAATTGCAGAGCCCAACATGGGGCTCTATCTCATGACTCTGATCATGACCTAAGCTGAAATCAAAAGTTGATCACTTAACTGGCTGAGCCACCCAGGTGCTCCAAGAGAAATCATATTTTAAAAAATTTTATATGGATTGATTGTAATTTGTAGACTTGGAAAAAGCAAGAGAAACCATAACCACAAAGGCCTGAAGCACCAAGACTAAGAAGCAGATCTAGAGTAAGAGATGGAATTCATATTGATGAAGTTACACATACCTGTAAGGTGGCATGCAGATTATATTAGTGATCATCATTTTTCAAAATATAAAGGTGTTTTGCGGCATCTGGGTGGCTCAGTTGGTTAAGTGTCCAACTCTTGATTTCAGCTCAGGTCATGAGCTCAGGATTATGAGATCGAGCCCCATGCCAGGCTCTGCACTGGGCATGGAGCCTGATTGAGATTTTCTCTCTCTCCAGCTCCCTTTGCCCCTTCCCCTGCCCACACTCGCTCACTCAAAAAAAAAAAAAAGGGGGGGGTGTTTACATAAATTATTTCTTTTAAATAGTTAAAATTACATTAGGTTTTAACAAAATTTTGAACTAGTGTAAATTATTATTACAGTGACTACTATAGCATTAAGCTAAAAGGAGATATGAAATAAATTTAAAAGGATATTTGAATGAAAATTTGGCATGTAAATATGAATGCATAAATTTATTATATGCATTATTATATGCATAAATAAATTATTGTAAACTTATTATATTAGTGATGGAGGCTCAGATGAATAAAACAGTATAGTGAAGAAGACAGATACCAAAATCAATTACTACAATAGTTATAACCACTGATATAAGCACTATGTGAACTTGAGTCCTTTGGGAGAATTAAACAGAAGAATTACTTGCCTGAGGGAGTGAGGAAAAGCCATGGATGAGATACATTTGAACTGGCACTGAATGATGGGTGGAAGTTTGCCAAGAGAAGGAGGTGGGATGGGGTATTCAGGGCACAATGTTCTGAAAGCATGCTATGTGTTCAGAGAACAAGGAGAAGGTCAGTGTGCTTGGCTCCAAACTGTGGAGAAGGGAGGAAAAGATGAGTAGAGAATAAGTTGCACCTGGGTTACAAGAGACATAATGTTCTGCGTGAAAGATTTTGAGCTTTATAGCATAGGTAATGGTAAGGCAAGGTCTCAAGGGGAAAAATGAAATGGTCTAATTTGTTCCAGGTAAAAAATATTAACTGTTGGGAGCAGCATGTGGATAGTTGCCCAAAGCAAGGAGAGATCAACAAAAGGAAGCCAGATAGGAGAAAGAAAGAATGCTCCAACTGAAAGATTTTAAGAAACTGAACTAAGGTTGGGGCGCCTGGGTGGCTCAGTAGGTTAAAGCCTCTGCCTTCGGCTCAGGACATGATCTCAGGGTCCTGGGATGGAGCCCCGCGTTGGGCTCTCTGCTCGGCGGGGAGCCTGCTTCCCCCTCTCTCTCTGCCTGCCTCCGTCTACTTTTGATGTCTCTCTCTCTCTGCCAAATAAAGAAATAAAATCTTAAACAAAAACAAACAAACAAACAAAAAAAGAAACTGAACTAAAGCAATGGAAGAGGAAAACAGAATGATATTCCTCAGACATTGGTGAAAACAAATTGACAGGTACTGGAGATTGATTGAACATAGATAGCCAGTAAAAGGGAGTGTGTTCAAGGACTCTTAAATTTGAGCTTAAGCAAAGACAAAATGTGAATGGTCATTAAATATAGAATGCTGGGAAAGATGAGGATTAACAAGACAAGTCAGTAGTTCTACTTTAGACACATTGATATGAGATGATCGTGGAATATTAGCTTGATATTTCCAAAGCCAATTTCCCTCCCTCTCTCCCTTCCTTCCCTTCTTTCTTTTTCAACTTCCCCCTCTTCTCTTTCTGTTTCTTCAATATAAACATGATAGTTGAAGCCGTGACATTGACTGAGTGAGTGAGAGAGTGAGAGAGTGAGTATGATTGGAGAAGATAATCAAGGGCACCCAATAAATGACTTGCATTTGGGAGATGGTTAGAAGAAGACAGTCAGTAAAGGTGACAGAAAAAAATGATCATAAAAGTAGGTAGGGAAACAAGAAAAAATCATCTTAGAAGATAAAGAGGAGAGTATAGCAAATTCTGCAGAGGCTGAAGAGTAACATGATATTGGTGCCTTTGATAAGAGCACTTAAGTGTGAAAGATTTTAATTATTCATTTATTCAGTAAGCATTTTTCAAAGGTTTTCTATGTGCTTGGGCTTGGGACACAAATGTCAACAATATATATCACAATGTACATTGCAGTGAAATAAGGAGATTTTTACACTATCAATAATTTTCCCCGAAAAGTATTCCATTAAGAGTAGACCATCATGGTCACACTGAGGCTTTCCATTGCAATCTTCTCCCTAACAATAGTAATTCTATCAAAGAGGCATTTCATTATATGGCATCTGTCACCCACTGGGGCGTAACCTCTTTTTCATGAATCAAAGACATGAACCAAATAGGGATTTCTATCAAAATGGTTACTAAACACTGTTTACCTGAAATGACAATTCAATAGAAAATTCTCCCAGTCATCTCCACCACATACGCATTATTAACAGCCAGCCACATGTCATTATCTAACATTCTGGATAAAATGAAAATTATGTGAGTGAAAATAAGTGAAATTTTTTATTTCTCAATTAGAAACACAAACATTCCCTGCATTTTAAACTATTAACCCCCTCTTCTTTTTTGAGAGTGAGAAAGCATGCATGTGCACATGTGCACACATGTGAGCAGTGGGGGAGAGGCAGAGGGAGAGAGAATCTTAAGCAGGTTCCACGATCAAGGCAGAGCCCAGCCGGGGGCTTGATCTCATGACACTGAGATTATGACCTGACCTGAAATCAAGAGTTGGAGGCTTAACCAACTGAACCACCCAGGCACTCCTAACTATTAATCTTTAAAAATGAATGACACATCCAATTGCAAACAGTATAAAAGTCTGGACCCAGATATAATCCTTCACTTTTCCACGTATAGCCGTACGGCTCTTCGACAAATGCATAAATTGCTTTCAATTCCATAGTAGGCAAACCAGAGATTACAATACCTGCCTGGCAGAGTTATGAATTAAGAGGAAATGAGCAAATATGAAAGAAATAATTAAGAGTTTGGCAGATGGAATTTTGATAAATAGAAATTATTAATCTAATAAGGTATCTAGCAAAATA
The DNA here is from genome assembly GCA_028534135.1 of Potos flavus. Lineage (NCBI taxonomy): Eukaryota > Metazoa > Chordata > Mammalia > Carnivora > Procyonidae > Potos > Potos flavus. The sequence goes on from CM052883.1 coordinate 131,524,811, forward strand.
TGTAATACATAGTAGCTTTTAAAAACCTAATCCTAAAACTATGTTCATCAAAATGTCTTCCATTTTTTAGTATTCTACTAGACATTATAAATATCTTAACTAATTTAATTCATACAAAGTCCTGAAAGTTGTAATTTTTGCCTTCTTGCTGAGAAACAAAAGAAACAAAGACATAGCAATTTAAGCAAATTGGCTAAGGTAAAAAATGACAGAACTTGCATTTGCACCTCGGCCTTTATAACTCAGAATCCTGTGTAACTAAACATTACACGACCCAGCCTGCTTCTCCTTTTTATTTTTATTAAAAAACATTTTTTTTTCTGCTTCTCCTTTAAAACTTCTCCTCACCATTTCCTCCATCTTTTGATTTTATTATTTTTTTTATGTTTTTCATTTCCCATAAATTGTTACCAGGCCTTCAGAAAAACAATTGATTTTCTGAAACTCCTTAAGTATGTGCTTGCTCCCAAGATAGGTCACTTGGGAGCCTCAGCTTACGATTTCACATAGGGCTACTAGAAATATAAAATCCCTCTAAGGGTATCAATAATTTTTAGTAGAATTATTAACATTTTATACATCTATCAGTTCAAAATATTTTCACCAAGACCAAAATTTTCTCCCTTCCTGATACACATTGAGTTCTCTCTTTGTTTACTGTAAGGCAGTGGCTCTAAAAAGCTGATTTCTTGTCATGGACAAGAAAATGGAAAATATGAAATTACAATCAAAGTATCGGTTAGTAATGTAAGTTTCAGAGCTATGTCATTTTTTTTTTTTACTTTTGACATGATAGAGAACAATAATTAATCAAATGATTGGCTGTTATCATTTACTACTTAAGTATTCTTCTTTCCTTGTACACTTGAAAAGATTAGAGATGATAATGCTTCTATTAACATTTTCTCTGCTGCTGCTTCTCTGAACTAGAATAAATCTTGGAATGTCTTAGAGGTCTTGGACACTTATGGAAGCTATCATTTATTTTGATAAAAAAGAAACTAAGAAATCTTTTTCTTTTATGAGTTAACATCTGTATTTCAGTCATTCTTTTTGCTGCCTCTCTTGTCAGTGAAAAATAATAATAATAATCATATTTAACAGTGAAATGATCCAGGCCTTATCCTTTAGAAATCTAAGTGCTTTTTTACTTGGGATTCTCAAATTCTAAATGCCTGCAGCCAGACTTGTCTGACTTATTTAAATTTACTAAGCCTGTTTGCTGCTGATTTTTCCACTTACTTAGCAACATAGCTCTACTGTAAGCCTTGGCAGCTGCCCACCGTCCTGGGAGCATTGTTTGCATGTACACATTTCCTTTTACTTAACAAACATTAATGCTGGTCCACCATACTTTCTGTCATTTCGGCTCACTCTGTGCTCAAATACTACCTCTTCTTTTAATATGTAAGCTAAGTTTGAATGGAATGGTTATATAAGCAAGGCACTTGTGTATTCTGACTGGTTTCAGGAGAATGGAATGATATTAGAATTCTGAGCTGGACATCAATTTCTAGAACATAGTGTGTCAATAATACCACGTATGTTGATTCACAGTCACATTATCTTTTTTCCTTTCAACTGTTGTCTGTGTATCTGTTTCTTCCTTCTGCTAGGAAGGGTTGCTGAATGTATAATCTAATCCATTAACACAAATATAACTCAGGAGCTAATGTTAATTAAAAATGCACAGTCACAAGGAGGAGAGGCTGTGAAACCAGAGAGTTTATTACCACACAATCTTTTTAATGCTTTTGCCTGGGAAGAAATAGACATGCTCAAGAGAAAATTAAAGATTCCAGAGGCAACTATCCTAATTTGGAGCAAGACTAACTGAATTATAAATGCAAAATCAACTTTCAGAATTTAAATCAATTGTAGATGGAAAGATCCCTTTGCTATTCATCAGTTAATATTTAGCATCTATGCAATTAGATTTGAAAATGTCCTATCTTGGACAGGTTTCTGAAAAGTGACCTGAGGAGGAATGAAAGAAATAGAATGAGTTGTTTTTGTTGTTACAATGAATCATTCATCACGTGCAAGGCACACTTAGAGACACTGAGTTTTATGGAATGTACATTTGAAAATATCAAAGCTAGACACATTTACTCTGGTTTGGTTTCTTGAATACAGCATCCTGACTACTTGCAAATTTCTTTCCTGAAGGTAAAAATGTGTTCACCTTTGATAATGATGTTGATTTTTCTATTGATTTATATCATTATTGTTATGAGTGGAGACCAAGTGTAAAAGATCTAAATCTTCACACAGTGGATTTGCTATGTTCTGATAGCAAAAAGTCATTTGAGCATCTTTTTAATGTGTACGAATTTCAAGTTCTTCTGAACTGTTATTTGTCAACATCTATCTGATTTTTTAAAACAATTCTAGGCTTTGATTTTAGGAGGTCCCCATTCTTTCTTCCAAGCAATGCTGTTGCAGTCATTTACAAAGCGTGGTCCCTGGACTAGTTGCATCAACTTCACCCGGGAACCTATTCTAAATGCGAGTTCTCAGGCCCGCCCCCAGACTGGCTGAATCAGAAACTGGGGATGGGCCTCAGTCATCACCATTTTAAACAAGCTCTACAGGGAATTCTGATACATGCTCAGCTTTGAGAACCACTGCTCTTCTAAACTGCAGCTTGTCACTACCTTGTGTATATTTCACCCCTTTGGCAGTAATGGTGAAGCTTATGGATCTTTTTGTCAGAATGTTTTTAAATATCCAGGACAAAATACATAGATTACTAATGAAGTAGGTTATATTGAAATTCCATTATCCAAATATTAAAAACAAATTTGTGACACAATAATACATGCGCTTCTTTATTAACACATTTAACTAGCAAGATTCATGGGCGAATCTAATAACCATCATAGTTTTAAAATATTGCTGATCAAAAAAGTTATTTCCACGTATCTGCAACGATCATGATGTGGTACAACTATATCTATGATTTATAGTGGTGACAAAGTCATAGATATTGCTAATACTATTGCAGTTTATTCTTATAGTCATAATTGAAGGAGATATTGCATGTTAGCCAACAGATAATGAAAATACAAGTTTTCTGTGCATCTAAATTCATGGGTTCCCCTGAATTCTATCCACAATCCCCTAGGAGAAAAGAAGCCTTGCAAGATGCGTGATTTGCAACCCATCTAAAAAAATGCTTATTTTGTCAAATGATAAATGTGATACATTGTAAAACAACATAGGAGACAGGATGTGAATCAAATGTGTTCTGAAAGCCATAGAATAAATTGTTCTCTCCCAGGGCACCTCGTGGTCTAACACCTGTGACAGTGAAAGGCATAACTGATCTAACAGTTTACTGGAAATTACAGACAGTGTTACATATTTTCCTGCTTAATCATACAAAACCTTTGTATTCACTATAATTTAAAATTTTTTTCCACATGCTCTTTGCAGATCTTCACCTGTCATTTTATGTATTAAGGGACACCTCCTGCGATTCCTTAGAACCTCTTAGAAACAGTGAATTTGCAACTCTTCATGTTGTGACTGCTAGCCCCATTTGAGGAAATGGATATTCAAAGGGCACATAAACAAGTCAAGGTCATGGAGCACAATTCGGGGCCCTGACTTCCACTGAGTTCCACATTTCTGATCCTGCATTCTGGCCTTGCTGGTGTGGCTGCAGAGAGGCAGGTAGCCAATGGGACCTGGCCTGGCCACCGTTTGAGATAGCCGAGTGGTGGTATCAGTTGAATAAAAAGAACATAAAGGGATTCTTTCTACTCCAGCCACTGATGACAGACTACTCAAACAGGAAATAATCAGAGTAAAAAAGGATAAATCTACTTTCATCATGAGACAGAAGAGACAATAGACTTTCAGGAAAGGAACATGCCTTTATTTTGTAGATGGGACATTGTACAATAAGACTTTTTGCCAATTTCTTATTTCAGAAGCCATTTTTTTAAAGTCTTGTCGCCTTTCAGCTCATTTTATTTGACAGATTCTTCCCCCACACCCTGATTATTAAAAGACATTAAAAGGTCTTCTGAAGGGCTTTCTTAAAACATATTTTTTCTATGTTGTTTCTTGTTAGTGTGAATAATTTGATCCTGTTTCTAGTATCAATTACTGACACTGATTTCTAGTCTTAACCTTATAATTTGGAAACAGAGTGACATTAACACAAATTTTCGAAGGCTCAGTTTTATTAATTATCTGAAGATTACATTTGCCCTGCTGATTCAAATACAGTTTTTAATAGATGAAGGAAAAAGAATGAATATTTATTGAGTGGCTGCCATGTGCCAAGCTCTTGCAATATAGAAGAAGCGGCATAATACAGGGAAAGAGGTAACGTATCCAGTTGGGCAGGTGGAGGAAAGGAAAAGAAAGCGAAAGAAGAAAGGAAACATCTGCAGATGTTACAGCTATCCAGGAAGCCAGAGGCAGCAATGAGAAGGCACAGAAGAGAGGACAGTATAGGGAGAACCTATGAGCATCTTTGTGAGGTAGAAGTGTCAGTAGTAGCAGGAACCAACCGAAGTATTTTAGTTATGTAGAGTGCTGAGTTTTCTCCTTCAGCTTTTGCTATGGGTATAGAAACGTCTGTAGGCAGCTGCAGATGGAAAATTTAAGAAAGTTGGAAGACAGGAAAAATCTGTCTAATGTGGAACAGAACAGACTGCATTTTTCAAGGAGGAAGAGAAGGGCCACCAGCGTTTTCTGTTAGTTTCTATTTATCATACATAATATCTACATTTGGAGAGTTGAATAAAAGCAGAGAGGAGAAAAAGTGACTAAGCTTCTGTGCAGGAGGGAGTGGGAAGATCCTTTCAGTGAGGGTCTTCTCTCCAGAGAAAGAACAACTGGGCCACAACTCTGACACTTAATTCAGGGTTTGGGAATGCAGTGGATATTTATTATGATGATGTTAGGAAATAAATAATTAAAATGATCTGTAGAACAAGACTGAAGCTGGTTTCACGATATATCAGTGGAAGAAGCTTGTGACTTCTGAGGGAATCCTATTGCAATTCCACTTAGCAAGTCAAAGATAAAGACTGTTAGTTCCTTTCAGGAGTGGCCCATGCTTGACAGGACCATGTGGCATAATATTTGGTCAGTAGAGTTATTAGAATAGCACTAGTAAAACTAGCTATTTTCATGGTTATTGCCAAGAATTACTGAATTGTGACTGACTGAAAATAGCAGATAAATGTAGGGTTTAGTACACATAGTAAAAGCATGAAAAAGCTCTCTGGGAAAAACAAAAACGGTTGTAACCATTTAATAAGGACTTTTCAGTGGGGGCCAGGGAAGGTTTAGAGTAGAAGTGAGTTAGGGAACATATAATTCATTATCCAAACCCAGAAATGTTTATCTGAGAAAATTGCTCAGGCTCTTCCCTAATACCTGTGGAGCCTGAGGCAAGAGTACAAATTGAAGCCCATGTATTTGACATATCTCAAGTATTTACAGGAAGCCAGAGAAATATTAAGTAGCATTCTCTTCTATTTTGACAAATAAATATGCAAAACACCCAAAATATTAGTTTCAAATTTAGATTTCTCAGAATTCTTAGAGTTTTGTGCAGGGACATGCTGGTATTGGGTGAACTGGCCCCTGGCCTCAGAAAGCCCTGTCTGTCCATCCTCAACTTCTCCTTGCACTGGTGGGACCTCCCAAACAGATCTAAGTGCACCCTTCAGCCTGCATATCTGAATTTATCCACTTCTCAGTATAAACAATGATCCTACAGCTACTCCTTGACACTAGGGGTGGACATGGAAGAGGCAAGGCCCATCATCAGAAAGGGAAATACAGCCAAAAGACTTGTGTAGTTCCTGGGTAGGAGCATAAGCGGTTGGTGCTGGAAGCCCCAGGGTCCCAAGATGCCCAAGGGATTGATGGAGGAGGAGGATTAAGCTCTAGGTGGACCTGTTTTCTTGGCTCAGATAACTCCTAATCACATGGAAAGAGATCAAACTAGAATAAGGCCAGAGCTGGGATCTCTAAAGTGCCAGAACAAGAACACGGCCCCTTTCTCATGGATCTGAGGCCAGTACTGCAAATGCTAAACTGAAATGGACACCAGAACAACAAGCAATAAACCTAGATTCTTGAGGAAATTGGAATGTATCATTAGCTTAAATTTATGGAGCACGTGCTGGAGTGTGAACGGCAGTCTAGAAAAAGTGTCCTGGATATGTAGACCTGGATCAAACAGGTGTTTTATAAAAAGAACTCTTTGTATATTATTGGAGATGAAGAGCGTTCTTATGCAAACTTTGTATGAGTAAGTAACACTGAAAATGAGAGAGAGATACAGCTGGACAAGCTTTCTGGATACAAAATCAAAAGGAGAAAAATGACTCTGGCTGCATCTGTTACATGAGCACGAAGAAATAAAAGGTTAAAGTGATCTAAATGAACTTTAAGGAGGGAGAATTTTGGTTTGTGAGGAAACTGGATGTCCTATGAAGAAAGAAGATCAAGAACACAGCCATCAGCAACTATCTGGACATAGACTTATGCAATAAGATAACTTTTGCACAACTCCTATTTCAGAAAAGGAAACATTATCTGATTTACAGGAAGAGTGGAAATTTTAGTATTGTTGTTGTGCTTTGTTTGCTTTATTATGGGGTAATGAGTAGTACACAGAGAACTTCTGAAGAAACAATGGGGTGTTATGAATTGAATGTTTGTGTCCCCCCCAAATTAATATTGAAGCTCTAACCCCTAATGTGACTGTATTTGAAGACAGGGTCTCCAAGGAAGTAATTAAGGTTAAACGAGGTCATAATGGTGGGGCCCTGATCTAATATGATTAGTATCCCTATAAGAAGAGAGAGCAGATTTCTCGCTCATTATCTCTCCCCTTGCCTGAAGAAGTCATGTGAGTGCACGGCAAGATGGCAGCTGTCTACAAGCCTGGAAAAGAGGCTTCAGAATGAAACTTTGGTCTTGGTACCTTGTTGGCACCATTATCTTAGACTTTCCAGCCTCCAGAATTGTGAGAAATTAATTTCTGTTGATTAAACCACTCAGTCTATAGTATTTTTGTTATGGAGCCTGACCAGACTACAACATGGAGTATATAGTAAGAGACTGGGAATTAGATATACAAATATGTTTCCAGAAAATTTTGGACAATACTGGGATGTAATATAACATATAGCCTGAGCTAAGATAAAAAGGTCAAAGGAGGGGTGCCTGACTGGCTTCCAACTCTTGATGCAACTGTTGATCTTTGGTTCATGAGTTCAAGCCCCACATTGAGCATGGAGCCTACTTAAAAAAATTTTTTTTTAAATTTTTTTTAATTTTTAAAAAGAGGTCAAAAGAAAGTTAAAAAAATTTTGAAGGACAAAGTTAAATAACAAAAATATTTAAGAAACTTCTTAAAATAAAATTACATGATAAAAATATTTGCACTTTCAGGAAGCCAGAGAAATGCCTTCTAACTGGGATCTGAGAGAAGAGAATGTAGATAGAATTTAGAAACAACAGAATATCCATTCAACTTTGCTATAAATGTAGGCTCATGGGGGTTACTTGGGGTTTAGGTGCTCCTAGATCATCCACAGGTCTGGTTCAGCATCCCTAAATCTATTAAATCAGTGAAATAATACACAAACTCTTCTATGCTTATACTTGTAACTTGAAACAGACAATTGACATCCCCACTCCTTTCCCAGGCAAAAATTAATGAGGAGGATGGCTTTTTTCTACAGTCTTCTTAGTCTGTAGACTGACTTCTACAGAAATGATCATACTTACCAGATGACCATTTCAACACATTTGCTCTTTTAAAGCCAAGACAGCAGCCATATCCGTTATGTGACCTGTTAATAAGTCCATCTCTTACACCTGGGATTCCAGGGATGGCATGTTTTTCAAGAAGAGGAAGTGAGAAAAGAAAAGAATAATTGATTCTCTGGGTGATAGTGTCATTTCACTCCCTATTTGGATGAACATTTTTGGCTCTGTCTCCAGCAAAATACTCAAAAGAGTGGTCTACACACTTCTTCACTTCCATTCTCTCCATCCTTTTTTCATGTGGTATTACCACTGTTTTAAATATTAGGTTACAAAATATGTCAAGGCTTAACTCCTCCCTTGTTTAGAGCTTTCATGACTATCTATGAAATTTAGAATCATCACGTCTGGTTTCAAAATAATTATGTACTGTATTTTTATTTGGATCATAGGTACTTTATAATTTATTTAGGGGCAGATTGACATCTTTGTGGTGATCTTCCTATTCAAGAACATCAGGTGTCTTTCCATGATCTGATTGATGTCTTCTGTTGCAATTGTTCATAGTGTTGAAATGTATTTCACTCATTTCTTATTTAATTTGTTCCTATGTATTTTACCTCCTCTTGATGCTGCTATAAATTTGCTCCTTTTTACCTCACTGCAGCTTCTACCTGGTTGTTATAGGTATATATGGGAAATATTGATCTGTGTACATTTACTCTGAGGGTTGCTACATTTCTGAATTCTCCTACTCCTTAGATTAGCATTTCAAGATTAGCATTTCAAGATAGATTAGCATATCTATCATCTCTCTATATATGTACATATGTACAAGCATTTATTGTACTTATTGCATATGCATCATATTGTTCTCTCATTGTATAGGCAAAATAGATGTTAGAGTCATCAAAGTGTCCTTTCTAATGCTTTCTAGTATGTCCTTTGGGGTTATCTCTACCTTTCATTATTTTGAGCTATTTTACAGATATATTAGTTGCAGAAAACTGATCATGATGTGCATTATTCTGGATCATAGAAATACACATTAGTTATTCAATAGAATGTGACTGATTATTGCCCTAAGAATAGAGCATTTATTTATAAATTCATTTCAGCATTTCTTATATTCTTCTATATGTGTGATATTTTAAATTCTTCCATGAATTGTTGTAACATCTTGTCCCCCCATTAATGAATGAACTAAACAAATTCTTTGACATGTTTTCATTTTATATACGAGTCATCATTATGTTCTTTTTTTAAACTTATCTTTAAATAGTTCCTTTCCTTCTTTTTCTTTCTGCTATTCAGAACAAAACTATACAATGGAATACAGTGGAAGGAGGAGAGAAATCCGTATACATTTTCCTATGTCTGGGCATCCTTTCTCTTCTTTCAGCCTAGGATGGAATTTGAATATATTGCAGTTTATTTGGAGTTTTCAGTCTTGAAAAACAAATTCATAATCTTTTTTTCAAATTCATAGTTTTTAAAAAATTGGTTTGTGGGATGTTTTACTTGCTACTGAAGATTTTAAAGAGAGTAATAGAGATAGAGTTATTGATTTTAAGTAGTATTCCACTGACCGCTGTGAAGAATTATGTTTATAAATTATTCAACACTTCAGTACACATGAATGAAAATCAACTTTAACTCATACTTTTAACATTTTCATACAATCAAAAAATAGAGATATACATTAAGTAGACATAACATGACTTATTTTAATTGATCAGAATATATGTTTATGACTTACAGATAAAAGAAATGGTGTTTTCTATTAGCCAATTAAAACCAAAAGAAAATTAAAATAAGTTCACATTTTAAAAAATTATAAGCAGTAGTTACAGCACTACACCTACCACTAATTCTATGTACACTGGATTACAGCTGAGCAAACGCAAGTTCCAGAATGGATATTTTACAAATAAATGCACTGGAAAATAACTTTAGAAAATTCAAAAAGGACAGATTAGAATTCTTTTTAATTAAAATGTAACTTTCACAAGTACAGAAAAATAGCAGATCTACATTTTCAAAGTTAGAAATTCCCCAATTAGTTTTTCAATACCAAAAAAGTTTCCTTTTAAAAAGCATTGATTTGATCTTTTCTTCATAAGTAAGACATAAAGGAGATCTTAATTAGCACTTCAGCTTTAGAGAAGTCTAATATTTAAAAATATTACTCATCAAAAAATATGGGTACAAAACTAAGTAATTATTGAGTAATTATTGGATACTTTCACCTGAAGACTGCAATAGATGATTCTTGGCCAGAAAGGAAATCTGATCTGAACTTAATATGATAAAAGCACAATAAAAAATACTGGAAAATTACATATAATTTTAGTAGAATGCTCATGGAGAATTTGACATTTTCTACTGTCATTTATGGTTGAGACTTGACAGTTTGTCTGGAAGAATGAGGAAATATGTGAACAGTATTGAGTAAAGGATTTGAATCTGTGTCTTTGAATAATAATAGCTAAAAAGTGAGTTTATTTAAAGGAATTTTTGTATAATTTAGATAGTAGAAAGTCCCAAACAGCCTGCATTCCTTCTTAAGACAGTTGCTATAAAATCTGTAAATTTGAAACTAACAGTAAAACCTTTGCATGTATACAGATAAATTATAAATCTATTGACCAGGCCATTTAATATGTTAATTCTTACTAATTTAGGTAATTTTCCTGGAGAATTTCAAATGACTTCTGAACTCATGATCTATTGACAGCTTAAGAAAGAAGCTATGATTACTAAGTCATTAGTTTAATCCATTTTAAACAAATTAACACGGTAGGAAAACGCATACACATAGTGAATTCTCCTCCTCAAATTGACTTTTACTAATTGAAGGCATTTTCATTTTTCAGAAATTTGAGTGGAAAATAACATTAGGGAATATGAATCCTATTTAAATGTCACTTTAATTCATTAGCAAGGCTTTCTTCCATCTTAATTTAATTACTCCCTAAACGTTCTGACAATTCTTTTTCACTGATATATTCAAGTCTTTCACTGATTTTTTAGTATTGTATTATCATAGTAGCTCTCTTAAAGCATTGTATATGAGATATATATATATATGATATTCCTCTAGTTGTTTTTTTAAAAAAAAATAGTCTGGAACATTTTCAAAGCCATATATATTTATACAGTAAGACAAAGTAGTATTTTTACTGGTGTAAAAACCGTAAGAATGGCAGATTGACATTTATTACTGTAGGAATCCTTTAAAGTTTCTGGATTAGAATGTAAGTTCATCGTCAAAATAAAAGGAGAAATATGTCAAATATACCTATTATTAAGTTATGGAAGAATCACCTAAGCTAATGTAATAAAACAGTGGCCTTGAGTTTTTTTTAATAAATATTTTATATCGTATCATAGATATTTCTGTTTCTTGGTTCTCAAACAAACTTCTGATGCTGGCATCTGGTTGTCTTCAAAATATTTACCAAATATAGAATTCCAGACTCTATTTTATCATAAAATCAGCCCAGACACAGTATCAGATATTAACAAGCATACATTGTTACATTATGTATTTGTTTTTTAAAAAACTTATCTAGATTATATGCATTTGATTTGAGACTATAAAAAGAATAACATTATTTACAAGCTTATTTTCACAACAAATTTTTTTACAAACTTCCAAGAAAATAAGAAATCCTTCACTGATTTCCTTCATGTAAAATAATTGCTAATTTGTCTACACAGTAGAAATGGAAGGGGCAAAGTTTCTATCTACAAATACAGGGAAACTGATTCCCTCCCACTTGTGTAGTAAGATAGGAAAGTAGCTGAGAAGTTGTTTGTAGCATCAACCAAGATGTCTCCCTAGTGATAGCAAGGTAGGATTGCATGTCCTAAATACTATTCATCAAATCTCAAAAACGGATATGACATTGGATATAACTGTGATGTATCAGCCAATGAATAGCCAATAGCGGCTCTGTTCAGTCACCTTTCTTGGAGAGAAAAGGGTAAGCCAACAGAAATAATTACTTCTTTATCCAGTCCATTTGAATACAATGGACAATACAATACAATTTAAATACAAAAAGGGCTAGAATACCTACTGGGGAAAAAAAATCAACTGCACCAATGAATATGGAATAAAGATTTTAAAAACAAACAAATGAAAAGCTAATTTTCCCCCGGAGTCTGGAGGTCTTAACTAGCTCTCTTTAGTCAATAAGAGTAGAATCATGCCTAATGTGTATATGAACTTTTATAGTCTTACTTATTTGTGAATTCATGCAGTGGTATCCTAGAGCTGGTACATACCAGCCTATAAGAGTTGATTTCCCAATTTCACATTTGGCCATGTCAAATTTGTGGCCTGAAATCAGCCATCGTGGAATACACCACAGAAGCTGGAAAACATTACAAATCAGGGATTTTTTTTCTCCCAAAGAGCTAGTTGTTAAACATTTAACAACACATTACTGTATCAATGTGTGGGTTTTCTTGGTGGCATTCAAGAATTCATTTAATAGTGAAGTCTTCTGGTTGTAAAGTCATGGATCCAAGTCCTTTACTTAGGAGTGGCACAAAATAGTTAAACAGTACTCCCTCAATTATCAGTCATATAACTTTTCTGGTTTTAAGACAACATTTTCAATATCATGGATGCTTTTTCCATTTAAGTGTTCACTAGGACAGTCATGACTGTAACCTGTACCATCACTGATTGTTGACACTGTGTAAGATGCACTTCGAAGAGCATCTGTATGGGAAAAGCTGTTTCCAAATTGGATTTTATATTGATTCCAATTTCTTTTCAGAATTGCTTGAACCTGTCAATCAAAAAGAAACAGAAAGGACAAGACCAATCCATTATCTGAAATAAAGATATTGTATTTAAAAGTACAATAAAATAATTTATGTAAAACTTAAAAGCATTGATGTTAATTAGTGAATAATATTGCTTTATTTTCTTAATTAAAAGAATTAAATTGGTAACATTAGGAAATTTATATTTAGGAAATTCATTGCATTATTCTTTACTCTTAGATCCCATTAATATTTTTTATACCTTTTCTTTGAAGCTTTAATAATGCATATTAATGTATTATTGTCAAATAAGTAGTTAATCCAGACTCCCATTTGCAAGCTTCCATGTGTAACATTTAGTTTTATATCAGTATCTTAATGATAGAATGAGAAGACAATCAGTGAAAGTACAAAAGGAGAAAGAAAAAAGAAAAAGAAGTTAGGGATACAGGGACTATAAATCTTCATCATCATCATTAAAAGCAGCAACTACTTTTTACTGAGTGATTATCATGTGCTAGGTGTTGTGCTACATTCTGGAAAAAAAAAGTTAGGGTTTTTGTCCTCCTGAAGCTTACTATCCAGGGGAAAGAAAGTGTTGAACAGGTAATTACAAATGGGATAAGCCTGTGAAAAAGTTTAGGAATGTCACCACTCCCCTTTTTTGATGATTGGATCCCCCTCTGACTGGGTGAATTTGATAATTAATTACTTCCTTCTTCTCTAGGGCTAGAGATCACATTTGGTAAGCCATGTGACTTTGGTTTTAATTGAACATGAGACACTAAGGGGATTTTCTTCACATTGAGTCAGTAAGTGGAAATGAGAATGTTCAAATACATCTTCCACTTGGTAACCTGGATATTTCCAGGTATCTGATGATTGGGGAGACCAGTGTGGGTCTGTCTGCTTCTACTTTACCAGTATAATAGCCACATCCCTGTGACCTAAGCTAGGTCTGTCCAAAACATATCTGGTTTTAAACTGTTTTCCCCAAGCTCTCTACCGCTCTTTGACGCTATGATTGCTTCCTCAGAGGCAATCTGAGCATCACTAAAAGCAATTTTCTAGTAACCCATGTACTAGAAAGATACTCATGCAATAATTATCTACCTTGCTACTAATTTTATAGAATTCCTCAACTTTTCATTCACTGTATTAATGTGTAAAAATTAATATTAAACTCTAAAATAGGGCTGGTTTGTCTACATTCTTTTGTCTAATAGATCTAAAAAACTTCTCCAAATTATGAGCATTCTATTACTAATAGCTATTCCCAGGAGTTCTTTTAATGAGAGGACTCTGTGGGATACTTAAAAGTCCTTTTAGAGTCTCCTGTACTTTGTCACTTAAAATGAACACAAAGTTTTACCGTGTCACTTTATGTTTTAGCATGTACAAAAATGGAAGACACAAATACAAGTCTGGGTTTCTTTAGTTAGAATTCAGAATGAGTTATTAGAATTTCAGGTATTAATTATGTAACTAGAAATGCAATAAATGTGTTTTAAAAGTTGTATTTTTATGAAATTCAGAACTTCAGGACTTTCAAGATTATTTATATATAGTAACTGTATCTGAAGGAAATTTATATTCTTGTAAATTTTCTTTGAATTGAAAGCATATATAGGACAACAAATAACATTTATCTTGCAAAAAAATTATATACTACTGCTTCTCTCATGGTTTAGTAATGTGTTTCTTAATTCTCCAATTAGCATGTCTAAATTAAGGTAACTTAAAATAATATCTGTATATGTAATATCCTCACTAAGCAAATGACAAATGGAATGGCTTTAGAGTATGCTTTTTAAATAAATATTCAAAGATTTACAACAAAAATGACTTTTGGCCAATTATCTAGATATTTCTGATAGGAATTGTTTTTGATCCCGATTTTCTGCTAAATTCATTTCTCTTCGCTTTGTTACTAAATGATGGACTGACTGAATACATTTACTATATGGTTTCTGTTTGAAAGGAAATGGAATGTAACTTTATAGAAAAGATTCTACATAAATGTTGGGAAGCAACTGACAAGAAATATCTTAGCTGTGAATGTAGTCATTATGTCCTTAAAAATGAAATGAAATCAATGAATTCAATTCCAACAGTCAAAATGACTTTTGAAATATCTGACTTCTCTTGAAATATCTGTTTTGATTACAATCATCACCCCATTTCTTCCTTACAACCAAATCATCAGAAAAACCATAGAAGTTCAGTTTCCTGAACTGTGAGGACTTATTTACTGAAGTTAAAAATGAACCTCATTAAAGACCCATGGGCCTTGTAGGCATTTGTTTGTATTATTCTTTGTAAGGATTTGTTTTTCATCTGCTTCCTCTAATACAGTATGATACCTGTTCAACGGAGCATTAAAGTGGCCACTCTTAATGAGCCACTTTTAATGAGAAAACTGTAATGGGGAAAGATAAGGAAAATTGCCATTGGAAGGGAAGATAGCCTGATGTTATTAAAGATATGAAAATATTTTTCATTGTTTTACACATGAGCGTTATACAAATAGTAAGGCCGAATGTAACATTACAACTTCATATGCCCATTAGCACTTGATAAGGAATCAACTCTATATGCCTTAACCTAAGTTAATTAAAAAATAGTTACTAGAGCTTCATATAAAAATGCTACCTAGTTCTTATTATAGAATATAGGTTTGGTTATTCTCAATAAATCTTTTTGTTCACTTTATAAAAGTACCTTCCTCAGGTGTTGTTAGATTTACCCCTGAGGCTAGGGAGGACCCTTCCAATAATAGATCTCTAGTTTATGCTAACAGTCCACAGTTTTGGCTGAGTAGGCTAGAGATGAGATGAATGTGGCCTGAGCATTTGTCATGCCACAATTATTTAACTAGTGAGAAATATAAATAGGAATATTTTGGCTAAAAAAATAAACAAAATGTGAGAGTCAAAAAGAAGAAGGAGGAGAAGGAGAAAAGGGGTAGAGACTAAGCTAAAGGGAAGCTACTTGACCTCCCATGGAAAGCAAGGAGGAAACGTAAGGCTGAGCAAATGATTTTTAGAACTACATGACATAGTTGGATCTGGCAGCTGAATCTGGCAGCTGTGTGCTCATGTTATGAGAGTGGGAAAAACTAAGAGGCAAAGAGACAAAAAAGGAGGGATTATAGTATTTCTTAAGATGAGAAATGAGTCATCCACAAATAGGGACTGTATCTTGAAAGATGAAGAAAAAGGGGACACATATTGGAGATGTTGTAAAGAACCAAAGGATTTGGCAACAACTAGGCTCAAAAGATTTTGTATTATTGTAATTTTTTACTGCCAAAATTTTCTCAATTTTAGGACATGGCAGAAGATCAAGGTCTGTGTCTCTTTTGCTTACACAGAGAGAGTGCAACAAGAGTGTTAGGCATTAGTTTAGATATTCCCTGAGCAACCTTTCCAAATAAAAACTCCAATCTGAGATTGACTCCAATATAATTAATGCTCCTATTTGTACATGTATTTTTGAAAATGAATGATTTGACAGATCTAATAAGGAAACTATAATGTACTGGTAATCTACTAAGGGTGGGGTATGGTGCTAAAAGCTTTAGATTCCTAGCTTACACTAATCTTTGTAAGGCTTGTGTAAGGCACTTGCCTTTATTTCCTTTTAATAACAGTAGACACTGAGACTCCAGGAGGTTCAGAATATTGCCCAAAGTATTACAGCCAGGAACAAAGTGGCATCTCTGGGGTTTAAATGCATTTATCTCTATCTGTGCTCTTATTCTACCCTGCTTCCTATCACAAAATATTTCACTAGTGATTGTGATTTGTACATTTAGAAATTACCCTTTATAAAAATGAAATCTTTCTGCAGGTGGAGAGGTATATTGTTCATATTGTATGCATGTTCTTTGGCATGTTGTCCTTTTTTCTCTCATCCATATTTAACTGTAAAATCCTATATAGGCAGCAAATAGGATTGTCTAATTCAGCTCATGCAATCATAAATTTATAGAGGTACATAATAAATGCTATTTGAATTTTATTATCAAAACAAATGATTTATCTCTTCTTTCTCATTGCATTTTGCATCTGTACTTCTCATTGACTTCAGAAAAAGTCACTCTTGTCCACTGTATAGCAGAAGAATCATGGAAGCACCACTTAAAGACATGAAATATAGCCCACTATGTTTGACAGTTCTACACTCCATTATAAATAATTAAATAAATTAAATAAAAATTTTTAAAAATCAGTTTAATAAAATCAAACATGAAATTTCATTATGTGCTAAGAGAAAGTAGTAAACTATTATTAAGCAAAGGAAAGCAATATTTTATAGTTTTTCATGACATGTACATGATTTCCAATGTTGATATATTTTTTAGGAATAGTTCTCATAAAGTTACACCTACTGGTTCATATGTTTCCCATCTGAAGCTTTGTGATAAGCTTTACAGTTACCAAGTATTTGAGTCTCACTCAGTTGCTGTCTAGTTTCTAAACTTTGTTGAATTTTCCAAAATCCTCCAACAGGTTAAAATTTGTCAAATAGATTAAAAACAGATAAAGAACTAAATCAGTATAGCTCAAAATACTGAGCTATAACACAATTGATACGCATAAAAACCATAGTACCGGTTTCTAAAACACCTGAAACTTTCTAATTTGGAAAGCCTTGGATAAAAATCTTAAAATATCCAAGAGCATTGCCATGTTACAAATTACAGCATTCTGTTCTCCTAAGTTTTCTAACTGACTGCATATCCCCCCTGTATAACGGAGAGTTTAATTTTTAAAAATCTTTTTGTAACCACCATAAAACTGTTTTCCAAAACCACATTGTGAGCCAGGCAAAACAAAAAATAGAGAAAGGGGGAAAATGAAAATGAGCCAATTCTATTTCCTCTTAGAGTGTATGTTTTATGAGGTTAAGAATTGCCTAGCACACTGTACCTAGGACAAAAGCCAGACTTAATAGGATTAGTACAAAAGGTAGGTCAAAGACTACATGACCAAAATCATTGATGGACTATTTTAAAGTGATGCTGGATTTGCACTGCTCTTGAACTCCAGTATGACCCAAGGTTTTGGGAAAAAGAGTTGCATCCATGAAAAGAGGTTCTACGTTTTTTTCCTGATCAAAATGGAATTTGGAGTATTTATTCCTAGGGAATAGAAAATTGTCTTTCTTTTTAAGAAAAAGATAGATTGCAAATATAAAACAATAAAGGGAATAAAAACGATCACCATACCTCTCCATTAAAGAAACAGAAAATTGTAGAAACCAAAAGACCCTGTAAAAGAAAAATAGAATGTCTGATTCCAAATGGAAAAGATACATTATTTGTAACCAACTTGCTACATACATAGTCAAAACTAAACCAAAGCTATATGCAATTTAACAATAAATTTCACAAGCTGCCTCCCTGATTCAAGAACACCATACCTGATAGTGCATAAGGATGTGCATGATGTAGTCATATATCTCCTCTGCAATCCTTCCTTCAGGTCGCCATGGAATCAGCACAAATTCAATGCCGAGTAATGGCACCAGGATAAGTGTGGCTCTCACAGCTTTCATGTAGAGATTGGATTCTGCTTGGTGAGTAACTTTTAATTTGGTAATGAGAACACGTACAATATTTAATAGAAAAAAAAGGTTCACCTAAAAAAATAAAATGGCATATTGAAAATTATTTCATGTTTAATATTAAGCATTGTTGAAGGATTCTTCGATTTTATAAGTCGTAGATTATTTTCAACGTACAAGAATATGTTCTACTGCAGAGAATATACACCTAATATGTTAATTTGTGTTTCTAGAATTATGATTTATTAATTTAACAAGCACATCAATGTTAATGGACTTAGGTTTTAGAAAAATAGAATTATGGTGGAATTATTGGGGAACATATTCAGTTAAGGAACAACTGAGTATTTTTCTCAGTTCATTTTCTTATGCAGTTTTTTGAATTTTGCAATGATCCACAAACTAAGTCTTTTGAACATTTTCAGCTCAAACAAAGGAAAGAATTGTTTATAACAAATGCTAAATTTTTTAAGTGTCTCCTCTGCATCAGGGTCCATAGTACTTTCCAAATACATATCATACCATAATAATCATTTTCATTTTTTTGGTTTCTCCTTCCTGTGTTTCTTTTTGTACAGTAACCCTCACAACTCCTCAAGATAGTACTGTAAGTTTCTTTATCATTCTAAGGAGGCTGAGCACACACTTAACCCAATTGATGTTCAACCTAGATCATCCCAGAGTTAAAAAATTTTGGCATCCCACAGGGCCTTCTGTGAATTACATTCTTTAATTACATTTACTGTGTATTGAAAACTTTCCCCAAGAGAAATCATTCTCTTTGAAAGGGAATTATAAAACTTTAATGTTATAGTGTGGATAACTAAGTTACTCAGGAAACAGAATTCTGCTTTAATACATCTCTCTCTCTCACCTTGAATATCACTGTCTTATCGTCATCGAAGTCAATATCTTTTATGCTTGTCTATTTTTTCCGTCCCCATATTTTGCACCTTCATAAGATTATGGATATTAACTCCAAAAGAGCACCTTAGGGCTCTTACGTTATTATGCTATATTCTGTTTCCTTTTTCTTCACCCTGACTTCTAGCATCTGTGCTTTAATAATCTAAAACTTTTAGGGGCGCCTGGGTGGCTCAGTCGTTAAGCGTCTGCCTTCGGTTCAGGTCATGATCTCAGGGTCCTGGGATTGAGCCCCACATCGGGCTCCCTGCTCGGCGAGAAGCCTGCTTCTCCCTCTCCTGCTCCCCCTGCTTGTGTTCCCTCTCTCGCTGTGTTTCTCTCTGTCAAATAAATAAAAATCTTAAAAAAATAAATAAATAAAATAAAACTTTTAAACTACATGCTATAAGTAATTTATATCTCCTTACCTTAATAAATTGTAATAATAGTGATAGCACCTCATTTAATGCAGAAAACAATGAATAAATAACATACATTTGCTGATTTAAGGCATGTATTATGAAAATAACTGGGCATTAAAATATTCCACTACTATTCTTAGAAAATCTAATGGAACATATGCTCCTGAGTTCACTACAATCCTGATGGAAACATATCTATGAAAAGTAACATGGTTATAGACACAGGAATGTCTGTGCTAAAGACAAAAGCAGAATAAGCCATTTCAACAGGTGTAAAAGTGAAACATGACAAATCAACACATCAGCTGTTATTGGACCCATCCTATTATATTCCCTTCTTAAGCACTCATGGCTGTTTCAGAGTTTTGACTAAATGGAAATTACTACCAACCCATGGAAGAAAATGTAATAATGCCCCTTTATCTGCTTATAAATTTAGAATATAAAATATTTTATAATCCTTACATGCAAAAATCATAAATTATAAAATCAGTAGAAATGTAGAAATGTTGCAATTTAGATGCTCATTCTATGAAAATCTCTAAATGCAAAGTGCTTTTCCAAAATGGCAAATCTGATGTTAAAGTGTGAAACTAGAAAATCATCCTACTTTATTGTCTGCAAATACTTCCATTTATTTTGAATAGGAATAGAATAAGAATTTTAAATTTCAGATGAACTATATTTGAATCTCATCTATCTTAGAGCAAAACTAGTTAAGGGGAAGGAAAGAAACCTGTTTTTACTCCAATAGTCATAAAGATCACGTGACTGGTAGGCACAACAGGACATTTTCATATCATGATACCACACTTGGGTCATGAAAGGAAGCAGTGTACCTCAGCACAGTGACTGCAGGAGGATTCCTAGAAGCCATTCCCAGACTAGAACAGCCAGCCATCACTTAACTATACACTGAACTGACTTAAAAATCCCTCACTAAACACAAATTAAATGTATCCTCTCTCAACTTCCCTTTGGCAAGATCTCAAAAGTGCTGCAGCCACTTGAATACCACCCTGCTCAAGAGGAAATGTGACAGGGGAAGTCTGAGTGGAAAGAAACTGATTTGAGGTTGAAATATTTTATTTATAAAAGTTGTACTTAAGCATGTGACCATATAAACAATTGCTAAGGCCCCTCCCAAGACCTTGGAATTGGCCAGAACCAGTGAAGAGCCCCAGAACCTAAACAAAGAACAATTTTTCCTGTTAGAAAAATAGGCTCCTGCTCTTTTTTTAAGCCAAGAAAATGGAAAATGTTTTATGCAAATAATGTGGATTTTCGCTTTCTTTCTTACGGAGCAGCTTGATGGGTTATATTTCTATGTGATATTCCACCCTTAACTGCACCATCTACTCTTCCCTTCCCAAATTGACGTGGAGGGGCTTTTCTACGGGTTGTGTTAGTTGCAATTACAGTTTTCATTTGCTAGGTGCTTTTACTTAATTTCCTGAACCTCTCTGATTTAGGCATTTGTATTACCCCTCTGAAGAATCAGATCTCTTGTAATAAAATTTTGCATTATATTTGTTCTGTAAGCTCCTGGGTGGCCCAAACGATGTATCTTATTTCTTTAAACAGTCCTCAGAGCAGAATCATGGTATCATGTAGAAATTACAAGAAAACTTTTTAAAGCATTTTTTGGGAGAGTTTATTATATTCTAGGCACTGTGTTGACAAGATGCATCTCATTTAATCCTTACAATACCCTATGTGGTATCTATTCTCATTATTCCCTAAACACAGAAGAGACAACAAAGGCACTGAGAGGTTAAATGCAATGAAGTTAAAAACACTAAGAGGTTTCTACATGCCAGGCTAAGTCCTTTATAGTTATTAACTCCTTGGACTCCTTGTTAAAAATGTGAATTGTGTAAGACTGATGAATTGCAGACCTGTACCCTTGAAACAAATAATACATTATATGTTAATTTAAAAAAAGATTAATAATCACTCATTATCTTCTTTATTTTACCAATGAGGCACTTGAAATGCAGAGTGATTAGTTTAATTGCCTAAGGTCATACAGCAAGTAAAATGTGGAAGAAGAGTTCAAGCCCAGGCCTTCCGCCTCCAGAAGTTTCTTTCCTAATTGTGACATGCTTTTGAGAATGGCTCAAACAGTAGTCTAACATAATCGTATGCTAAACTGCAACTAGCAAATATAGTAAAATAATAGCAGAATCTTTGTCTAAAAAAAGAATTTGAAAATAAGGATTAGGAAGTTCTGAATTTTAACTGAGAAACATAACACCTTTATCTGTTTCTATATAACTGAATATCAGCTGTAATTATAATCTCAGACATTAATTGCATTCTGGTCTCTAAGGCTCTATGAAAAAAAGCATATTAACGTGGGTGAATTTATTTCCCCATTAAACAACGTAATAAAGGCATTGAATGTGACTTCTGTTTCCTTGTAACTACACTTAAAAATGTCCGATGGGTGTATTCATATTAAGTGATAATCATTATAATAATGAAACAATACTTTCTTTTTCCAAATTAAAGTCTTTTTTTAATTGGAATATTACTCTTATTACCAACATAGGTGTGTAGTTTTTCCCATTTGCCATTCCCTCTCACTAGATCTATCCTCTGCCCTTCTCTGTTCTGCTCTGTGTCCCAGGAAACTCTGAGGCACCTGGAAGGACTGTACCCTTACCCAGGCTTCTTGCTCTCTGACATTTGCTGCATTTGGCCAAAGGGAAGAACCAAGTAATCAGGGCAAAGGAAGAGAGAAGTTTGAGTAATTCTTCCTCATTGTTCTTCCCTGCCAGGTTGTGGTTTGGGCAGTGGCTGTGTTCCTCTGCTTGGGGCCAGACCTCCCAGCACCAGCCCAAATCCCACAATACTGTTCTGTCCTCTCTTTAGGTCTAGGCCATTAACAGCTTCCCGCTGCAGGTCCCTGGTGCCTGGCCATTCCTTATGAATTAGCTCCTTTCCTCTTCCTGCCAACACTTCAAATTAACATCTTTATTAAACTCTCTTCAATTAAACACTGTGAACATGTCATTTATGTCCACCAGGATCCTGAAAGATACCATAGGCCAGATGATTCAGGAAATAAAGTTGAAATATGAACAATGATGAAACAAGGAAACTTTTCATTACGTACCAGTAAAGCAGCACAAATTGGACCATGGATAATGTAGAGGAGATGCGTATCAGAACTGATCCAGCAGCTTGGGGGAAAAAAACAGCAAAATTATGTTGAAGATTTTCATTTTAGTTAGTTCCAATAGAAATTAGAAAGAGAGATTATCTTACTTGTCATTGTAATATAAGCTTCTCGCAACGGCATGTATACAAGCAGGGATCAGTGGAAATCCTATAAATATCAGACAAAAAGAAAATTAAAAGGGAACTTTCTCTGTAGATGGAATTCCTATAATGCAGTCATAAAATATGAAACTCAGAGATACTCTGGGAGCAAAAATAACTGGTCACTATATGTTTAATGAGTAAATATTATTTATATAGTCAAGCAGCAAATATGGCAAATATTAGGTATTTATATATCCAGGTTTGTGTATCTATGTGTGTATTTTCTTCTAATAGAAGTCATTTTGAATCAGTGGATTTCAGAGCCTAAGTCCATAAATGTGCTACCTAAGCCCCAAGAATTAGAAGAAGTCATATATATTTTCTATGATATTGAATTGGCCAATATTTATTCAGTAGATGGTCTGACATGGGAAGAAGTTCAGACTGATCAAGTGAAAAAAAAAGGAGAGGAAGAGAGAGGTGGTTTATATATTAGAAATTTTGCATGTTTTAGCATTCTAAATCAGATCTTTCCAATATGAAATGAAGAAATGTTTTATAAAGGCAACCTATACTAAATATACTGAATATACTAAAGAGAGAGTGTGTGTGTGTGTACATACCTTTATATATCTGTATCTATTGTCTGACAGGATAGATACGTAGATTGACATATGAGAGATAAATGTAATTTCAGTTATGTTTCTGGAAACTAGTCCAGATGAATTCACTTTCAGCATTTTATATTTTGAATTATTGTAGTTGTTTTTAAAAATACACTAGAGGCACAAATCAAAAAACAGACTTTTAATTACAGAGAACAAACTGATAATTACCAGAGAGGTGGGTGGGGGGATGGGTGAAATAGGTGAGGGGGACTAAGGAGTGCAGTTGCTGTGAGGAGCACAGGGTGATGTATGGAAGTGCTGAATCACTATATTGTACACCTGAAACTAATATAGTACTGTATGTTAACTAACTGGAATTAAAATTAAAACTGAATTTAAAAAAATTAAAAAAAAACAGGAAAAAAATATGCTAAAAGTGTATTGTTGTTTGCTTTGCGAATAATACTATGTTAGGAGATTGTGTGGAAAAATAGATCTTTTGTGGGCCTTTATTCAATTACTGATCCCTCTATTCTTAAGATAAAATGACATTTTTTTTAAAACAAACTTTTTTTGAGTGGAATTTCAAAGCTGGCTAAGCCCAGTGCCCTCACTTTGCACAAAGGAAAAAGGAGAGTGGAACAATATGAAGACTAGATCCCTAATTCATGATTTTAATTCTATCATGTTAGCCACTGCATACTTAGCCAAGATACACACTGGAATATTAAATAGAAAAAACCCCAACAACATTGTATTATTGACCTGTGACTACTGAAAACAATGAGTCAGTGGTTCTTTGTATAAATATTTCAATTTACAGCAATAAGCAAAGATTAATCACCTGATGTTGTTTAAGAATGATTAATAATAAGAATATTTTTATTACAAAGGAGCTCTGCATCCTCTAAGAGCTTTCTTAAAAGGTGAGTCAACAGACATACGTAATGGCACTTACCCCAGCCAAGAAAATAATACCATATCAAGTGTTGCTTCTCTGCAAACACAGCCACCACAATGAGTGTGTGTAGGTAAATGCCTTCACAAAGCATCCAAAAGTAGTTACAGCCCATTAGGTAAAGATGAATAAACTGAGACACTTTACAACTAACCTGTGAGAAAAAAAAGAAAGCCATCAATATTTAGTTGTTTATGAATTCACATGTAAAGCAATAGTCTAGTTTAGGTTAGTTATACAGAAACATGGAATTTTCTCTCCTCTATATGAAATCTTATATACTAATGATTCGGATTTGTAAAATGCCAGTTTTCATCCTGATCTGATGGTGCTTCTAAAGTTTTTATAATGATATACCTCCCAGGAAATGTGTAAATTCCAAATTTATTACAGTTAGTGAATGTGTATTTTCCAAGTACATTTTTTCACGAAAAATGGTCGGTAATTAAAAATCTTGCATATTACTGCTACCAATGCAATTACTTAGTAAATAATAATCTAATGGGCCCATATTTTATATTATTCATATACGAGGTTGAGGATTTCATGTAAGTAAAAAGAAAAACAAGTTATGGTTTCCTTCCTCTTTTCCTGAGATATCCACTTTCTCTTCTCTGTTCTTTAAGAGATCAGAAGAGAAAGGTTCAAATACAGGATAAAGTAAACATGAAGGAGGAAGAGATGTATTTTGCTTCCTTAAAAAGGAGAATAAATTTAAAACTCTCTCAGAAATACATGGCCAATTACTCCCAATGGCTCCCAATTTCTAGTCTGGTCAATAAATATTTAGTGGCAATTATCATTATTTTTGAAATAAATATTTTTTTCATTAAAAAAATTGGAAGGAAGATACACTAGAAAAGTAAATATTGGGTTCTCATAAAATAGTAAGCATGAAATGTGCATATTAGTTAGCTTAAAATATTTTTAATATGTTATTTAATCTTTAATTCTGTGTGGTATAATTTATCATCACATATTTTACAGATAGAAAACTGAGTACTGGAGAAGTTAAGTGATTTGCTAATATTCATACAACATCAACCAAAGCTATACCCTGAACACAAGTCTTGTAATTCCAATTTTATTTTCATGATTATACACAATGCCTTCTGCCCATAGGACATTTATAAAACCTATTCTTCCATTAAACACATTGGCAGAATGCATACATTAAACTTTAAATAAAGTATCTTGATGTCAAACATCATGTTATATTAACAAAGTCTTCTCAAGGGTAAAAATGAGTTATTCAACTATATTATATAGAAATAACAGACTTTAGCTTCAAAGTTTTATCTGTAACAGTTTTTAGACATGCATATCTAATTGGGCTTCTTACTCTTGGTTTCATGTAAAAAATTTATCTATAAGCCGCTGTGATAAAAAGAACTTAAAACATGCTTCAGAAAAGTATTTTTATGGAGGCCATTGCTGATATAAACAAACAATAAATTTTCCAAGAATATATTAAAAATATATTACAGCTTGCAATTGTACGTTAAACACAATATCCTTATTTCTAAATGTAAGCCTTAGAATCTCTTGTCCTGCAGCTTCATAACAAAACTCCAGAGAAAGTCACTCTAAAGTGGTAGGTCATTGGCCAGTTTTTTTATGTTGCTAATTCTGTCCCAATGTGTTTCCTCACCCAGTGACATTAGAGTGGAACATACACAAGATTAAGCAATCCGGATACACATGTACAAACAATACAGGGAATTTTAGGATTTTGGAAATTACCCTAAAACACACGTAAAACACATAGGAAAGTATTGTTTATTGACCCACTGAGTGAAAATTCCTTCCCTTCCATGATTTCATTGACTAGATAACTTAATCTTAAAAAAGAACACTTTATGTACACTATATATACACTCTTCCACAAATCCATATCTAAAATGTAGTATGGATACTATAAACATTATGAAAGCAGATAATTTGTTATTTATGCAGATACTTTAAATATAGCTCACATATGCATATAGTTTGCATAAAATATATACACTTATATAAGTAAATTTTAGCTTATGTTTTAAAATATGGCTTTTATATTATGACAGTCTCTGTGCTTATTTTTATGTATCTTTTGATACTCATCCTAAAAATTGTGCTTTCAGAAACAGATCCCAAAATACAGAGAACAAACTATGTATGGTTACCGGGAATGGAAGGTAAGGGAGCAGGAGATGGGCAAATTAGGTAAAGGGGAGTGGGAGATACAGGTTTCCAGTTATGGAATGAATAAATCATGGGAATGAAAGGTACAGCATAGAAAATATAGTCAATGCTACTATAATAGTGATATATGGTGATGAATAGTAGCTACATTCATGGCGAGCATAGCCTACAGAATTGTTGAATCACTATGTTGTACACCTGAAACTAATGTAACATTGTGTGTCAAATATACTTCAGTTAAAAAAAAAAAAATTAAAATAAAAACAAATTGTGCTTCCAAAGTGATTATAAGGAAACGATTTATAAATATTTGCTGAGATACCCAGGACCTGGTAGAGTCCTTTAAAACTTTCATGTTAAGAAACTTTAACATTACATAGGGGGCGTACAATTCATTTTCCCTGGTTTTATTAACTATTTAAAGTCACCGGATCCCAAATATATAATTTAATTAAAATTTTTCTATTTTCATGCCTTGTGTTTTCTAACTATATCTGTAGTTAGTTGCTTTGATTGATTTTTTTAAATTCTACTGAGTATATGTTGCGTGGTCATAAGCCCTTATGTCCCACCAGCAGGAGGACTCTAGCCATAAAATGAGGTGAAGATATATATAACATATATAAATAATTGAAGCAAAGAAATGTATTCCTCCTTTTGATATTCAACCTTTATAACCTGGGAAATATTGAGATGTATTTACCCTTACAGATTGGAATATAGGTACATATACTCTCTAGATGCCAGACCTTAAAATATATATATGGGTACTTACACACATTTACATATATTAGTACTCTCTACCCCCCCTCTTCCCTCCACCACCTTTCACGTTTCTTTCCCTCTAACTTCTTGAACCTAAGGGCACAACCTCATTTTACTTACAGGATTTGTGGCCACTAAAGCCTGGTTGTTGGCCACTGCAGTGAGATGAATGATTGTTACAATAGAGTTACAAACAAAAGAGAAAAATAGATTTTTGTGCAAGGTAATCCTTTGGCAACTTAGGCTCCTAAAAGGCAAGAGAAACCAAATATTTTTATTAATAATCATTCAAATAAGATACATTCACAGTTCATAGTAGCTGCTCCAAATCTGGAAGAATTATTTTTTTTCTCCCTAAGATTGACTTATGATAAAATCTTAATTAGGGAAAACCTATAATTCCTTAAAAGAGAGACAAATGAGTTGTTTCAGTACAGGTAGACATTTGTAAGAATAGAAAGTTGCCCATACAAGTCTTCTACATAAATTTCTTCTGTGAATCTCTCAACATGATTAATATTTTAATTTATTCTGAAAATGTAGAAACTGAAGTTCAGTGAAGTTAATCGATCAAAAAATCCTGCAGCTAATTAGTTTGAAAACTTTGGATTTGTCTGTCAGAATCTTACAGATAATGCTTTCATTATACTATATAGGTTGTTCTGTTTATATAACCTGCTTATGATTGTTTATGGTTGTTCTATTTATAGAGCCACTGTGTGGTGGTAGTGATTATGCAGACCAACCATGAGAAAGATAACATTGTATTCAGAATAGATAAATTGATAAAAGTGTAGACTTGGCAACCAGTGATGTTTGTTCAGCTTTACTGAATTTTTTTTCTAATTGGCCCAGCCGTATGTAAGATATAAAAATATTACCACCTTTGACTGGAGGTCCTGCTATATAAGACAAAATTAAAGAACTGGCTATTTGGAATTCATATAGAAATAAATTTTAGGAAAAATCATTATTAATGACAAGTAATACCATTCCTCAGATTGAATCCACATCTACTCTACCAGATTGTCACCATATGACTGCCTTACCTATGCTCAAAGACCAACTCAAGTTCTACTTCTTTCATGAAGCATTTATTTGAACGCTTATGGGTAAAGGTTCCATTTGAAACTGAATACTTAATACCAAAACAAAACACTTATGTAGGAAGACAGGAATTATTTCATTACAGAGACTTTAAAGTTCATTTTGTATTTTTATAAAATTATGCAATTAATATGGTCAACCTAGATAATCTACCCTATTTAACACAAACTAACAATTTCTACTTTGGAAAGTTCAAGGAAATTTTAACTTCATTTTATCACTCTATCACCTTATCCTAAATAAACCGTGTGCCCAGGATATTATAGTTAGGCTGGGATGCTGAGGTTTTCTATACTTAAAAATGCAAAGTTTAAGCTATATTGTCTCTGAAATTTCTTCCATCTATAGATCTGTGATTTTTATATAGAGCTTTAGTATTTTAAAAGGCCTATAAGTGAATTCAGTCCAAACCATTATTTACTGATTTTCAATACATGCCTTCCACAGAAGTGAGTGCTATGAGGGAAACTGTAAAAGACTTCATGAATGAGATAGCTTGTTGGTCAGTCACTGAGCATAAGACAGTCATATAGGGCAAGTATGTGAAGTCCAGCTGGAGTCCTTTAAAATAAAAATAGCTCTGAGAGCTGCTAGTATTTTTGTATTAGAGAGTCTCTGATTTGACTTTGCAGTGTATGAGAGTAATGAGAGGCAGGCAGGGATCAAACAACAGAGTATAGATGATATTCTATTGAAAAGGAGAATCTTTGAAAGTTTTTTAACAGAGAAGTGGTGTGACTGCTGTCATTATTTAAGTAAAGTCAACATCGCTACAAAATGGCTCTATTTTGATAAAATACCACAGCAGTGAGGAGTGCTTTGTGTTCACTGTGAGTAAAAAAAATTAATGAATATGAGGTCTGTAAAGAATATTCTTTTCAGAGCATTTGTATCATGAATGGTTTATTTGTTTTTGTTTTTTTTGGTAATTGATCACTCTTCTATGATGGACAGTATGACCATATAAAACTTGTCTATATAGACTTACTTTAAAATGCCTTCCTTGAGCTTACCCTGTGTCTGTGGAGTGCCGACTATCGTTTAGGGAAAAACTGCCTACCCATGCAAATATACACTTTTTTTTCATAACAATTTAAATAACTCAGCTACCATCATGGGAAAAATAAAATAAAAAATGTTTTCCTTAGCTGGGCTATTTTGCCCTTTCTGCTGAACACACTTATATTTAGGTCCATTGGCTAAGACATATATATATAAACAACAAAATTTCATAGTTTTCAAATTATGACCAAAATACTAGGAGGGTTTTCTTAGACAGCAGATAAGAAATGTTTGTAAAGAGTAAATTGGAATGAAAGAAAACAAACAATAAAGAAAGCTTTTAAAAATAGCAGTTCGTGGTAGAAGAGCCTAAAGATGAGCTAAAGAACACAAAATGAATAGCATTTATATTATGACTATTGGCGTTTGTAATATTCATATGTGCAAAGATTAAAAATAAGTAAAATGAAATGCTAACTGTAGTTAGTTGAAAACAATTTTAATTGTTTTGTACACTTAAACTTCTTTTTCTCTTCTATGATAGTGTATATTTCTGTTCCTCTCAGAATTCCCACTTTTCTGATGACTCTGCTCCCACCTCAATCTGGTTTGAAAGTTAAGGACTTAAAAATGAGCTGCTGGCATCTATGCCCTTGTAAGGATGTAGTTATTGTAGGTCCACTAGCAAAAAAAATTGCTTCTTACTCTCTTAATCTGTGATAAATGGATATACTGCATTTTCCCCTTTGAGGGCCAAAATAATGCCATATTATGGGCAAAATTTTGAAATAATAAAATGAAATCCTATTATAAATAAAATATTTAATACAAAACCCAAAAAAATACTTAAGAGGATACATGAAATAATTTCAAGATAGAGACAAAGTTTGAGTGTTTTATAAAATTATCTAAATAATATGGTCAACATAGATAATCCACCCTGTATAATTCAAACCAAACACTTCCGGTTTAGAAACCTTGATATCCAGTTTAGCTGTTCATATCGTTGTGTTGAACTAAACCATAGCAAAATAAATTGACTTTGTGTTGTGTAAATATGTCCAACTATCTATAATATTAGCCTATGGCTATTGTTTTAGTTTCTTTCGTTTCTTCCTCTAGGTTCTGTGCAACTTAAATGGAGACAGACGCTACCTGACATATGTTTTCTATCAATACCTAGTGGTAAAAATGCTCAAATTTTTCTAGTGATGCATATTGTTTTTCTGTAAATATATTCATTAACACATGTAAATTCATCAGTATGAATAAAATCAATTGGTAAATGAAAACCAATATATGTACTTGGTAAACATATTGGTTTGTTTAAATAAAACCCTAAAAATATCCAGGTATTTTTTCAAATGTTAACCTGAAACCAATTTCACCTACTCTAAGTTTTAAAATGTGCTTATTTTACTCAAAATATTAAAACAATTGTTTTATACACTTGGAGAATGTTTTACAAAAAACTCTCTGCTTTCTTTATGTTATAATATCCCTTTCTATCTGAGCATAACCACAGAATAGAAAATGTGGTTTGTGGGTTTGGATTGTTTCCATTTCATATTTTTGCATATAATTATTTTAGAATACTATTTCAGTATGCAATTTGACAAGCAGAGTGGTAGAGGCAGTTAATGTAAGCGTGTCAACAGCCCATTATTCTTCATGTGTAAGGTATCCACGACTTTCAGTTCTCTTTTGGAACAATTAGGAGTGGGTAACATCTAGTCCGTACACATACTTCAAAGAGGGTTTTGAAACTGGCCTGCGAGTGAATCTGGACTATGTTAGCTCCTGACACTATGACTTTGGGCAAGTTTTTAAAAAACTCTAATCCTTAGTTTCTGCATCTGTAAAATAGGGATAACAATAGTACTTCATAGGATTGGCTGTAAGGTGAAGGGAGATTAATCATGTCTAGTGCTTAGCATAATATCTCACCCATGTTAAGTTAGCTATTATTTTTTTTAACATAGTTATCATATAGCTGATTCTTGTCAAATTCTCTAAGGGTTTTCTCTCAAAAATAATAAAATACCATCCAGGTTCACTTTAGTAATCTAAAACTGCCCATATTTTAAGTAGTATAATGAAACAGTGGCTGCCATCTTTTTGTTACAAAGCAAAAGAATTTAGCATTGGACAGATAATTTCCTGTGATGAAGGGCAATAGATCAAGCAACCTGAATTTTTTCCCAAGGAATTTCATCCTTCCCAGAGTTGTCTCCAGATTACCACTTTCCTTATCATACAGGCCTCAAATATTAAAGACTTATTTATTTGAGAGAGACAGAGAAAGCACATGTTGGGAGAGGGGCAAAGAGACAGGGAGAGAGACAGTCTCAAGCAGACTCCCCACTGAGCACTGCAGCGCTCACAGACTCACCATCCTAAGATCATGTCTTGAGCCAAAATCAAGAGTAGGACGCTTAACCGACTGTGCCACGCAGGTACCCCATACAGGCCCCAAGTATTATGCTGTTCCATAATCAAAGTTCTGCCACAACATGAACAAAATACTTGCCTTTGTTTCCCATTTGGATGTGAGGTAGAAATTCCAAGCTACTTTCTTTCACTCAATACTTATCCTGAGCAAAACCAGTAACAAAAAGAGCAAATACAAGCAATATAAAAACTGCCCAGGCTACAAAGTCCTGCTTTCTTCTGCTAGTGTAACTAATTTAATTTCCTAATGATTAGCTCTTTTCCCAAGAACACACTAACCGCGTATCTGGGAGGAAAGCTCATGCCAATTGGAACACTGCCAAAAAAGCAGGCAGAAAGCAATAAGTATATTAAAAAGAAAAGCAGTACAGCTATCTTTTGTCTACTAAAGGGAACATTGAGTTGATGGATTCACCTGATTAGGTATGACATAAAGCACATGGGCTCTATCAATAGCTCTCTTTGGAGGCTGCTGGTGATCCATTTGTTCAGATTAGAAAGAGTACAAGAGTGTTTCAACCAAGGTGATCAATGAAAGTCCTTCTGGAGGGAAATAGTTGCTCTTGGTCCATCACACTCCCTTCTCCCTTTCCCCTGCCTTTCACGGCTCCTCATTTAAGATAACATATGAGTATGGGCTGCATAAGGAACAGATGGGCACATTTTGTGTGGCCAAATGGTTTTCTCTCATGTGTGAGCTGCCCCATGCAAGAGCTCTTCTTGGTCTTCTGATGGGCAGGAAACCAAGAGAAGAAACAGGCTTTCTGAATACCTGTGATTCTTACACTCCCCCAAATTTTAGAGATAAAATTCATAATAGTTGCTGCCACCATTTATTGAGCTTTTAGAATATCCCAGACACAGATAAGTACTTCACATTCATTATGTCATGTAATAACCCCTTGAAGTGTCATTATCCTTTATTAAAATGGAAGTAAGTTGCTCCAGATTACAATCCTATTAAGTCATCTGTTGAATTTGAATGTTGAATTTTAAGAAAATGTAAGGCTTTTGTCTCTTTTAATATTCATTTAATCACTATAATTATTGATGCATAAGTAATATATTGTACACTGTTTCTAGATTTTGAGGAAACACTTCTGAATATTATAGATGTCATTCATGTGACAGTAGAGGGTAAATATATAAATTACATCACATAATTCCTGATAGTGTTATATGCTTTTTAGTAATTAAAATAGGATTAAGAAATAAAGACTGTGGCCAGAGGAGAGACTCAAGATAGAACTGAAACAGGAGAAGGTAGGGGAGAAAAGCATTCCAAGTAGATTAAGAAGTTACTGTAAGTCAAAGTTAAAAAAAAAAAAAATTAAGCTTAGAGTTTTTACAGGGCACAGAGAACAATGTGAATAAAGGTTCATAAGCAAGACTCCACATTGTTGTTTGTTTGTTTTTTCTCCTATTCCAAGATGAAGAAAATTAAAGAGCATAGTTTACTAAAAGACTTTTTGATTCTAAAGCTTATACTTATTTGTGTTACATTTTAATGTTCTATTAGCAAATGTTAGCAGCATACTATCCGGTCATTTCCGGTTTTTGTTTTTCCTAACTACTAAAAAGATGCTACTCTTTGGAGGGCTTACTGTGGCTTTCTCCTATTATATAGTCATGTCTGTGGGTACAGTCCAGCAAAATAAACTATGCCCGCAAGAGTAGAAAACTAAGTTGCAAAACATATTATGACTTTGAGGAGGGAAATGTTATATTATTTATGTTCTCTAGTTCAAATCATGAAGTTTTAATCCATTCAAATAACTATCGTTTTAACCTCAAGCAATAGATCATTTGTTTTCTTAAAAGGATTTGTCATTCTATTCCCATGAAAATGTAGTTATGCTTAAGTAGCACTTATGTTTCAACTTGCTCAAGCAAAATCGATTACACTTATAAAGAAGTTGCATATTTATCAAAAAGATTAACAGAAATATGTGATCTTTAACATTCAGTTATAGCTTTAAATAATAAATTTGCTGTTTAAAATAAGTCCAAAATCTTTAATTCAGTTATTTACTTTATATTTCCATACTTGGGACTCTTCTCCATAAACCAGTGGTAGCAATTATATTATAGTGGAACTGGTTTTTTTAGAGTAAATCCATTAGTTCTTCTACTACTCTCTCTTTATTCAAATCTGATACTCTAATGTGGAAATACAATGCTTTTATTATATAATTACAGCGAACATATTTAAAAAGCTTTCCAACCAAGACTTTTCAGTTCTCACCGTGTTTAATTTGAGGGGGATGGAGTTTTCAGCACATTGATCAAAATTTATTAATTTGGAAATAGACTGAGTATGATCTAATAAAATATTACATGAAAAATTATGGTTAATTAACCAGTATTCAATGTTAAGTTGAAGGAAGCCTGGGATGCATAAAGCAGAATGAAATGTGTCTTAGAACCGCATTGCGTAACAAACTTAAATAAGCGAAATGTACCAAAGAGCTGAGAAAGCCAAGATGATCCTGGGTGGGCACTGAGAGCTATGTTATTCAGGGACCATTTGGTGACTGTTTCTGAACTCAGCCATTGTCAAACCTCTGATGGGGCAGATTTGCCAGGTTTTCAACAACTTATGGAAGTGAAAGTTCTAATTTGCCAAAACAAAAACATCAGGATATGGTTTATAGAGTTAAGACTTTTTGTTCTCTATGTTCCTGTATAGGATTTCTTTGAATAGTTAGCTTTGTTTAAAATTGATTTGAAGATTGAATCATGAACAGTTTTCAGGAGAAAACGTATAGCTTAAAGAAGAAAACCATACTTTGTTCTAGTTCAAGAGATATATGAAGAAACTGGAATTGAGATAAGTGTTCACAATATTGATTGGATATATTCAAATATGATCTAAGAAAAAAAGGTGAGATTGAATCACTTGTCCTGAAAAGCAGAAATATAAGCATTAAAGGATTATTTTACTAAGGAAGTTTAGCCTATCAACTGGATAGATTTTTGTTGAATTTTATTTAAAACTTTATCTCAACTACCTAAAAATGACATCATTGTCTGTATAGTTGCAAATATGCAACTTGGCTTTGAAATTATTTGGAATCAGTGTCTGAAAGATGAGAAATATTAAGATGTCAAAAAATAAAAAGAAGCATTTTTTTCCCCCATATAAGTAGATGTTATATGTGCTCTTTTATGTGCAAGAAGATGGAACCCTTTATCTGGGTTAAAAGTAAGAGCAAGATTTGCTATGCTCTCAAATTTTAAACAGTAATTAAAATATAATTTATAACTAATTCTAGTAAAGTTTATTTATTTTTTTATCTAAAGGGTTGTGCTTTGTTTTTCTAAGGATCATTATGAGTAAGAGTCATTGCCTCTTAGGGCTTGGCAAATCCCAAAGCTCTATGTCTCTGTTCCCCTCCCTTTCAGTTCCCTTTCTTTTTATCTCCCACTCTGACTCTTTCCTTTAATTGGCTCTAATATAAAACTGAAGTATATCTGGTAAATAGTGTTTTGAGTTCTCTGTTTCTAATTTAAAGCATGGATGAGTAGGAGACTTTTCTCTGTCTAAATAAACATAACAAACAGCACCCTAAATCAACTTTTTTGTTTGGTTCTTGGCTTTTATTAGGATGGGTCAGTAACCCTGAATTAACAGATAAAAAATGTTACTTCTACCAAAGACTAAGCAAGAATGATTGCAATATGGGGAACTGGGGTAAGAAGCAGAAAAGAGATATCGGTAGCTTTTCAATACACAGTGATTTCATGTGAAACATCAACTCCTATAGGATGTTTCCAGGTTGATGGGAAGAAAGCTAAAATTTCTAGTGCTCTTGACTATTTGAATATGCTTTATTAACCATTGAAATCAGTATTTTCTGAGGTGATCTTGGTCTTCCTTCACTCTAGCTATGGAGTATCCTGTATTGTTTTACACAGATTCTCCTACTGATTAGAATTTTAGGAAATCTTGCTCTAATTCCTTTCTTTGTTGATGGAGACAACAAAGGCCAAACTCAAGGGACTTGTCCAAGGTCATAGATAAGTCATGGGAAAGTCAGTCTTAGAAATAAACTTCCAAGTCACTTCATGTCTTTCATTCCTCAAAAATGTATTAAGAGCCTACTATGAGCAAAGCCTTATGCTAAGCCCTGAAATGTGTTAAAAAAAAAAAAAAAAAAGCAGAGATGATTTGTGCTCTCATGGAACTAACTTTGTGATGTTCTTTTCAGTTCTTTCCATTACTTGCTGTTCAGTGGATGGTTGTTTTTAGTAGATAGTGGCTTTTACTGTTTTGGTAGACAGTTTTGAGGAGTATATAGTAGAAGTGTCTTAAAATCAAAGGTTACAAATTCTTTGGTATGGTTTCAAGTACTGAATAAGCCAGATGGTATCTTGTGGGCATAAAGAGTTTTGTTATTTTTGACTAATTTAATTAAGCATAACGTTTCTGATATAATTATATTAATAATTTGTTTATAAAGTTTTTCATTCACTGTTTACTTATTTTTCTATGTAAACATTATAACAATTTCTTTATAAATTGTGTTTTTAAATTTTGTTTTTAAAGTGCCCACTGGTATAGTGTGGTTATCAGGGCTAAATGTTTATATAAAAATATTTTAATGGACTAATAAGAAAGAGCGATAATTATGCCAATAATAGAAAACATTTCCAAATTAGACATTGCACTTAACACTGAATATATACTGTGTTAGTCCTTATGCCAAGTCTATGACATAGGTATCTATAGAATAAGATGTGAAATTGAGGATTACAGGATGAAAGAACTTGCCACACAGCAGGTGAATGACAGAGGTGGTATCTGAGACCAAAGGTGCCTGTTTAGAGAACATATTCTTAAGCACTCTCTGTGAGTCAGGATGTCCTGAAATAAAAAAGTATTTCAAATGTTATACGTGGGTCTTAACTTGAAGAGGTTTTTTCATGTTTTATATAAAGCCTGAGAATGTATAATTAAAAAAAATAATTTGTAGTTTTACTTCTTTCTGTTCAAGTGTTCCATTTTTAAAAGATAATTAAAGTCAAATAAAATTACTAACAAGCAGAAAAAACAGATTGGGAGGAAGTATGGATAACTTAGTTAACTACTTAGAACACAAAGAAAATTAGGTATTGGATTAGGTAATCTCTTTATTCTACATTTCTCAAGACTATAGTTTGTCTTTGATTAAGGAGTGAATTCTTTTTCCTGAGGTTAGAAATAGTTAAAACTTGTAACTTTTCCCCAAGATTTGTGAGATAGTATTAAATAACTCTTATTATTTCTATTTTATGCTTTTCTGATAGAGGCTGATCTTTATATTCAGTCACAGTTGTAAGAGCTTTCATGTTAAAAAAAAACCTTAGCTAATATTAGTTACATTTAAATTCATTCTTTCAGTGTGTTTGTATGGTATGGTATGGTGTGATAGGTATGTAATTTTCATAAACTAAAAATCTGAGCTCTAGGAGTACTGCATAAATTTAATGGCAATTAATTGCATTATTTCATTCTAAGAGCCAAGAGTGTCATATTTTCAAGTTTAGGCTTTTTGTATTTTTATTTTTTTTAAGATTTTATTTATTTATTTGGTAGAGAGAGAGACAGAGAGACTACAAGCAGGCAGAGCAGCAGGCAGAGGGAGAGGGAGAAGCAGACTCCCCACTGAACAGGGAGCCTCATGCGGGGCTCGATCCCAGGACCCCGGGATCATGACCTGAGCCAGAGGCCCCCCTAGACAGTTCGTATTTTTAAATTGTAAAGATTCTGTCTTCATGAATGAGAATAGAAATGAACTATATCTTTGTGAGACTGTTTAGTCATTTTATTATATTAAATAAGAATTTGAAATTTTAATTTCATTTTCTATTTTTAAAGTCACTAAATATTAACTAATTTTCATTGCCCTATTTTACCAATAAGTTTGTTAGCATTAGCAACATTGCTTCACTTTGTCAATTAGCATAAATTATATATCACTATGGACCAGAGGGCTTTTTTTTAAAAATTATCACTTTGAGTGCCTGGGTGGCTCAGTCTGTTAAGCATCTTCCTTCAGCTGAGGTCATGATCCCAGGGTCCTTTGGGATCCCTGCTCAGCGGGGAGTCTGCTTCTCCCTCTCCCTCTGTCCTCCCCCTGCTCATGCTGTCTCTCTCTCTCATTCTCTCTCTCAAATAAATACTTAAAATCTTTAAAAAAAAATTAAAAATAAATAAATAAATAAATAAAAATTATTACTTTGGAAAATGGTTTATTTTCTATTTTTTAGAACAGACATTTTAAATTTATTATACAATCATAAAGCTTTTCCTACTCCAAAGACAGTATTTATTTAAAAAATCTTTTGTAAGGAGAGAATATATTGAAGAGTAAAGTCATGAAGTTTTATTAAGCTACATATAACCAACTGATATGACATAACTAATTATAAAGGCATGACTGAGAACTGGCAATTTGTTTTGAGTAAGAACCTTTTGATAACTTGTTGCAAAATATAGTATAGTAAATTTAATTCCTTAAGAAATGTTTTCTATATTTTTTGGATAAAAATTCTTTTCAACTGACTTTGATACATTTTTACATAATTTACTAAAGAAAACACGTCAAATATAAAAGTGTACAGAAATGCTTAATTAACTTTATTCAGAGGGGAGTTTTTTAAAGTCACTTTCTAATGGTGCCTAGATAATGTTATAAATCAAAAGTGCCATTAAAAAGTATCTATGTGGATTCCTCAAAGTAACTGATCTTAAGATTTTTAAAAAAGCACAGGTTTCCAAAAACAGCAATTCTGATGCAATCTCTAGATCCTGTGATTTTGAAGCCATGAGAGACAATGGTTGGTTGGTCCATATATTATTCGATATACTCTGAATATTTTATGGACTGTGGGCCAAAAGCTGGTGCTCTAATTACATATGTATCTAACATCCAGCTGCCTGATAATTTCTGGGTTTGGATTACTGTGATATGCTACTACTTTAGCTGCTTCTGAAGCTGCTAATGCTCCAAGACAATTGTTGAAGAAGAAAAGTAAAGAAGGAGGAGGATGAGGAAGGGGAGGAAGATAATGACAGTGGTAATGAAGATACAATGAAATACAGCTACTCACTCTTCACACTGCATTCTGTAACTATTGGTGGTGATCAAAATTATGAAAACTATGTTAATGCGTAAAATATTGTATGCACATTTTGGAATTTCCTTCCCATCAATTTAAAACATCACTTGTTGATTGGTTAAATTAAGAAACTGGAGTTGACTCTCCCTCTCAAAAAAAGGAAGTAAATTTCAAGTAAAATTCAAAATATAAGCTAACTATATGAATGGTGACCTCCCAAACAAGGAAAAGTAATCTAACCATAATATATTTAGATTATTAGATTTAATAATATATATTAAATCCCATTGCCATTATTTGCACAAAATACCAGTTTCTGTAATGTACCATGTATACTGACACAAAAATTGACCTAGAAATTGAGGAGTCAATTAAGAAGGCCTATAATATTTGACAGTTTCTAAAACAAATATAGATAGATTTATATACAAAATTTACAAAATTTTGGCTCTCTTCTCATTACCTGACTTCATTCTTATCTGTCTACTAATTTTGTAAAGTTGGGCTTCAGATTTTCATCAGTCTCTGCTCTCTATAATTTACAAAGTCAAGTTCAATATATTTCAAATTATTTTAAACATTCAATTTATTTTAAATGTTATAAGTCATCTATATTTCATATATTTTACAGCACATGACATAAACATACCCATGGCACTGCATGCACCAATGACAACTGGTAAATTAAAAAATTTTTTACATGTACTTACTTGAAATAAAAGAATATGCCAAGCGAGATAAGCAGTGAAGCAATAGATAATCCATGTCCAATTATAGTCAGGTAGAACAAATTCAGTGCAGTCTATAATTTGTATGAATAAAAAAACAAGTAAGGGTCATATCAGTACTATAATCCTCCATGTGTATAAGCTCAAATCAATAGAATAAACTGTATTTTTAAAAACATGTGCTCTGTGGGGCGCCTGGGTGGCTCAGTGGGTTAAAGCCTCTGCCTTCAGCTCAGGTCATGATCTCAGGGTCCTGGGATCGAGCCCCGCATCGGGCTCTCTGCTCGGCGGGGAGCCTGCTTCCCCCCTCTCTCTGCCTACTTGTGATCTCTCTTCTGTCAAATAAATAAATAAAATCTTTAAAAAAAAAAATATGTGCTCTGATAGCCTTACCATCTAGCTTGGATTAGATATTTGAATACATCTGGAATGAAGACTATCTATGCAAATTTATCGAGTGACATTAAAATTTATAAATCGTATGCCCTTTTTATTTAAGAAATTAGAAGTCATATGATAGCAAGGAATAATTTTATTGATCTAGGTTGTATAATATATGAAACTAGCATTTTATGTTTTGAAAGATTGACAATGTTCACTCTATCACTTTGTGCACATTAAATCAAATGCTTGGTAGTTATTTTTGTGTGTTTTCTTTAGCTAAGCCTTTCTTTCTTACTGGGTTTTTCTTTTGCCTTTGACTATTTGAGACTCCAAGACAAATCTCAATATAGTAATTATAGGAGCCTCTGATCTAAAAGTACAAATATGTTCTTTTGCATATTTTTGACTTTTCCTCTGATTTTTATTTTTCTATATTCCATCTCTTTGTAACTTATCATCGTATTGTGTATTTTTATAATTCTCTTTAAACCTTTCTCTGAGTAAGCAAAGAATACATGATTTATAATTATAATAATAGCTGACAGTTATCAAATGCTTATTCTATGCCTGTAGTTTTATAAGGTTTTTCCTTGTATTAAGTCAATCCTTATGAAAACCTTGAGGGTTAGTTTACTGTTATCTTCATTTTATACACAAGGGAACTAGGGCAGAGAGAGGTTATAGTTTGCCCGAGGTCATCTAGCTGGTAAAGAGCAGGAACAGGAAGTCAGATTTCAGGACTCAAGTTTCAATCACTTACAAACTGCCTTTATGGTCCCCCATGTATAAATATATGCAGGCATTTTCTATCAAAGCTTAATTGTGACAAACTGTGACTAACCTTGACTTTAACGTATGTTGCTAAAAGTGGGAATGTGAGCGAGAATAACCTAGCAGCCAGTCGGAAGGACAGCCTTCTGCTGAGGGACAGAGAGAGCTGCTTAAACCCTGCTGGGCTTCCCTTGTTTACTTGAGCACAGTTCCTGAACTTAGTTCTCAAAATTCCCATACCAATGAAATGTTCCCTTTTCTTATACTTTTAAAGTATGTTTTCTTTGGGAAATTTGAAACTCCAAAACTGACACATTGACTTGTAAATACACTATTACCTAACAGGATTACTTCCTCAGCGGCATGACAGAATGAATGATTATTTCCACAAAGATTTTTCTCCATTGTTTTTCTCAAAGTATATTATGAAAAGGCTTTACAATAGAATGGAACGCAAAGTAGATTTTCTCCAATACAGTATCAGCAACTAACTTTTTAAACAGTGTGAAGTACGTTTCAGTATATACGTATTCCATACCTTCACTTTCTCGTGTGTGTTAATGTTACACTGGGTATAATTTGTCCATGTTCGGTTGCTTAATGGATGTCTAAACCAGTTTCCATCTTGGTCACAGATCTTTGTAACTTTTTCTTTATAATTAAAAAGAAAAGAAGTAAACAGTAATTTAGTTAACTTAGGGTTTATTTAATTTTATTTAATTAATTTAAGCAGATCCGTATATAAATTTCTGCTTTTACCTGATGGGTCGAAGTCCTGAAAGTAATCAGGGCAATGCTGTATTGACTCGGTTCCAGCGGCAACATCATTCCAGCATAACCACCCATCCCAGGTTCTGTTGCAGTAAATGCCTGAAGGGAAGAGTAAACATCAGCGATTGCTAGTGCTTCTAGTTATACCTGAAGACATAAAGTCTTACCAGTGGGTTAATACTGACGTGAAATATAGAACACCACCAACTGAAAATAAAGATGACATATAAAATCTATAGCTATTACTTAAATTTTTCACTAAGTAATTATTGGAAAAAACTGCTAAATTTGATTTAGAAATATCTATAAGAGCATACTTAAAAGTTTTTTTTTTTAAGATTTATTTATTTATTTGAGAGAGAGAGAGGGAGAGGTCAGAGGGAGAAGCAGACTCTGAGCAGAGAAGCCCGATGCGGGATTTGATCCAGGGACTCCAGGATCATGACCTGAGCCAAAGGCAGTTGCTTAACCAACTCAGCCACCCAGGCACCCCAAGAGTATATTTAAAAGCTTAACTTTAATTCCAATTCTCAAAGGTAGCTCTTCAGTCAATAAATCAAGTTGTCTTTGCTAGTTGTCTTTAACCATAAAGGTAGTAGTTACTTAGTGTCCCCACACTTAAAATTTTAAAAAAATATGGGAAATTGGAAAATGTGTTATCGTAGAAACTATGTTCTTAGAGCAAGGTGTTAGTATTTTCTGGAAAAAAAAATGAACACTCCAACATTTCCCATTTCACTACATTGACCTTAACAGATATTTAGACCCCTCTACGAAATTCTAGCTCTCATTTGCCTTCCTTTACTTTTCAAATGGAGTAGAATGTTTAACATTCTCACAATTTCCTTTTACCAACCTGAAAAGAAAGAACCTGTTACATGAAAAATATGTTTTTTTTAAAAGGCATAGAGAAATAAGATGACCAGCGTTCCAATGTTATAAGTCTATAATCAAAGAAAATAATTTTCCACCTTGTCAGGCAACCACTCATAGATAGAAGCCCGAATGTTGTATGAGATGTTTATTATTTTTAATAGATTTGTGCCACAATGTTAGAATGAATCTAATCTCCATGGGAGTAGGAAAAAAATTCTATTGGCCTGAAAGTAGAAATAATTCTGTATAAAACAAAACTCAGATCATCTCAATTTTTTCTCCTGTGATTTTTCAAACACTTATTTACATAGTCTGCATTCATACATTACTAAATAAAATACATTTTGTGGCCTATCAGAGAAGAATTCCCTGATAGAAAGCATCTCAAATAAGTCCTTATCACTGGTCCAAAAGATTCTATTTAATTAATGACAACACTGGTAGTATGATATATTTCAAGGTCCAGAAACTTCCAAACTGTGTTGTATGGCATTTGAGCGAGACAGGAGTCGGTATTCCATTAAAAGCGTTTCTATGGTCAAAAAACTTGGAAGCACAAAGTGAACATAATGACAGTTCTCTATTGCAAAACTTTCTACAGCATTTAAAATTACAAAGTGTGTTATGAGGCTCCAACAGGAAGACTGATTACTCAGTTATTCTAAAATTATTATATCACAAAATTATCTCATAAAGATATTCCTGTTGTTCAACAATTAGATTCAAAGCCTGCTTTTACATATATCTAAAGGGGTTAATTCAATCATTTTAAACTTACGATACCTAGATTTTAATGGAATAAGGTGAGAAGCCAGACAGATTATCACAGAATTTGTATACAATTCATGTACTTGATAATTTAATGCCTATTGATATAATACCAGATATTTTGTCATTGTGTATTTCAAAGATATTTTTAACTGAATGTATTTCTCATAATAAAAATGTTTGGATAGATATATCTAAATACTTCTCCAAAGATAAGCAAATTATATTGTTTAGTTAGATTCTTCATTAAGAAGAATTGTTCATTAAGATTCTAAAAGTTGCCCAGTGTGGGAAAATCACGTTTTTCCTCACAAGCAAGTTCTTTTTGTCGGTTACAAATATTAATAATACACTACTTTTAATAATGCACTACTTTTAACATTTTGTTTCTATAAGAAACATTATATTATAATATAACCATCAAATATTTTTCCAAAAATTTTAAGATATTTGTTTCCACTGATAATTTTAGAAATATCCAAAGTCTTTACATTTTGGTATGTTTCGTTGGGAGTTTTGCATTTCATATTTTGAAGATATACCCTGTTTTTAGGATTGCCAGATAAAATATAGGGCCTGGTTTTGGTTTTGATTTTTTATTTTGTTTTTGTTAAATTTGGCAACTCTATTTGTGCAACTCATCTGTGTATCTTCAGAATCAAGGCAGACATCTGGCATTTAGCAGTCCCTCCGTAATATTACAAAAATATCTAAAGAATATCTTAATAGAAACAGAAGCACTTATATTTCATTAGCATTGCTACCAAATGTATTATGCAAAGCACATGTTATACAAAAAAATTATAATTTTATTGTGCAAACTCCTATCAAGCAGCTTGTGAAAAAAAGAAATACAACTTACATAAACTGAAGATCAACAGCCACTGATTTAATTCAAGATGCACATTTGATATTTTAAATATCTTTGTACCATAAAAACCGTTACTAAAAATATTCCTGTTACACATATTTCTTAGTAGAATTTTTCGAAAGAAGCAAGATAAATTATGTCATAAAATGTTCATATATAATTAAGAATGCACACATGCCAGGAAAGCTAACAACTAATCCATTTTTAGTAAGGGACCTAAGGAACCCATAAATGATGTAATGGAGTAGTTTTCTTTTAAAAATATATCAAATGCATTTAAAATTAAAAATTTTATCATGTTTACCTTCTGTTTGTTGAATAGGGTCTTGCATAATTTTTTGGTAACATTCATATTGAGCTGTCATGATTTTATTTCTAGTATAGACACCAAACTGACTTAAGCCATCAGT
The DNA here is from genome assembly GCA_028534135.1 of Potos flavus. NCBI lineage: Eukaryota > Metazoa > Chordata > Mammalia > Carnivora > Procyonidae > Potos > Potos flavus. The sequence goes on from CM052883.1 coordinate 131,569,263, forward strand.
GTTCTCTTCTGATTCTGCTATGTCAAGAATCTAGGGGATTAAAAAAAACAAAAAAGCAAAAAAAAACTTCAGAATTGTGAGAATGTCTGTCACAGGCAGTCTGTCACAGTGGAAAACAGTCACTGCAGTGATATGCTACATGGTCATCTGGCCCTGGGGGGGAAATCCCTGATCTGAAGTGTTTGCCAATTTTCATGGTTTAAATATCCCCACCATGTTTAATTTCAGGTGCCCCCAAACAGCTGCCAATGGCAGCTCTGGGAAGTATAGTCTATAGGCGGTTCTCAGAAGCCTGTGGGAGCTGGCTCTAAGACATGTGTTCTGGAATACAGACAGAGCTGTAGTCAAAGTCCACCTGTACTTTTTCACCTGCTCTGTGAATGTAGGCAAGATATTTAAGGCCCCTAAGCCTCTGCTTTCTTATCGTCAAATGGAATAAAATAGTATTGGGATAACAGAGGGGAAGTATCCGATGCATGACAAATATTCAAAATTGTCATTTTTATCATCATATTTTGATAATCACAATATTGAGAATATTCATTTATGGTGTGGGTAAATAGAATTTTCATTGTCTACACATCAATAAATGTTTTTGGACAAGGTATATATTTATGATATTCCAATTTTGTAGCACTATTTTAAGCTTGCTTTGGTTTTAATATCTACATGACTTGTTTCTGTTTTGTAATGTGAAGCCTGTATAACATATCTTCAACCTTGTTTCTTCTTCACTTTTCCATTATTTCTACTAATTTCCATAAGCAGTAATTTTCTACTTTTATTTCGTCACCTTTTTCTTTTCTTTTATTTAAATTCAACTAGCCAACATATAGTACGTCTTTCGTTTTTGATGTAGTGTTCATTGATTCATTAGTTGCATGTAACACCCAGGGTTCATCATATCACATGACCTCCTTAATGAACATCACCCAGTTACCCTGTCCCCCCACTCACCTCCCCTCCAGCAACCCTCAGTTTGTTTCCCAGACTCTCTCTCTGATTTCTTCACATTCAGTTTTCCCTCCCTTCCCCTATGATCCTCTGCCATATTCCTTATATTCCACATAATAGTAAAACCATATGATAATTGTCTGTCTCTTATTGACTTATTTCATTTAGCATAATACCCTTGAGGTCCATCCACATCGATGTAAATGGTGGATATTCATCCTTTCTGATGGCTGAGTAATATTCCATTGTATATATGAACCATATCTTCTTTATCCATTCATCTGTCGAAGGACATCTCGGCTCCTTCTACAGTTTGGCTATTGTGTACATTGCTGCTATGAACATTGGGATTCAGGTACACTTTCTTTTCACTACATCTGTATCTTTGGGGTAAATACCCAATAGTGCAATTGCTGAGTCATAGGCTAGCTCTATTTTTAACTTTTTCAGGAACCTCCATACTGTTCTCCAGAGTGGCTGTACTGGCTTGCATTCCCACCAACAGTGTAAGAGGGTTCTCCTTTCTCCACATCCTTGACAACAGTTGTTATTGCCTGTCTTGTTCATTTTAGCCATTCTAACTGGTATAAGGTGGTATCTTATTGTGGTTTTGATTTGTATTTCCCTTGTCCCCTTATTCTTGATTCTCCGGTCTCTAGCCCAAATTTGTATTTAATGAAGTTTAAATAGTAATATTCCCTCAGTGTGTGGCACCAGTCAATTTCACTATCGCCTGCCCACCATTTAACATACACTCTCTCTCTCTCATTCTTTGATTAGTCTTAATTTCCTAATAAAGATTTATGCAGCAGTTTGCTGCACAAGCAATAAATATAAATTTACATCATCAAGAAAATTAATATTTTTCTCCTGTTCTCAGGAAGTTTATGGAATTGCATAAAACCAATATCATTTTTATTCTTAAAAACTCAGATTTGCATGCTATCTGAATTCAAGAAAAATGGTCACAATCCTTAAATTACAATAATCAGATTGGTAATCTGATACAGAATTACCTGCAGGCAACCAAAGTTGGCAGGTGCAGCTCATTGGCACGCTCAGTGGAGGAAGCGAGCTGAAGAAACAGGAGTCCTGCTTCTTGAATTCTAGTCTATTTACCTAAGATAACATCTAAGAAGTGCAGGATTTGGACTGCTCCTAGACTGGAGAATGTTTTCAAATACAAATGCTGACAGGAATGTAGTCTCGCTTTTTTCTGTTTAGGTTTTCTATATTTTTCTTGAGTATCTTTGTTTGAATCTTTTGTGGGGTTTGCTTGAAAACACCACATGAAAATTATTTGCTGGCACAAAATTAGATGAGATTACATCTCTGTTTCTAATACATATAATGAGATAAGAGTACTATCACTCTCTTCATGTGGGACAGAGAAAAATATAAACAAAATATTTCTGTAAATAAAGATAACATAATATGTATAAGGACTATGACCCCTCCAGGACAGCAGTAGGTTTGTAGTTGTTCTTAGTCTACCCTCCACCTCTAGCCTCGCACTCCCCACAGATGCCTGCAGGGGCATACTTGAGTGCAGACACTCACAGACACACCTGCCCCAAGCTTAGCATCAATGCCTGTCAGGAGACAGATAATACTTATTTGAATGAATGGATAAGGAAACTAATTTAAAAACAGTGCATGGTTTCGATGAATACAAACCAATCCATTGGCAGAATGAGAGAAAAACCAACAGGTTAGAATCTGCTATTAAAATAGATCTAACTCAGAATCAACAGGTCTGGCTGAAAATATTTTAGCTACTATGTATGACTACACTATAGAGCCATTTCATTTTTCTTTCAAACTCTGATAATTTCCTTCGTCTGGTGTCTTTTACATTTTAACATTGACCTTCCTCACTTTGCCTCCCCACTCCCACCGCCTCACCATCCCATAGTGCCTCCCATTGAATTAAACCTGAATGTGTACACTGAAAGAAAATAAAATATTGCTTTGTTGATAAAAAATGTACTTAATTTATGCATCAAATAACTGCATGTCATTCTGTTGTTATTAACTCTTATTAATTAAAGGTATATTGGAAGTTAAAACAAATAATCATAAATAAGGAGTTATATTAGAGGAATTTATACTTACCATGAAAAAAGGCAAGACTAGCAGTAAATACAGGATATACTTTTTCTCCATCATTGAAGCCAAAATGAAATATGCTATACAATATAAATCAAACTGCAAATAAGATGAAAGAAATATAATTAATCAATATTTATGAAATATAGGTGGTACTCAATGATAAATTTTTTAAAACTGTATAATAATTTCGCTTTAAGGATTTGATTAATAGTTTTATGTATTACAAATATTAAGAGCATTGGATGCTTGGTTGGCTCAGTCAGTTAAGCATCTGCTTTCAGATTAGGTCATGATCCCAGGGTCCTCAGATCCAGCCCCTCATCAGGTTCCCCTTTGCCCCTCCCCCGTTTGTGTTCTCTCTCTCACTCAAATGAAAAAATAAAATCTTAAAAAAAAAAACGAATGTTAAGAGCATTATGGTTTAAAGTACTAAAGAGCCTAAATACATTTTGGTCTTACAAACAGAAAAGCTTCTTACATACATATTTTTAAATAATTAGAAAACATTTTGCTTTCTTTACCTTTACCAAAATTGGAATAAAATGATTAAAGTATCAAAATAAAGAGCTTCACAAGAATATAAAAGCATAAATTTTGATAACATAATTTACCATATTGCTCATCTTTATTTCTTATAAATATTAATCTCGTTTTTAATTTTCTGACTCTTCAATAATTTAAGGGGGAAAATTGTTAATCAGGCGAATTTCTTGAGAATTAACAACCATGTATCATAAAAATGGCCTCATAACTTAATAGAAATTCATCATTTAATCAGGAAATAAAAGATTCCCTAAGTCATCTATGTTATTAAAATAAGGTTACAGGAAATGGGCAATACCACATGAAGTATTTCTGTTAAATATTTCTGATAGTAGATACAATTCTGAGCTAATGAAAATGGCCTCTAAAATAATACCCCTAATTCTTAATTCTTAGAGACAAACATTGCTGGGCTTGCTTACTCACTATAAGGCCCGTGAGCAACCTACTTTGACAGTATTTTTATGAGATATAAATTGTCATGATATAGTCAAAATATTTATTTAACTGAATGTATAAGCAGTATTTTTCAAGACAAGGGAAATTTAAAAATTCCAATCAATAGATATTTGTCATGATTTTTATTACAGGGCCAATGCTAGAGTAAAACTTACAAAAATCATTTCCATGTATTATACTTATTATTTTTATTATCACATGCAACGAAACACACCAATTTCTAGAGCATAGAATCTATGTCATTGTTTGCCCTCACCAATTACTCACCTAGACACAGCTTTTCTTTTTAACTGTAGCAATCTTCCAAATAATGTTTTCTCTTCTATCAGCTATACTGGGTTTTTATTATTAGTTGATCTAAAAAAAATAACCAAAAAATCAGGAGGCACAGTATTAATTTTAGATATTAAAAAACATGTAACAGAAGGAAAATAATGAATCAAAGTTTTTGCAATTTAGTAATTAATGCATTGATATTTTAGTTTTTATTACATTTTACCATGAGAAAATCTAATTTTCCAATACTTACATACACAATTGTCTCCAGACTCAAATCACATTTTCCCTTGGATCATATTGGACATTGTCTTGAAGAATTTCTTAAATCCAAGGGTCATGACCTGAAATATTGATTGATGTAATAATTTAATGTTATTTCAAGAAGCCAACAAAATTTCCATGGTAAATTGAACTTTTTAAAGAAAATACCACTATTAAAATATTTTTATTAAGCTATTCCAATTTTTAAAAATCTCTTTTGCTTACAATATATTTGAACTTTTTCACAAATATTTGTTGTTTTCTATTATATGGAGAAACTTAAATTAATTTCCATTCATTCAAGATGGATAAGATACTGAAATTTTAAATTAAACTACAGTTTAATTTTCCTTTGAATGACTTTCTTTAATAATGTCTTAGAATGTGTTAATAGTCTTAGTTATATATATCCATTTCCCTTGCTGATATGGTTTCTCAAAGCCGGAAACCATATCTGATTGATCTATGTATCTTTGGTGACTGGCAGTTAATTTACATTTGCTGTGTAAATGAATGAGTAAATGAATGAAAAAGGTAAACCAATAAACTACTGTAGGATTTTAAACTTACAATCAAGAAAAATAATCATAAATATTAAATAACTGCCATTTCTTCTATTAGAAGGCTTTTGATAGCGTTGGAATCTATACTGGCAATAAAAATTAGAGGAAAAAAGTTCTTGTATCAGCATTTTTACTTTCTTAAAAAATAATGTCCTGAAAACTTTATTTTTCAAGTTCTGTGATTATTTGGGTATTGATTAACAGTAGTTTACAGACTTTGCAAGTCTTTATAAAGGTTAAACCAAACTTAAACATTGGTAGTTCACATTTCTCTGTATTAAATATATGTAATCCAGAAATATACCAATAAGAATGTAAAAAAATATTATTCTATTTGGAAATCAGATGCGTTTTTTTATGAAACAATGCTTTGATGATTTACACATGAGTCAAGATTAAACTAACTATAATATGGACCTAGGCTCGAAAAAGTGCTTCAAAAACATGTTTGGAGTCTTACCAAACCCAGTATATTTGAAAAACATTTCACCCAACACTAGCAGTTATTTGCATTGCTTATCTAATCAGAGGCTTCAAAATCAGAGTTCCAAAAAGTATGTTAGTGAAATACCTTTTAGTGTTTACTAGATTATCCTGGCACCCGCAATTTAAGAAGACTTTATTCATTTCACGAAATATTTACCAATGCAAATATTCTGCTTTCATAGCTTCTTTCTTTACCCTATCTCTTAGTGATCTGGAAAATGTATTACCAGTAACAAGGTTGTTTTTTTCAATGTGTAAACTTGTAGCACTCCTAATCAAGGGGCAGGTCTATAGCCCTGATTTTATCAAGGATGCAGCAGCAAGTTTGGGTGGCAGTTTTTCAAACACATGGTGGACACCTGCACTCTCCATAAAGTCTAACAATGACCATTTTATGTGGTGATCCAGGTCATTTGAGTCATCCACTTGACAAAGGACCTACCAAATTTTCTTGCCAGCAGACACATGTGGTGAGTGGCAGTTACGGAGAAATTACCACTTTCACCAAACGTTCTCAAAGTCAATAATGGAGGGCTCATGATTGGACATGTAGATAACACCACTGAAGATACATCTGAAGGTCAGTTTAGACTGTGTCTCATACTGGTAGATGTAAGGGCATGATCGTTATCAGAGTATGTTTAATTGTATCCTCAGTTTAGCTCAGTGGTTCTTTGCATGCTACCTCTAATATGTTCATTCAGCAAGTGGTTCGTTCTTCTATATTTAGCTTATTCCAAATTTATCTTTGCTAAAATATGTTTGATATTAACTGACTAAAGCTGTTAGGCAAATCACTGTAAATGTCTTTCAGATCTTGTTAAATTATTTACTGACAACTGAGTTGCATGTTGCCTTGTGAGATATAGTAGTTCCCATTCAATTCTAAAGAGAGATAAAGTAGGCAATGGAAGGGTCAAGTTAAATGACTAAATCTGCCAGTGGGTTTTTCCAAGTGTCCTTAGGTTTGTTTAGTAGGAAAAGGGCTTATTCAAAACTAAGAAAGCTCTAACTTAAACTCTTGAGTGAATTTGTAATCATAATGGTACTAATAGTACTTACTGGCATTTTCTCTAACTGCTAGCCTCATGGATCCTATCAGTACTGTTTTTTCACTTCTCAAAATGAAACAAAGTGGAAGATTTGGTTCTATTACTAGAAACAAAATTTTCTTTACCATACACATGGAATAAAATACTAGTTTATTTCTAAATGGTCTTCATTCTTCTTGTCCAAAGAATCACCAACATAAAGTAAAAATGATTTATTTCATCATAGAACTTTGAAGATGAAGGATATTGTAAAACCTCAAAGAACGTTTGAAATACAGCTTCCTAGTCACTCAGGACTTTATGTAATCTCATTCTGGTTTCATTTCCTAAAATTACCCTTGATCTATACTACAAGACATTTTTCGTGGGTCTACATTTCCAAGTCCAAAACTTTTAACCAATCTTTTTTGCTTAATTCAGTGTAAAAGCATGTTTTATTCTGCATAAAAAATTGTAAATCAGTGTGACTTGGTCAATACTAAATTATCAGAACACAAAAAACTAAGTCCTACAAATGCATAGCAGTGCATTGCAAATCTGCTTCTTATTTTCTCAAAATTTTATTATTCCTATACATAGTTTTCATTAATGTGTTTTTCTTTATAACAGTTTAGTTTTAGTTGAGTTACCTAACCCTGATACTAAAAGTATATGTTCACTCTAAGATTAAGGAAAAAAAAAATTTTTTTAACTTCCACTCCTCCATTTCCAAAATAACTTGGATTTCTTTGGGCCCTGTGCCATATTTTCTTCTCCCCTTACTTATCCAGTCACTATAAAATGGGCTAACAGAAGCACGTATTTCATGTACCTCATTTGCCATGAAGTGTCCTGAACCTTTGTGTGAGCAAAGTGAGGCTTTTCTGTTTAGTACATGCCTTTCCCTCATGGCATATTCAACATGCTACATTTCTTTTCTTAAAATTTCAATTCAATTAATTAACATATAATGTAGCACCCAGTGACCCCATGCCCCACACCCATCCCCTCCCACAATCCTCAGTTGGTTTCCTATGATTAGGAGTCCCTTATGGTTCATACTACCTTTCTGAATCAAAATAGGGAATAAGCACTCTTCTCCAAACCGTTTTTCACCCTTGGATGGCAAATGGAAATTTCTGTCATTCCACACTGTGTTAGAGATTGTACCACTGAGTAAAAATGTCAAAAGTACAAGATCTGCGTTACCTTTTATTTTCTCCTCACTGCCTTTTTTTTTTTTTTTTTTTTTTTTTTTTGGTCAAAACCTAAGTCTTTCTGCTAGACTTATTCTTGCAAATTACTGTCTTTACTTCCAATAAAATCTTTAAGAAATACATACAGTATAAGGTTTTAACTCCCTACCCCATCCTGACCTGTATTAACACTTTCAATACATGAAGCAGTAAGAAATTAAAATATAAGGACTTCTTCTTCCTAAATATCTGTTAACTGATGTAAGAAACTCAAATATAAGGTTTTTTTTTTTAGAAAGTAATATCACTCGGGGCTCCCATAATTTTTAGACTGTTGAATGAACAGGTACCAAATCACTATTATAGCATAAACCAGTGTTCCTCAAACTGTGGGTTCATGGATCACCTGCATCAGAATCACTACTAGAACTTTGCTGACCATGTTAGAAGTTCTAGGCCCCACAACAGTCCCTCTGAATCATAATCTTTGGGAAAGAACTGGGAATCTGCATTTTTAGTAAGACTTTATGGAAATTCTTGGCCTGAAATTTTGGGAAGCACAACATGAATACAACAGCCTCATTGGACCATGCTAAAACCTGGACACATTCATATTACTCTGTCTCTAGGTACTGCCAGACTATTTTATTTTTTTCAAAGATTTATTTACTTTTTTTTGAGAGAGAGGTGGGAAGGGGCAGAGGGAGAGGGAGAGAGAGAATCCTCAAGTAGACTCCCCGCTGAGTACAGAACCTAACATGGGGCTGGATCCCAGGAACCCTGAGATGGTGACCTGACCTGAAATAAGGATTTGGTTGCTTAATGCACTGAGCGACCCAGGTGTCCCTGCCAGACTATTTTAAAAATAACTACTAAGGGGGCACCTGGCTGGCCCAGTTGGAGGAGCATGTGACTCTTGATCTAAAAGTCATGAGTTCAAAACCCACATTGGAAGTAGAACTTACTACAGGAAAACAAAACAAAACAAAAAAACCCTCTCAAATATAAATCAAGCAAAATATTCTGCCATGTTCCCAGGAACAATAAATGTCTCAGAACTCCCAGAGCGAATTATTTGAATATCTATTTTAAATCTATTTTAAAATGTATCCTTTAGGGCATCTGGGTGGCTCAGTTGGTTAGGCAACTGCCTTCGGCTCAGGTCATGATCCCAGAGTCCTGAAATCAAGCCCCACATCGGGCTCCTCCTGCTCTGCGGGGAGCCTGCTTCTTCCTCTGCCTGCCACTCCCCCTGCTTATGCTCTCTCTCTCTCTCTCTCTCTCTGACAAATAAATAAATAAAATCTTTAAAAATAAATAAATAAAATGTATCCTTTAATGTTGTAATTCTTTTTTTGTGTGTTTGTTTATGCCACTAGATTGTGAGCACTGTAAAAATAGGGCATGCATTGTATCTACCTCCATAACTCCAAACCCTAGGCATAAAAAGAATAAATAGAAAGTGTGTTTTGAATGAATTACATACAAAATGAATTTAATTAAGTTGAAGAAACTGGTGTTTGGGGGTGCTCTTAGCCCTTGAAGCACATTATCATTTATGACACCTTAAAAAAAAGTCATTGACTGGATTCTACTCCAAGAAATTTGGATTCAGTTCATCTCGATTGGGGTCTAGAGAGAAGCATTTTTTTCAAGTTTCTAAGGTGATTCTAGTATACAGCTAGAGTTCAGAACCAATAGTACAGATAGAAGAATTCTGTGGTAAGCAGAATAATAAGCCCCCAAGTATTTCCATGCCCTAATCCCCAGAATCTGTCATTTCAAGGTTATGGACCTTAAAATAGGAAGATTACCCTAGATTAGCATGAAGTATACTGGTAGGTTAAATTAATCATTTGAGCCCTTCAGAGTAGAAGAGTAAGGTTGAATAGTCAGCCACAGAGATGCAACAGAAGAAAAGGAAGCAGAAGAGATATGCACGGTTGACGGCTTTGCCAGGGAGACCATGTACAAGGACCGGAAAGAAGCCTCTAGGAGATAAAGGTGGCTCTCAAATTAATAGCCAGCAAGGAAATGGGGACCTCAGCTCTACAGCCTCAAGGAATTGAGTTCTGCCAACAACCTGAATGAATCAGGAAGTAAATTTTCTCCCAGAGCCCCAGAAGAGAATTCCTTGATTTTGGCCTTGTAAGATTTGCAGTAGATAAACTAGCCAAGCCCACAGGACTCCTGACCTAGGGAGCTGTGACATAATAAATGTGTGCTGTTTTAAGCTACTGCATTTGTGGCAATTTGTTATAGCCGTAATAGAAAACTAACTGCAAATCTTCACCTGATCAAAAATGACATTTTCCTATCAAATATCAAAAAATGACATGGCTTCGCAACTGGCCAGTCATTCCTCCCAACTTTAGAATACATTTATCATGGTGCAAGGCAATCACATTAGCTGCAGAATTTCTTTCAGCTGTTCCTAAATTGTTATGTGATTTTAAGAAAATCATTTCAACTCTTTTCTGCTTGGCTTACTCAACTAGAAAATGAGTACTTAATTTTCAGCTCCCTTTGCTATATTGCATGCTTACTGAAAGATAGGTGCTGGAGTCAGAGAGGCAGAGCTTCAAACTCCAGTTCTTATAACACTTAAACTCACTATTTCCTGACAGGGAAAGGAATACACAAATAGTGGCTTGATCAATGTTGCCGAGGATTTTTATCATAATTCGTCTTGTCAGGTTGTTTTAAGTGTTAAATTACATGATAGATATAAGGAATTTATAACAAACACCCAATAAGGATTAGCTGTTGTTATGATATTTATTATTCTATAACTTTAATTAGTCATGGCAATGTTAATCTCATACCTCATATCTCATACATATCTTAGTGACTTGGCCAAGGGCATACAGATGCTTAGGGCTGACCCCAACCTAAAAATGTAGATTCTCCGATTCTAAATCTAAAGCCCTTTGCCCAGATTATACTGACTCAGAGAATTGAGTCATTTTTTGGATAATTAAGATTTAGAAAGTAGTGCAGGATACATTTCTGTTTTGCTTATTCAGTTATTTTGCCTAACATCCAATTTGCACGTTTCATTTTACTTTCATTTATCAAACACATTTTTATGTTTTCTCATGCAATTTCTTCTTTTGATTCCTTTCCTTAGTAAAGTTAGGATATTTTACTTTTTTTAAACTTACACTAGTAAACAGCTTCACAACTCAGATTTGCCATTCTGGTAAGGTACCAAGATAAAAACCACATGCATTTTAATTTAAGAAATACTTCTGGAAATTCAATTAGTCATCTTACCCTATTTTTTGAGCATCTACTTTCACCTACTTGTGTAGGGAGATGGAAGTGAATATAAGTTAAGATTCCTCAACAAAAATATTTATCAAGTTAGAGAACGATAATCTTATTTTAGTAGTTTAGTTCATTACTTTTAAATAGAGTCCATAGGACTCATTCAGAAGGTTCTAAAGAGGGATGATTTCACCAACATTTAAGATAGGAAGTTAGTCCTGGTGCTCAGCCAATATGAGCCGTTCAATGAGCTTGAGCAAGTAACATACCTTCCCAGGTATCTCATTTATAAAATGAAAGAATAGAATAAGGTTATTTAAGCCTTGGGTAAGGGTTCAAAATTTATGTAAAAGGAAGGAGGAACAGTTTGTTCAAACTAACCTAAATCCAAAATATCCTTGAAACCACGCCTTTCTGAGACTGTTTTTTCTGGCTCAGGAACACCTTCCCTAGGTCTCCTCCTTCTAATTGCCCAAAGGACTTTGAGTTTGAATCCAAGACAGTGGAACGTAGACCCATGGTTTTTTCTTTTGCTACTTGAGAATTCAGGAAAAGTTATCTAGGCCAAAAGAAATCACATCTTGATTTCACCTCTTCATATAATGCCTCTTTTTAGAGCAATTCTTACTTTTGAAAGGCTGTTTGGGGTAAGTCTAGTTCTCTCTTCTCCACTGCAAAAAACTGAAATTAGAAAAGCAAACATACTTCTTCATAAGCCCCTTTGCCAGACTTCTTCAGAATGGGATCTGATTAATTCATCTAGGCCAAGGTATACTTATTGTCATCAACATTATAATAGCCTAAATGCTCCTGGGACTGGAAGCCAACTATTTATGAATTTGGGATACATTGGGTTTTCATATTTTTGCATTTAACAGGAAATGAAATAGGTAAAAAAAATTTATACAGCTCCAAAATTTATAGGACATGTTAAGGAATGATTCAACAATGCATAAACTCAACAAGGTAATCAATGAAATAGCAAGAAAGATTATTACATTTAATTCATCAAAATCTTATGAATGACCTAGCATATAAAAGCACACCTAAAAGCCAATTTAAACAAGTCAATAAAAACCTCCAGAAACTATTTATTTTTAAGAGACCTCTGAGTTTAACTACAACTATTAAATTCCACATGCTAAGAAAATATATATTCTAAATATTGCCCTACTGACCAATGATACAATTTCCCTTTTCCAGGGAGACAGTAAAATAGATAAAGTAATATCCACCTGATATTTAATAATTAGCCTAGTAGAGGGACAACTGTAATAAGTAGAGACAGGAGTTGTACTAGTTACAAATGCTGATTTGAAAACTCAACCCAACCTCACACTTTCAAGTTAAAATAGCTCCTACACCAGAAGGCTATTGTGAAAATAAAATGAGATAATGTACATAGACTTTTTAGAACTTAGTAAAGTTAGCTATTATTGTTATTACTGTTATTATTATTATATCACATTAAAATTTTTAGAAACATAACCAAGATTATACACGTTTTTGAGTTATTTGCCATAATTTCTGTAGCATTGTAAATGAAAACTTACCCTATATTTCAAGGGGTGGTCATATACATTGTGAGTTTATCTTCTTTAGATATAATATGTTTGGTTTTTATTCTGTCATTTAAGTCAGTTATGAAAATATCAAATAAAGTGAATGGTAACAAGTATATTCCCAAATATGATGTCCATTTAGTTGCCATAACTGCATATTTCCTAATATTGAATTTATATAAACTAAAGCTCTAGAAAATTGTTTGTATATATTATAATCAAATAGTCACGTCTTAAAGACTATAACATGCTAATCCAATTAAAAACAAGTTATAAAATCTCCCAAATTTGAATTTAATTTTAGGTTGACTATAATAGCCTTTACTGATACTGTATTGGAACCAAAAAAAATATATTGACTCTATGCTTACTTGCTTATCTAATGAACATTCCAGGTTGAATAGCTGAATAGCCATTAAAGACAGATAAAATTGTGATTAAATTTGGGACTTCATTTTACACTCTGAAGTATGTACTCATGGGAATAATTTTCCCATTGTGGGCATGATTAGCCATTTTCCGGTGATTTTGGTCACCTTCTTTTTATTTGAAAGAGGCAAGTGGCCAAATCTCAGCCCAATTAGTAAAAGGTGGGAGGGAGACTGAAAAAAATGCTTTGTACTTGATGGAAACACTCTCCCTCCAGGAGATCTAATATGGAAAGAATTGCTTGCTCAAAGAGCATAGAAACAAAACATATATTTCCAGCTCTTTGGACTAAGAGTTTTACACCTATTTCCCTTTCACAAAGTTAAGAGTCAAACTCTATGTGAAAACATGTTTTCCTCCAAAGGCAGTAAAATCAGAAAACATATAATTCTCCTGGAATTTTGATTTAACATAATAGCTCATCATTAACACTGTATTTCTGTTATTTGGGGCCTTCAATTTTTCTTAAAAAAAATTTATACAGTACCTCCTAGCATATCTCAGCATTTGGGAAGTACAAGAACTCTGATGATACTGTCGATACGCACAATTTCTTTTTTTCCCTGATAAAATAAACCCCTCTTTCCAGTAGAGAATCTAGTCCCTCTGGTTTGAGTCTGTCCTCCTGGACACAGAGGTAGGAAGTCACTGAAATCTGGTCAGATTAGCGTAATCCTCTGATACTGGTTTGTTTAGGCATGGAAACATGGTTAAGCTACATCAGTAGTATTCTCTCTAGGACTTTTCTATTAGCGTTATCAGTGAAGATTTCCACTTTCTGGAGGTTGCAAAGCAAGTAGGAGAAGGTATATCCTAATCCATCCTTCCTACCAAAAAAATATTGTAAAATATGAAGCCAATCAGAGCTAGGGATTGGTAGAGAATCGATGACATTATCAGAGCCTTTGAATCTGGCCACATCTAAAATAAGCTATAATGGACTTCCTCATCAATGTAGCCAGTAAGTTATATTTTATGTCTAAACAGGATTGATTTGGAATTTTGTCTCCAAAACATTTGCAACCAAAACATTTTTAACATTTTTAGAAATTCTGGTGTAGTGGAAAGATTAATAAGACTCCATTTTGCATTTTACCTAGCTTACAGAGACTGAATATTCTCAGGTTAGTGACTTTGCTAGGCCTCAGTTTCCTGACCTGTAAAATAAGATGACTGAAAGCTTTTCTCCATTGTAATCTAAATATCTACAGATTATTTTCCTCTTCACCAAAGCAAGACATCGTTATTCATTCCCAAAGCATATCAGAAGCCCAGCCAATAGGAGTTCAGAAGCTTTTCTCCCCAAGTATATCTATGAAGTGATTGCTTTTTTTTAAAATCTGAAATAGACTTGGCAGTATATGCTCTTGGATAGCCCATAACTAGTATGTGCCTGTAGCAAGATATTTATAGCTTGCTCAAAAAATAACAAGACACGTGGGTGGCTCAGTCAGTTAAGTGTCTGCCTTGAGCTCAGGTCATGATCCTGGGGTCCCAGGATCGAGTCCCACATCAGGCTCTTGCTCAGCGGAGACCCTGCTTCTCCCTCAGCCTGCTGCTCCCCCGGCTTGTGCTGTCGCTCTCTGACAACTAAATAAAAAAAAAAAATCTTTATTAAAAATAAAAAATAAATGCAACTCTTATATGAAAATGTATGAATAAATTTTTGTGACCTTGGGTTAGGCAATATGTTTTTAGATATGATTTAGATAGATAGCACAAGTAACAAAAAAAATAGATGTTGGACTACATCAATATTAGAAACTTTTGTGAAGAAATGATAGCATCAAGAAAATGAAGAGACAAATCACAGATTAGGAGAAAAGATTTAAAAGTCACATATTTGATAAAGGACTTATATCTAGAATATACAAAGAACTTTTATTATTCAATAATAAAAAGAAGAACAACCCAATTAAAAAATGGGCAAAGGATCTGAATAGACATTTCTCTGCATAAGACATACAAATGACCAACAAGTATATGAAAAACATGTTCAACATCGTTAGTTATGGGGAAGTGCAACTCAAAACCACAATGATACTACTTCATACCCAGTAGGATAGCTATAATAAAAAGGTGGAGAATTGTAAGTATAGGAAAGATAAAGATAAATTGTAACTTTTACATTGCTGGTAGGAGTGTAAAATGATGTAGTATTCACTTTGGAAAACAGTTCTTCAAAATGTTAAACATAGAATTACCATAAGACCCTGAAATTCTCCATATATATATGTATATATGGAGATATATATATATATATGTATATATATGTGTATATATATATATATCTGACAGAAATGAAAACATATGTCCAAAAAACCCTTATACATGAATATTCATAGTAGTATTAATTTTAATAGCTGAAAAATGGTAACAACTCAAATGTCCATCAATTAATGGATGGATAAACAAAATGTGATATATCCATACTATGGATAGTATTTGGCAATAAAAAGAAAGGAGTAGTAATACAACATGGATAAACCTTGTAAACATTACACTAAATAAAAGAAGCCAATCACAGAAGACACATATTGATTCTATTTATATGAAATGTTCAGCATAGGCAAATCTATAGAGAGCGAGCCCAGATTAGTGGTTGCATGGGGCTGAGGGAGAGTGATGATGGGGACTGATTGCTAATGAGTACAGGTATCCTTTCTAGGGTGATAAAAATGTCCTAAAATTAGATTGTGATGATAGTTGCATAGTCCTGTGAGTATACTAAAATCACTGAACTATACGCTTTATTTTTTATTATTTTATTTTTTCAGTGTTCCAAGATTCATTGTTTATGCACCACACCCAGTGCTCCATGCAATACGTGCCCTCCTTAATACCCACCACCAGGCTCGCCCATCCCCCCACCCCCTCCCTTCCAAAACCCTCAGTTTGTTTCTCAGAGTCCACAGTCTGTCATGCTTTGTCTCCCGCTCCGCTCCGATTTCCCCCAATTCACTTTTCCTTTCCTTCTCCTAATGTCCTCCATGTTACTCCTTATGCTCCACAAGTAAGTAAAACCATATGAACTATACACTTTCAATTGGTGGATTATATGGCACATGATTTGTATGTTAATAAAGCTGTTTTTTAAAAAGTAAATGCAAGGAAAAAAAGTATGTGTATATAAGGGAAGATTTGTGCTGAGCAGAACATCTGGTTTCCTCTCTCTTCTTTGCCAAGAGATAATGTTCACACTGTGAAACAAAACACAATGAGCAAAAACCTGCCTAATTTACAGAGCATCCCATGGATGTAAACTCTGCCTTCAATTTGATGCATTAGCTCTATTTTACATGTTTAGAACTGTTTATTTATAAGGAAAAGTACATTTTCCTTGAAATTTGCTTTCAGAAACTACTTTTCAGCTCATACACAAAAATATTATATTTCTTTTGAGATAAAAATTTTAGTTTATAAAAAATAACTATTATACATAATTGAGGCAAAACTATTGTGATAAACTTAGAAAATATTCCTTAGGTTTAAAGAATTTATAGTTGTTTATTTCTTTTCTCCTGTCAGTAACTTCTTTTTTTTTTACATTTCTACAGTCTTATTTTATTTTTCTTACAGGGGTGGAAAACTGACGATTTATATACAAAAAAAAATTGTAGATATTTGTATTCCACTTGTGACATATTTAAATTGTCTTATTACAAACAATAACAAAGAAACAACAAATGGGAGTACTAGCAAGAAAAATTAAGGAACTTTAGTTCATTCTTAGAAATTAACCCAAGTTAAAAAGCTTACATCCCAACAATTTCCCTTCTATGAAATTGTTACCAGGTAAAAGAAAAGTGAAAGAAGGATGAAAAAAAGAGAAGGAGGAACAAAGGGAGAAGGTAGAGGGAGGGACGAAAGAGATCAATGGGTGTGTCTCAGGTAAATGCACACTTTATTTAAAATTAACCACATTTTCCATTATTTTTGTAAAGAAGCAAACAGTGTTGAATAAGATTTTATTTATTTATCTGAGAGAGAGAGTGAGCGTGTTTGCAGGAGGGGAGGGAAGGGCAGAGGGAAAGGGAGAAGCAGACCCCATGCTGAGCAGGGGGCCTGACAGGGGCCTCAATCCCAGGATGCTGGGATCATGACCTGAGCCGAAGTCAGACACTTAACCAACTGAGTCACCCCGGCACCCTGATAATCCTGGAATTTGTTTCTTTATAGGATCTCTATTTCTTACAACCATTAAACATAGTTCCATCTTCATGTTTTTTAATATATGCATTTATTTATTTATTCATTCATTCAAACATTTATTTAGAACCCAATATATTCCAAAAGCAATGTTAAGTGTTGTGGACCCAGAAATGATACAATTTTTGCTCTTAGAGTTGGTTAAAATCTTGTAAGAGAAGAAAGGCATGTACAAATATGGATAATGAAGTGTTATAGCTAGTCAATGAATATTTTTTAGTGTTTGATCAGATGGAATGGTGCATTTTAATGGGAGTGGTTTATGTGTGCGTCACACACACATGTGGAGAGAGCGAGAGAGACATTGAGAATATGACACTTCAGTGGAGTTTTTAAAAATCAGTAATTTGAAGCGCCATGTCCTTGAAAGATGCAGGTACAGAAGAAATGAGGCTTTCCAGGAAGACAGGGAGGCAAATTAGAGATGGTATTTTCTGTTATATTGAGCAGTTTTTGTTTAATGCTCTAGAGATTTTCAACTAGAATGCCCACTTTGATGTGCTGTGGCTGTGATTAACACGACTGTGATTAGCAGCCATGAGCTTGCATCTAAACTCAGTGAGAGACTCTGATCCATCAGTGATGTCTGCTATAGGCACGATCCTAAGGAACAATATGTATCCCAAAGATTTGCTAACTCTGCTACAAAAACAAATAATAATAATAATAGTAGAGCACTATGACAAGTTTTTCATCTTAGATAGCAGGAGGATTGGGAGACTGGGTGGCTCAGTTGGTTAAATGACTGGCTTCAGCTCAGGTCATGATCTCAGGCTCCTAGGATCCAGCCCCGAGTAGGGCTCCTTGCTCAGCGGGGAGCCTGCTTCTCCCTCTTCCTCTCCCCCTGCTTGTACTGTTTCTCTCTCTGTCAAATAAATAAATAAAACCTTAAAAAAGAAAGAAAGAAAGCAGGAGGATTAATTCAAAGATGGCAACAAAAGTAGTTGTAGAGAGACAAATTAGAATACTGTAGTGACTTGTAAATAAGTGAAGCAAGAAAATAATCATGAAGGCTAGAACTAAGAATAATAATAATGGGAACAGAAAGGAATATTTAACAGAGATATTAAAAATATTAAACTGTGAGACTAAGAGAATTTAGGGAGTGTAAGAAACCTAAACAGATTCCCCAAATTCTACCATGAGTATCTGTCAAGGTCCAGTCACTAATATAGGGGATACAGCAGAGGAAAAGGAGTGTTAGGAAAATATCTGAGTACAGATCAGATATTTAATCAATAATTAATAATATAAAAAATACAGATTTTGAAGAAGAAAATGCCTGGGAGTTTGTAGAGATGGTTCTGGAAATCCATTAAGGGAGGGCTTTGAAATGGAAAGTTCACCCCCATCATAACAGAATGGAATAGCAAATGGTGAAATTTTGTCCAGAAGGACTGTCATAATGAGAAAGGAGTAGACAGTGTATTCTGAAATGTGTATATGAATGGAGTGAGAGCACATTTCAAAACATTAGTGTTGAAGGAACTCAGCGTGAGAATATGTTGATAGAGGACAGAGGTAGAGTTTCTAGGGACAAGGAACTAGAAAAACAAAGGCATAGGTCCAGAATGAGCAAGGACTTTGTGAGCGAAGGTAAGGTGCAGGCGTGCGAGGAACTCAAGGTTGTCTGGGGAATTAATGAGTGGAAACCTGGCTATGTCATTTGGACATAGGCACTCTGTGCCTCTTTGCTAGGCACAGAGTCCCATGATGTACTCTATAAACTGCTGTAATTTTGCACATACCAAGCACGGCTTATTTTTAATTATTTACTCCTGTGACTAAGTCTGGGTTGTAACTTAAAAATAGATTTTCCAGTGCAAAAGCAGTTGCACAGGAAGAAGCTCCTTGCTGAATTAAGCCTTGCTTAAGTGAGAACTGCTGCTTAAGAAGAACACGTTCCCTGTGAAAAAAGATGGCAAATCCATTTCAGGGAGTCTAACCTTTACGGGGTGCTATTATCAACTCAATTGTATGTTTTTTCCTGTTTCACAAACATGTTCCCAAAAGACTTTTAAAATAGCTTTCTTTCCTGCTAAATTGTTGTGTCAAGCACTTTTTCTGAATCTCAGCCTTCACTGGACCAGGATGTGTTAAAGAAAAAAATGCCCTGTCACGCTTGACATGGTGTAGGAGGCCTTAACAACAATAGTAAAACATTTTCTTAACCTGACTGCCCCCTTTCTCACTGCATCTGAAGACAATGCATTTTCATGAAAATGCAAAATACCCTGAAGAAACAAGAGATTATTTCCCAAAAAACTCAAGCGTAGATTCTGTCCACTACACTAGGATTTTTTCCTAATAAAGAGAAAAAGAAATCACTGTAGAGAATTAATTTTTTTTTTTTGCCCCACAAGGGGGAGAATTAATGTTTTTTTTAATAAAAGTTAAGATAACCTAAAATAAAACCGATTCATCATATGGAATGGTTCCCTAGGTACCTAATACGTTGATCTTTTATTTTTTTTCTTTTTTTGGAAGAAAGAAAAGATCCACAACATCCTGAGGTCTGACTTGGTCACTTCAAATGAATCTTCATGCACTGTTAGGGCCAGTTTCTCAAATTGCAACTTGGGTGGTACTACGTGCGTTTGTCTTCCTAGTGAGGAGTGTTTCCCCACCAGAAGTCTTTCTGAGCAGTAATAACCCTGGTAATCTCAGGGGGAAAAAAGAAGGTGATGACGAAAGTCAGTAAAAGATAAAAACAGCCCAACGGCCGTCTTATAGAGACTATGGGTGGAAAACACATGTGCCCTTCTGGGGCAAGAGTCAATGCACCTAGCTGAACAGTATGCTGCTTTTGGCAGCAGATAACAACAATTAAAACAAAAAACAAAAAACAGTAGGGACTTGAATTGGGAAAAAAAAAAAGACAGGAAAACGGTAGAAAGTGAGATGCAGGGCAGAGACCACAGGTTTTTACATCTCTGGTTCTGGATACTAGCTACCGTATCTGCTAACTAGGAATGTAGGCAGAAATTTAACCTGCAAACATTCCCTGGGTTTCTTTCTTTCTTTCTTTCTTTTTTTTTCAGATTTTATTTATTTGAGAGAGAGAATGAGAGAGAGAGTACAAACAGGGGGGAGTACAAGTAGGCTTGATCCCAGGACCCCAAGATCATGACCTGAGCAAAAGGCAAACGCTTAACTGACTGAGCCACCCAGGCGCCCCTCTCCCTGGGTTTTTTTTGGCTCTCAGATGGGCATGATACAACGTCTCTTAAATCCATACTCACACAATCACCTATCACATTCTGGGACCTGACAAGTATTTAAGAAGTATCTCTCTCCCCTGCAGCAGAGAGAGAATGCCTTTGTTTGCTTTAATTGGTCCCAGTGACAAGATTTGTAATTTTAAGTAAAATTATATATAGATATTTAACAATATCAACTTTCAGCTTTCTTTGCAGAAGGACTTTATCAGCCATCATACGCATGGAATTACCGTACTCAAGGGAGTGTGGACAAAAGGCACTGTTTCCAAAAGCGCTTGTCTTCTTATCAAAACTACTTTGCTTGGGTACATAACACTGCTGATCCTTGCTCTTAGGAGGTGCCTTTTCCTATATATATTAGGACTTTACTCTAAAAAGGGTAATAAACACCTGTGGTTAAATCTCTCATATCACTTCTTTAGATCCCCAAGACAACACTATTAAAGAAGTGAAGTCTTTTATGCTTTTTCCCAAACACATACCCTAGAAGACTTGTGCATTATCAACGGTTGGTTTTTATTTGCTTAACCAATTCCTGGATGAAGAAACCAGTGAAACTGAAGCTATCAGAGGCACCACCTGGAAATAGCAGGGGGTAATTAGATGGAGATAAAATGGTGCAGGTGCAAAATGTAAATGATTCAAGGAGAAAGAAAGCAAAGATTGCAGCAGCTCTTGATTAAGCTTATTTTGTTGTCCAAAATAACCAAAACATAATACACACATACAAAACACTTCAAATCATTAATTTGTTATTAATTAAGGAAATAAAATTTACTGTTTTGTGTTTTAAAACATAATGTGGCCTTTTAATATAAAATAGTGCTGATACGGGGTTGTGATGCAGTTGGGCTTTATCACTTCATTCTTCTTGTCAAAGCTTGATTCTGGACCACCCACACCATCCCAAGGGAAAAAAAAGTTAGTATGTCTGTGTGTGGCAAAGAAAGAATAAAAACAACAAAATGATTTTTAAGCTAAAAAATACTTTCTTGTTCTGTAAAATTGCATATATTTTGATTTAGTTCTTACTATTTTATGAAAATTACTTGTAAGAAAACATGTGCTTTTAAAAGTCGGGAATATATTATTTAACTAGTAGAGATGTACAGAATATTCAATTTACAAATGAAACTGAAATTTTCTGCTACATATCTTCATCATGAAGAAAATTTTAGGAGGATGCTGCCTCTATATAAGAGAGGGTACCAGTTAGTAAGAAAAAGAAGAAAAAAAGAGGAAGCATAGGGGAACCTAATATTGTTGTTTGGTTGGTTGGTTGGTTTCTATGGATTTTTAACTAACCATTGTTTGTAATGCTATGGTTAGTACTTAAAATAAGCGACCAAATAAGTCTCTGAAAAAAAAATGTGGTTTGGTCCCTTTCTGCAGTGTGTGTGTGTATATGTGTGTGTGTGTGTGTGTGTGTGTAAGAGAAATTGAGAGAGAGCAAGAAAGGGAACTTAAACTAGAAGATAGGACCTGTTTTCCTGTTTTATTTCCTACTCAGGGAAGGAATGATGGAATCAACATCCTTAAAAACACGTGTTAACTAATCAACTGGAAAATCTTTTCGTCTGATGTAAGAAGAGTAGAATTTTGGAAAAAAATAAACTGTTTTATACAATAATGCTAATACTGCTTTATGAAGGATCTCATCACTGTCTCTTCAGGACTTAACTTTAACTCGACCATCCTTAACTACTCTGAACTTATTCCAGTAGTCTCCCCCCCACGTTATGCTCCACCACACGTGGCTTCGTGGTCCTTTTTTTGCCTCTTCTAATGGCACATTATAACACTAGACATGGTGAGGTCTGATCTTTTATCTTCCCCACTAAATATGAGTGCTACTTGTGGGCATTGCCTTTCTAATCTTTAGGTCTCCAGGGCATTGCCTAGTGTGTAGCATCCTTTGGTAAGTTTTTTAATGAATAAGTAAATATTACCCATTACCAAATATGTGTCCATAGTTAAAAAAATTAACATTGTTCTAATGATTTACAAAACCTCGGGCACCTGGGTGGCTCAGGTGGTAGAGCGTCTGCCTTTAGCTCCAGTCATGATCTCAGGGTCCTGGGATCCAGCCGGGTTCCCTGCTCGGTGGGGAGCCTGCTTCACCCTCTGCCTGTCACTCCCCCTACTTCTGTGCATGCTCTCTCTCTCTCTCTGTCAAATAAATAGCTCTCTCTCTTTCTGTCAGATAAATAAACAAAATCTTAAAAAAATGATTTACAAAATCTGATCACAGTAAAAATTCATGTGTATTTAGGAAGAATAAAAGAAAAATTAAGATAGTTTGTCCCATCCATTTGTTTTTTTGTTTGTTGTTTTTTCAGTATTTTTTTCATAATCTCTACACCAATGTGGAGCTCGAACCTACAACCTGGAGATCAAGAGTCGTACACTCTTCTGACTGAGCAAGCCTGGGGCCCCATCCCACCCATTTGTAAAATAAAAAAACAAAACAAAACACTATTGTTCTTTCATAATTCTGAAAAAAAAATTTTAAAAATTGGTAGGTGAATATATCATGGCAATCAAAATGGAGAAGTTAGGAACAGTTTCAAATGAACTGTCACTTCTAATTCTTAAATAGTGCATATTCAAAAGTTTAGTAGTATATTTTTGCCTGTTAATCCTAGAAATTTGTGACAATATTGACTTTTATATTCTAAGAGAAAAAAAATCCAAATTTAAAAATAAAAGAATGAGAGGTCTTCGGGCATAAAGTAAGGACTGAGGTACAGTGAGATATAAATATACATTAATAGATATTAAAGTTTTCCTTGGCAATAAGCATATATTAAGGTAAAATGTTGCTTTAAAAAAATTCAAATAGCATCTGGTTGAATATGACTAAGCGCAGGGTTCAGAATTTTAACCCAACCTGGGGATCACAGAGGAAAGGGAGTGAGGGCTGGTTCAGCAACAGAAGACCTATGGCTTCCTATGTGTGATGCATTAAGTTTACTAATATTCTCACCTCTATATGTTGTCTTGGCTTCTGTTACTAAATAAGCTGTACATAGTTTGAGCAAACTCATTTATCTTTGGTGGTCTCAGTTTTGCTTTGTTTTGTTTTTTTATTTGTAAAATAAGGGTATTGGACTAGATTCTTAAGGTTCTTTTTTGTTCTTTAATTCTATTGTTCTGAGTGGAAAATACTGTTACTACATTCAAGATATATATATTAATGCAAATACATTAAGTATCAAAGGCCAAACTAGAAAAAAAAAAGGAACTTTTCCCCACTAATTTATTTCAGATATACAGGCACAAAATAGTACAGTTTGCAAAATAATGCCATTTTGATATTTATTGATATACGTAGAAAACTTAATTTTGGATTTTGTTTTTAGCTATAGGGAGTTTTTTCCCATTTTCTCCTCAAGGCCTTAATTAATAAATGAGTTGTCAACACTCCTAAGAAATACTATTTAGGAAAAAAAAAAAAAAGAAAGAAACACTATTTAGAAATAAGGAAGCTAGAAATAAACCCCAAAGATGCCGTTGGTGCTCTTAAAAATTCTATCATGTGCTGTGTACCTTCCTATGGAAAAGTTAGGATGATACAGAAGCCTAAAGCCTTACTGCAGAGATAAAGAAATTAATTCACTATAATTTTGCACTGGAGTACTTTGTCCTGTACAAATGAAAATTTAAAAACTCTCTTCTGCACCTAGTTTTATTTTTTTGCTCTTGTCATAATCCAGAACAACTTTTGGATTTTATTGTAATTCATCTACAAATTCTCCCATCTCAGAAGAGTTACCAATAAAATTCTAGTAATATAAATTAAGTATTTTAATCACTGTATAGTGTTAGAAGTGATTATACTCCAGTGATAGCTAAAGAATAACAATAGTTAGACCAAGAAAAAAAAGAGATTAAAAATGCAGTGTTTTCTTTAACATTTTTATTCTAATCTCTCATTTTCCATGCTCTATACAGTTTGTAATTAAAACGTTTCATGAAGGTAGATACTTTGGTTTTTCCTAAATTCTTTCCTAAAAATTAAGTAGCAATTACATTTCAAAGTGAGTACAAATTAATTCATTTCATATAAAGTGTTTACAATTACCCTTGGTTAAAAGCCTATCCTTCTCCCCTCTTTTTCTTCCTCCCTTGTTTTGCCCCAAAACTGTAACAGTCACTATGAGCTCTTTGTAAAGGAATGTTTTACATGTGAATGCCTTTAATTGACTCGGTTTACCAAACAATGATGGGTAATAGCTCCAAAATTCCTGGGAAAATGTTTTAAACATTAAAGTTTTTCCCCCTTCCACTGGGTCAGCTTTTCAAACTCATTTGTTTTGATTAAGGAATTAATCTTAGTTAAGGTCAAGATTTTCCCCTGGACCAATAAAGAAGATATTATTGCGATCTAAGCAACTGTGAGAGAGAGGGAGAGGGAGGGAAGGAAGGATGGAGGGTAAAGAGAGAGAGAGAGAGAAAGACTGAGGCTATTCCAGAAGGGAAGTAACAGGGGCAAAAAGGTAACAAAAGACAGGGAGAAAAGCATGAATATCAAATAGTCATAATACTTACATATCAGAATTTCAAATTTCAGAGATTCAAACATTCACTCTGTTTTCCTTGACAACTATTATATGTGATTATTGCCAGCTGTTACATTTAAGTCTTAGAAGGTAATTGCTCCATCTGATGACTACTCTACCTATGCTTGTTAAATTTTTACAAGTTAAGTAAATTCTATCTGCCCCCTTCCCGTAAGAGGAAAGCAAGAGGATGCTATAGGACTATAATATTATTTAACGCACTGTTATTCACACACTAAAAAGACAAAAGCAGGTTTGGGGCAGACTCTTTCAAGCAAATAAGGAATTATTCTTCTCTTTAGCAATTCTGATACAAAACTACACAAAGTAGTTGTCATTGGCCTTACCTTGAAATAATTTGTTTTATTGAAGGTATAACTTGTGTGCTGTCACACACAAAAAACTTTGATTTATATCTCAATATATATAAAGTACCACAGTGGGCAACCCAGAGTATGCTTTGTTCACATTTACATCTTGGGAGAAGTGAGAAAGATTATTTTTTCGGAGTTAGTCATTGATTAAGTCTGTATTTTGTTGCACTCTGATATAAACCGATACTATGTATCTATCCAACTTAGGCAACTTCTTTTACCCCTATAACCTTGATCTCTACAAAAAATGGGGATAATGATATTATAGCCTATGTAGAGCTGATGTATTACATGAAAAAAATCGCATGTAGTAAGTTAAGAACACTTTCTGGCACATTAGTAAGCACTTAATAAATGTTAGTTATTATTATGGATCATTGTAATGCAAATTTAATATTATCATTAGTTGTCCCAGCAGGAGGAATGGAAAGCTAAATTGGGACATCAGTAAGCAAATATTTTATTTATACAAAAATTTCACTTTTGGGAGGAATTTTTTTTTTATTGTGTTTTATTAGAGTGTGAGTATGGGAAAGTTGTGTAATTGTAGTTGCTAAGAGAGTCAATTAGTGTATCTTATCCAAGGAGGTTTTTTAATTCCTCAGTGTTCGTCAACAATATTTCATTTATAAATATAAAAGTTACTTTAAATAATAAAGTTATAAGTAGATGACCACATTTTAAATTCACTGCTCACATATTAATGTAGACACCAGCATGTCATAATGGACTCATTTAAATCCACTTTTATTAAGAAAGGTCATAATTATTAGCTGCCAAATCTGTAGGGGATTGAAAACACGATCTTTCTTTTATGATAATAGAAAAAATCATACCTAAAATCAAAGGACATATGTGAGTCCTGGCTAAAAATAGCAACTGACTGGCAACCTCTTCATTCTGTGCCATCTGCTATCTGTGCCCACTACACATTGAAGACACAAAAGTTGAAGAAAAACCCATGGAAAAACTGACATTTAAGACAGATTTTCCCAGGACCATCGAGGCATTTCTAAGTAACGTAGAACAGGATTCAGAAACAATCAGCGCCTACCCAATAGACAAAAAGTTGATAAATACATCATCTCTAAATTACTGTCTTTTCTGAAGCTCATAGGATTAAGAGTTGTGCTTCTCAGGAAATTAATAAGTATAGGTGGTTTTGTTTTTTTTAAGGTAGCCGGAGAAATGAGTCTATTCTTCTTGTACACACCCCCTACCCCCACACTCCCTACCCGCACACCTCCTCATCCCCCACCCCCCACCTCCATTTATTCTGGAATTCCACTTTCTGGAAAATAAAATACATTTGTTTGTTGACTGATTGATTTGGTTAAGAGTAGACACTGGTGTTGTCTCAATAATCTCTGTGGTTACGAGTTAATCTAACAAATCAAACCCTATAGGGAAGGAAGGTGGTAGCAAGAGTCCTAGTAGCAATATACTGAAGTTCCTTATATTGAAGAATGCATATATTCTTTATATATATATATATATATATATATATATATATATATATGAATTCATATATATTCAATATATTGAAGAATGCATAAAAACTGAAGAAGTTTTTATGCATTCTATTGGTCAAAGTGTACAAGCTCTAAGTGACAGGATATGGGATATATATAGGGTATGAGACAATTCCACATTAGAAAAATCTAGATAAATGTTTAGAAAAATGCTTCCTAAGTATTGGGAATTTGGCTAAATCAGTACTTCTATGCCTTTGAATTTCTGACCAGAAAAGAGGGTTTGGGAACCCCTAGAGAACAGTGAGCATAGCCATCATTTCTCAAAATGTGGAGGTCAGCAAGCAGGTCTATCTTAGGCTGTGATCAGCAAACAAAATAAAATGAATTTGTCCTTTAAAGGGGCATACTTGAAAAATATTGAAGAATTAGGGAAAGAGAAATCTTTTTGAAGAATCTGAGGAAGAATATAGATCTGAAAAGTATGCTTACTAATATATAGAAAATTTTTCATAAACCATTATGGCATTTAATAGTGTCTCTGGGAGGAAACTAGTAGTATCTCTGATATTAATTTGACATTGTCATAAAAGTGTTTTTTAATTATGTATAGTTCATGAAATATTTGGCTGAAAATTCTTTTTGAAGGATTGATATGTAACAATTCTTAAGAAGGATTGATATGTAACGCAACAATTTAAATTGAGGAGTTATTGGCATACAGAGGACATGATGATTATTTTCTACTTAGGGATTCAACTCAGTTATTATCTGGGATAACTTTAAATTTTTAAAGTAACTCTTACCTATTTACATCTACTCCTTTGAAATAATTCTTAGAAATTGTTGGCATTATGGACTAAATCGTTTCTTCCAAAAACTTACATGTTGAAGCCCTACCCCACAATGTGACTATATTTGGAGATAGGGTCCTTAAGGAGGTAATTAAGATTAAATGAGGTCATAAGTGTGGAACTGGAAGAAACATCAGGGATGCACACACACAGAGAAAAGGCCGTATGAGGACAGTCAGAAGGTGGATATCTACAAGCCAAAAAGGGAGGCCTAAAGAGAAACCAAACCAGCCAACATCTTGATCTTTAACTTCCAGCATCCAGAACTACGAGAAAATTAATTTCATTCTTTAAGCCTCCCAGTCTGTGATTTTTTTATAGCAGCTCTAGCAGATTAATACAGTTAGGTTTTAGTCAGTTCTCAGAACTTGAATCTAAAGTGTAACTTAGAGAAAAATTTCCAAGAACTTTATAAATGGTATTATTATAAATTATCTCATTTTAAACACTTTCTTATTGACGAATAGGCCATTTCATTTACTCAAAATTTAGAACAAAGAAATATATTTTAATTTGCAAAAGAACAATTTGTGTTAACTAGAGAAAATACTATACATGAGGTTAAATTAAAATGCATTAAAAAGGGCTTCCAGGGGCGCCTGGGTGGCATAGTCATTAAGCATCTGCCTTAGGCTCTGGTCATGATCTCAGGGTTCTGAGATCCAGTCCCCCATAGGGCTCCCTGCTGAGCGGGAAGCCTGCTTCTCCCTCTCCCACTCCCCCTGCTTGTTTTTCCCTCTCTCACTGTATCTCTCTCTGTCAAATAAATAAATAAAATCTTTAAGGAAAAAAAAAAAGGCTTTCCTTAGATTATTTTAACTAGTGGCATAAATCTATCTCTAAAAGATTTATAGTCTCTGCCTGAAGGCATTAGAAAGATGAATAGCATAATATTAAACCATTAAATATAGCAGTTTAAAAAATGCTATGATTAATAACTCTTAGTTCTGGAGTCACATGCTCAACTTTTTGGAAGCAGAGACTGGCTTAAATACCAACTTACCCTCTGTTTGCCCTACTAATCACTGATCCTTCAGTTGTGATTCCAAAATCTATAAAATGTCATAGATGCTAACATTTCTAAGAGAGCTTTCAGAATAAGAACATTGAAAATAATTTTTATGGAGTGGTTGAAGTTAATAAAATCTGTTATTTCATGGTTTTAAAAGATTATATCTTTCCAAGATAGGAAATTTAAGATACAAGTTTGTCTTTTGTATCAAAAATCAGTTTGATTAAAAAAAATCATTGATTTTTTTAAAGATTTTATTTATTTATTTGAGAGAGAAAGTGAGAGAGAATGAAAGAATGAGTTGGGGAAGAGGCAGAGGCATTAGTAGACTCCCCGCTGAGCAAGGAGCCTAATTTGGGGCTCTATCCCAGGACTCTAGATCATGACCTGAGCTGAAGGCAGATGCTTAACTGACTGAGCCACCTAGGCATCCCTTAAATAATCATTTAAATAACTAGTTCTGGATGAGATCAAAGTTCTTTCATGACATTATGACTTAATGTTCATAATGCATATCTTGGAAAAGTCTCTCACTTATTGAACTACTATTTTTTTTCAAAGTGTAACAATAACATTATAATGAAACTGGATGAAAGTATAGCTCAAATAGGCTAATACTCATAATTATTTTTCTTCTTCTTTTGATAATTTTTTAAAAGAAAAGAAGTGGACCAGTAGAGAGAGGCAGCTGTCTGTGTGGTGAAGAG
This sequence comes from Potos flavus, assembly GCA_028534135.1. Classification (NCBI taxonomy): domain Eukaryota; kingdom Metazoa; phylum Chordata; class Mammalia; order Carnivora; family Procyonidae; genus Potos; species Potos flavus. The sequence continues at coordinate 131,598,819 of CM052883.1, forward strand.
CATGCATGATGCTTTTGCCAAGTTTCACGTATTTGCCTACAGCTACAAAGAGCTCAGCAGGCCAAAAAAATTCTATTAAAAGAATACATTGAAACTGACTATGAATTCTTATCAACTAATTCCAGGAGGAAAATAAATCATTAAGGACTTCATACGACTGAATTAGGAGTCCAAACGCAACAGGAGATAATATGAATTTACTTTCCAAAAGTATATATGTTTGAGTGGTATCTTCAGGAAAAGAAAAAGAATTTTGAAATGTACATGAAAGGGGTATAAGACAGTACAGTGTGGGGGAACGCTAGTGTTCAGACAAGAAATGAAATTATTTACACATAAATATATCAATCATACATGTTTAGGAGTTTATCTTTAAGTAGACATATCAAATATTGAATGCTTTGCGTGGGTTTTGAGAAATAATTAAGGGTTTCAAAGCCATTGGAGAGTTTGCTCTGAACACACTAAATGTTGACTTATGAATGCTGACTTACAAGAATTTACATGTTGCCTCTTAGCTAGAACTATCTAAGCCATGAATAGATTAATCCTTGGGGTTACATAGAGCAGTAGCAAGACCTCCCATGTGGAAGTAGCTATCCTCATTTTTTCCTATTTGAAAATAACTTTATTAGGAAATATCACACACTTTCTCTATTGCCAGGTGACTCACATGAAACCACAAGATACTTTGAATGAAGCAGATAATACCATAGTTCACTTACTATTTCCATAAATCCAAACACTTTGAAACTTACTCTTGGTTCCATACTACTGAAATATCTTAATTATCAATAAGACTAACTAAGGACTAAAAACACTCTTTATCATGTGACTGAAATCTTAAATTGTTAGGCCCCAGAAGCCAGTGGGTATCAAGTCATATCAAGTCATTTCTGATTTTGTCTGCCCCTTATAACATAGGACCTCCAGCATCCTGCAAAGTCTCAAGTGTCTAAAGAGATGCTTCACAAGCCAGTCTCTTTCATAGGACCAACTGACACCATTCTTTCTCTAGCATTCTACTTCCTTTGTCTATGCCCTCTGCCCTTAGAATCACTGTAAGTGACCTAAATCTTGCCATGTTTTACTACTTCAACCTGGCAATGATATCATAAAGACTATACCCTAATCCTCTTGAAGTCTTCAAATCTAGAGGTGCCAGAGTCCTTCTGTGTTCTGTGCAGAAATGGTAGAAAATGACCTCTAAAAAAAAATGCTTCTAACTTTACCCTCTGCTGCATTGCCACCTGAGCCCTAAGACAGCACAATTCCTGACCAGAGTTTTACTAATTTTCTCATGAAAATGTTCCCTCCATCTTCAGATTCTTAGAATCTCCAAACCAGTTCAAATGTCCAGTAAAGTATAGGCACCATGCCACACCCCGAATCTTTATGTCTTCCTCATCATAAGATAAGTCTCAACAAAACAAAACAACCTCCTGTTTCCTTCTTCAGCAACATTCAAAGTTCCTCTGTATATTTTCAAGCACATACATGCTGGTGGAGAGTGGTAGGAAGTGGACAAAAGAAGGGTGTTTGGACCAGGCATCTCATCCAGGTTCCTCTAATTAATAAAAGGAAAGCAGGAATTGTCAGGATTTCATTGAAGTAGCATTCAATAATCTATTATCAAAATATCAAAAATAGATATACTATCTAAATATCAAAATACTATCTAAAATAAATTACTATAAACCAAGTTTTAATTTAATGTAATTTATAACAATTACAATCAGGATTATAGGATAATTTACATAGTAATAACTACCATTTATTGTTTACTGTGTGCTAAGCATTGTCTTAGGCACAATAAGCATACTATCATATTCAGTTCTGAGGGTAACAAATTATTACATTCTTTCTCTTATTTTTTCCAGATAAGGAAATTAAAGCTCAAAATCATCTCACTAGTGAAGTCAGCAAGCTAAGATACCAACCTGAGACTCCCTGACTCCTAAACATACATTCTTAACCAGAACTACTTCTGGACCCTGTTATATTTCACTTGCCCAAATAGTCACTGGCTATATAGATATTTGTTGGTACTATTTTGAAATTTATATGATGCATATGCACCCCCCCCCATAGAACCATCACTAAAAGATCCATGTTTATGGAGCATTTGCTTACTACACCATGGTAGATCCTACAGAGAGAAGATATGAAAATAAATAATCCTTACTGTTCTTTTACATTCAACTTGATTTCTTTGCTTATAGTAAGAGTATTAATGTATACTTCAAGAAAAAAATGGACCATATTAAATAATACTATGCAACCTCTGCCTTGAAATTGTTCATTTTAGCAATCACATACAATTTGAAATCCTTCTGACTCCAGAAAATCTTTTTTTTTTTTTTCAAAGTTAGTAAAACAGTATGTAACATGATTTTTGGAATATGACTTAGTGAGGTATCTTTCAGATAACCCATACATGTGTGACCAGTTAACAGTTGAGGAGAATTATCGTAGAAGACACTTTCAGGTCAGTATTTTAACTTGATACTGGCGATACATAGTAAGTACCCATATTTTCACATACAATTCTAGTGAAACACAGACTGTTGAAATGATTCAAAACAGAACACATTCAGACAAAACTGAACTCAATGCCACTCATAGAAATTAAAGTTAGAAGGACCTAATGGTTTCATTAATAACAATGGTAATAATAGTAATAAAAGCTTTTATTTGATGAGAACCAATTATATGCATGTTGTGTTTATTATTTTGTTTAAATGTCATCATTTCACAATATAAACAAGATCAAGTAGTTACAAAACCTTTACTTTATAGATGAGAACACTCAGGACCAGGGACATGAAATGTCCTGACCACATTAATGCAACTGGTCAGAGGCAGAGTAGAGACTAGAAACATGTCCCCTAACTCAAATCCCTATTTGTTATCCTATGCTGTCTCAGGGAAATCATCCCCCCAAATCCTTGTGAACTGAGCTAACAGCATTTTTAAGACAAAATATGAACAACCAATTATATCCACAAATGGTCATGTGTTCTTTATTACTGAGATTTCAGTAGAAAATACATATTTACATATGGGTTCAGGCAGATTTAAAAATCAATGACTTAAAAGAGTTATATTTAATGAACAGAGTCTGTGCTTTGTCTTTATTTTTGTCTACTTCACCAATGTTTGAAGTCAGCTTGATGTCCCTGCTAAATCTGGCTTTATCTTCTGTAATGAAATAAATTTTATCTCAAACCTTTTTCAGTATAAAAACTTAATGCCTAGTGAGTTTCTTAAGGCCCTGGTGCTAAGTAGGTTGCTACATAAAGAGAGAAAAATGTAATAAAATGGCAATTGAGAGACCTGGAATGGACACTGTGGCCACAGTCTCTATGCACATGTGTGTGCTGTTAATTGGGTAGTATTTTATGTCAGGTTATGGAGAGCAATTTCAAAAATTTGATAGGTCAACTTTTTTTCAATAGAAATACAATCATAGTGCTTATTTGAACAGAGTTTGCACTAAACTGCATGAGAGATCTTGAGGCAATAACTATCCTGAAGTTTAAGATACATCAGATGTGAGCCCAGTTAGAAAATAATTTGACAAATTCAGTGGACACTGGATTGGACATGAACCCAAAACAGGGTGATTTCTTGAAGTTCAGATTGAACAGGATGTGACTGTTTGGGGACATCATGAAAGGGATTTATCAACTTTAACAACAGTGATATCCTAAGGATAACAATATCCTTAATCAGAGAATGCTTGAAGTTTCAAGTTACCAAGAGGGGTAAAAGCAGCTTTGAGAAGCTTCACATTTTATAATATGTAAAAGAGAAAAGGCACAGAGAATTGTAATGAAGAGAATGTGAAGCATGTAATGTTTTGTATCTTCAGTTTTCTTCTTTACTGCCTCTTAAATAATAATTTTACCTTAAACTTAGATCTGTATAAGAACGCTTCTTGTACATTCTTCATATTTTTACAGTGTATTTGCAGTGTGTACTACTCAGTATCCAAATGAAAATATGTGTAGTGAATTACCTGTAGCATTAAAAATATGCACCATTTAAAAAAAAAAAAAAAAAGGGGCGCCTGGCTGGCTCAGTGGGTTAGGGCCTCTGCCTTCGGCTCGGGTCGTGATCTCAAGGTCCTGGGATCGAGCCCCACATCAGGCTCTCTGCTCGGTGGGGAGCCTGCTTCCACCCCTCTCTCTGTCTACTTGTGATCTCTTTCTCTCTGTCAAATAAATGGATAAAATCTTAAAAAAAAAAAAAAAAAAAAATCCAGAGATTTTTTAAGAGAAAATCCAGAACATGGAGAAAGATTAAGTTTATGTGAAGAATGGAGTGTTGCTTATAGATAAGCTCTAAAAGGCATGATTATGTATTTGTAGTCATTATGTAGAATAGTCAATACAAGTATATTGAAGAGAAACAGATATTAATTTTGGTTGTAACACCAGGTTACTATTTTCTTTCTTTTAACAATATTTTTTATTTGCCTGTTTCTCTGTTTTTCATTTCAAAAATGTAGAGGGTTGTATCAAAAATCTGTAAGGAGGGTGCCTGGGTGGCTCAGTTGGTTAAGGGCTGCCTTCAGTTAGGGTCATGATCCTGGAATCCCAGGATTGAGTCCCACGTCCGGCTCCTTGCTCAGCAAGGAGTCTGCTTCTCCCTCTGACCCTCCTTCCTCATGTTCTCTGTCTCTCATTCTCTCTCTCTTTCTCAAAAAAAAAAAAAAAAAAAAAAATCCATAAGGATTTTTCTGGCCCTACAAAGCTATAAAGCTAATATATTAGAATATTATTATAAGGCTTTTTTAAAGCTCTGTGCCCAGAAATTGCATCAAAGATTCCAAGTTACAGAATTGTGATAGAGAGAATAGAAATTACAATTCACATTACAGTATATAGGTAGATAGGGCTTATCAGAGAAAATTGGCTATTCCCTGTTTGCTACTAAATTTTGCAAAGTTTAATATAACCTTCAAAGACAGTAATAGAAAATAATAATAGAATGTAATACAAGAATTTTTCTTTTTTTTTTAAAGATTAATTTATTTATTCAGAGAGAGAGAGTGTGCGCATGTCTGCAAGCGGGGGTAAGGGCAGAGGGACCCACAGAATGAGGGGCAGAAAGAGAGAGAGAGGGAGAGAATCCGTAAGCAGACTCCCTGCTGAGTAGGGAGCCCCACACAGGGCTCCATTCCAGAATCATGAGATCATGATCTAAGCCAAAATCAAGAGTCGGATTCCTAATTGAGTGACTCAGATGCCCCTAGAAGAATTTTATTGGCTACAAAGATATATAGACCTTTCCAAACCAGGGATTATAAAATGTAAACCAAAAAAATAGTCTTATGCTTTTTAACTTATTATATCTGTGTAAACACACTTTTTTCTCTTCATTTTTATTGCATAAAATTTTTTTCTCAGAATGCATTTAAAGTTCAGCTACTGTTCTTCAAAGTTACATATATATATATATGTATTTTTGTATATAATTTTCCACTAAATATTCTAGCAAATGTGATATAGAATCTGAGATGTTATAGTAGTATTCAGTATTATTTTTCCCCTGTAAAGAAAACACAAAACTTATCTTAATAGGATACTCTTGAGGAATATTTTTATGATCTGGATATAACCATAAATTCTAAGGTCCAATGTGATTTAGAAAATTTACACTTACAATGGGAAAAAGTATTTTGTGATTTTATATGTGTGTGTGAGAGTGTTTCCAGTGATGTGGCAGCCTGTGTGTCATAGCACCGTCTGGATCCTTCACTGAATGTCCAAAGACTTCGGAAAAAATTGAGAGTAAATAGGGAATATTTTTCTGGAAATAAGTAACTAAGATTAGCACACTCTATAAAGTGGAATCCCAAATGAAATAAAGTTGGAGTTTGTTATTAATTATGTAGTAAATGTGAAAAACAAGGTTACTCTATTTTGGAGATAATAAAAATAATAATTTCAGCATGGCATAATTTTTTCCTTATAGATAGGGGCTATTCTGCTTAAAGCTTCATTAACAGTAGCCAACTTTTATTTTTATAATGTGAATATGCCCAACGAGGTAATTCTTTACAATGGGAATTGATAGTTATTGGTTACTTAAATTTCTCTTACTTTTTGGTGTCATGTACACAAAATATTTGACAGAAGTGTTGAATTTTCATCTGGTGATTTTGGGGTCATATAAAATAGCCTAAACAAATAAAAGTGGGTCTAAAGGCTGGCTTGAGTTAACTAATTGTCACTAGGTCTATTTGCCAGGTTTACTGAATCATAGCTTTAGTTTCTTTTAAATCCAGAGTCTGTTTCTCATGGCAGGCAAACTTTAGATTCAGCATATTAAAAGCTACAACAATTTGTGTTGGTTTTCCTTTGTCTTATATCTACAGCAGTCTGAGAGAGCAACGAACTTTTAGCCACAGCAGGAATTTCCTGTAAAATACAAAAAATGACTGTGCTTTCCTCGTCGTCCACATCCTTTTTTAATTCCTAGGTCCTAGGCATTTTTCCACTACTTTAGGTAGAAATTTCCTCACTTTTACAGGAAGCAATACATGTAAATATTTTTTGGTTTTTTAATAACTCGGAGACATATAAATAATATATCATTAAATATATTAGCAGGATGCTGTACATTAATGGAACAAGCCACAAAGTGGAAGCCTTGCCCAGCTGGCACTTATTATTTTTTTATCTTTAAATATTTTATTTATTGATTTGAGAGAGAGAGTGAGAGCATGAGTGGGGAAGGGGTAGAAGGAGAGGGAGAAGCAGGCTTTCTGCTCATCAGGGAGCCCAATGCTGGGCTAATCCCAGGAACCCAGGATCATGACCTGAGCCTAACGCAGATGCTTAACCAACTGAGCCACCCAGGCACCCCCCCAATCTGGCATTTGTAAGTGTATTGTGACTGATGGAATAACATAAACAGAAAATGAGATAATCTCAGAAAGATGTAAGTATGGGCAGTTTAGGAAGAGCAGGCTGGAAGCTAAGAACTAGCTCATTTACAATCCTGATGGGTATAAATGAAGTGGCATAATCAAATTGATCATTTTACTTTGTCACATTCAGGCTAAGGTCTGCATATTTTGGAAAAAGGAAAGATTTGGCAAAATCGATGTATTCCATAAAAAGATAAATACTTTGCTTTGAAAGGAAGCTTAAGGAAGGCCTGGGAGATAGGATGGAAGACAAATGAAACATAATAAAATATCTAAGCAAAACAAACAATGTTTTTTGTGAGGGGTGGGGAGGTGCTTTCTTTTAATGTGGGGTTTTCCTACATAGGGGAAATCCACATCGCATCAACTATTAGAATTCATCTGGAGTCTGATGGACTCTGGCTGAGATTTGGCCTGACGGATCTGATTCTTAATCATAAGTATGGGTCTATCCCACCGAACAAGGTTTTCAAATTCCTTCAATATAGGTATTCCTGTTCAACCGATTACTAATTTTATGGGTCAATGCATTTTAGTAAATGTTAGGGAGTTTTACCATCTAATGGCAACCTCTTATGTTTTTGCAAATGTATAATGTTCTTCATTATCAAAAATGAAACTTCACTTTCAAAAAATAAAAGTAAGGTATTTGTTAATGATCATAAATTACAAATATAAGTTATTACACATAGAATTACAAGCCCAGATTCAAAGAAACTTTCTTAACCTCCTTATAATTTGTTATCCTTAATAATAAAAGAGAAGTTTTTTTGGTATGTTCCAGTCCATTGCTTATAAAGCCTTATATTTATTTGCTTACTAGTAACACCAACAACTCACTTCCATATGACATATGTAGTATATAGTCACATTATCCCAGATCCAATTAATCTTACTGTAATTAAGCCAGAAAGATAAAGAAAGGTAGAAAATAGATCAGTGAGTGAGCAGGACATTTTAAGAACTGCAGTGTTTGTTGTCTTCCCTTTCCTTTGAAGTGATTACATGGCTACTATGCAAACCTCTTCTAATCTTTTCATAGGAAAATTTTCAATGAAGTCTTTACTGCTCAAAATCTTCTATGCAACAAAATATGCACACCGAAATTTTATTAAAAAAATTTCCTGTCCAAATGACTGTCAATGAATGTTTTTAAAAATCATACTTGATTGCATTACTATTACAATTTCTGCAGGTAGAGCCATTTGGAAAAAATATGTAATTATTTTATAAGTTTAAAATAATTTTTCATAAATATACACTGTATTAGTAGATGAAAAACTAAAATGTACGAAGATGCTTAATTATCTCCCCAATAATCTATAAATGTAATGCAGTCAAGGTAATGAATAATTCTAAAGGTTAACTGGACAAAAAACAAAAGACAAATGGACCTTAGAATCCAAAATAATTTTTTTTGAAGATTTTATTTCTTTATTTGAGAGAGAGAGAGAGAGAGAAAAAGAGAGCACAAGCAGGGGGAGTGGCAGAGGGAGAGGGAGAAGCAGGCTCCCCACTGAGCAGGGAGCCAGACGTGGGGCTAGATCCCAGGACCCTGGGATCATGACCTGAGCCAAAGGGAGACACCCAACCAACTGAGACACCCAGGCACCGCTCCAAAATAATTTTTTTTTTTTTTATTTGACAGAGAGAGAGAAATCACAAGTAGGCAGAGAGAGAGGGGGAAGCAGGCTCCCCGCCGAGCAGAGAGCCCGATGCGGGGCTCGATCCCAGGACCCTGAGATCATGACCTGAGCCGAAAGCAGAGGCTTTAACCCACTGAGCCACCCAGGCGCCCCTCCAAAATAATTTTGTTAACAGAATTTAGTAAATATAACAATTTAGTTGAATTTAAAATCAGTAATAGAAAAGATTAACTATTTGATGAAAAGTGTTGATAAACCTGTCCATCGATTTGGAGGAAAAATTTATATCTGAGATTCGGTTTCTGTTGGATTAAGATTTAAATGTGAAAGTGGATTATCAAGTTATTAGAAATGTAAAAATTAATATTGTTGTAATGTTGGGACATAAAATAATTTTTAGTAAGATTATTAAACTGTAGTGATAACTAGAAACTAGATCCTTCTATTGCCAAAATTCAATCTAGCCAGAGATATTCTCCTTATTTATTTTCTCTTTCCCACCTCTTAACCATTGGTTATGTTTCAGAGTCTAATTGATGATTTTATAAATAAAGCAGTGCAAAAATATTCGATGTTAGAATTGAGCTATTACAAGTCACTTTGTTACAAAAAACTTCAGATAGTATTTTATCTTGTTCCTATCTTTAATTCAGCATAGTTACATTCGGAGGTTCTAGAATCTCAGGGCTGAATGGACCTGAGAAGTCTTACAGTGAAACTTGCTCATTTTACAGATTTGGAAAGTAGGAGTTTAGGAGACTTTTTGCCTCCTAACCCACAGCCGTGGTAAATGAGCTAGGACTATGAGTTCCCTAAGTTTCAGTTCTGTGCTTCTTTCATTAGGTCAAAATTAAACCATGAGTCAAACTAATATGATAGCAAACTGCAATCCTGGTTCTTATTTATATTTTTTAATCTCCCCAGAGACAATTTTTCAACATCTTTCCTGCTGGAATTTAAACACATATTCACTTTCAACTGTACTTGTTAAAAATAAAATTTTAAATACTTAATAAAATTAAATACTTAATAAAATATAAATACAAAAGAGGCAATAAACTTCTCCCCAAAAAATCTTACCAAAACTCCTTAAGTCAGAGATCAATCTAATGAAGAGAAAAGAGTTTAAATTTGTACCTTTCATTTTCAAGCCACTTCCAATTTATCTCCTTCACAGTATCCAAAAGATGTTAAAATTTATAAGTTAGAAAGACACTTAGAAAAAATATTGTATAATCCTCTTAATTTCCACATGAAGATGACTGGTACACATAAACTGTGGAGATCAAAATCAGTTTTTGCCTAGTAAGTGAATTTTCTTCCGTTTTATGCCCTTTCCTATATTCTTCATTCAGCAAAATTGGGGCTTATAAAAATTGATCTGGCCCCACTTCACATAAAAAAGCTCAGGAAGAAAAATCCAGCTGTCAGATATAAGTAGGGATTTTGAGCATTCAAACCTTGCTCTAAAGAACAGTGAGTCATATAAAATGTAATGTGCAAAGGAAGCTGACACATAAAAGGGTAGAACAACAATGATGAGCTCCCAAAGACATGCTGTGGGAAAAAGAATAATTATGGAGGGCATATTTTTGGGTCCAGCAGAATGACTTGGTAATTTAAAAACCAGAAGAAGGAATTATGTCACTTAGCTTTGAATTTAAGATAAAATTACTTAGGAGCCTTTTTTTCATTAATGCTGTTACAGTTTATCAGGATGATACATGATTGAATTGTTTAAATACTTTGCAGTCTAAAAATAAGTTAGGACAGGAAAACTACTTTAATTTTGTCAGGAAGGGGACTGTGAGGTGTAATAATAATTGCATAATTAATATGTTATTGACATGGAAGTATAATGCTAAATATAAATAAAAAGACATATCCGTCTACAACAGTAATCTTTTTGGAAGCACCAGTGCCCCTGAAGGTTGTAATTAATGCCCAGGATTGAAATGGAAACTGTTTGGCCAGGGAGTTCTAAAAATAGTCTCTAGAACAACTTAAATCTTTAAAACAGCTTACCCCCATTTTCCTGTTCTCTTATTTATAAGTGATATCCTCTTAGGTTCCAATTATGGGAAAATTTTACAATCATTTATAGTAATAGAACAGTGACTGTGTGATTCAGAAAAGAGAGAACTCTACAGAGGAAAGTTATTTAGTTCAAATGAGCAACCTAGCTCTATTATTTAATAACGTTAAACATAATTTGTTTTCTACGTATGTCTATATAGAAATATATATTATATAGTTATAATAAGGTTAGGAATAGACTTTATATATGTGCATATGTGTAATTACATGTGTGTTCTTGTGTGTGATGTTTGTGGCAAATATTACCAAATTACTAATATTGCTAAATCTGATAGGACCCATTCAAATTAATTTAACACTCCTAGTTCTCTGGCCAAGGGAATAAGAATTTAGGAGCTAAATTCATACCCTAAGTTCCAGGAAATGACTTCATAAGGTTGCCAGATGTCCATAAGTCCATCTCTACCAGTATTTTGTTAGACTACCTTTCAAAGTTTTCCTTTATTGGTGAGTTATTTGACATTAAGTTATATATCATTCTGTGAAATCTTCCTTACTATTGTTAACATGTTCATATTATTCTCAACTTCATTGGAAATCCAACATGTTCCTCTCTTTAGGTCCCGAATGTTTTTTTGTAATGTACACAATACCTGAAAGTAGGGCCATCCAAAGTTTGGACTGGTGGCAGCACAAGTGGTTGCTGTATCATCGTAGAACCTGGAGGACAAGAGAACATTCCTGTGAATTTGGTAATACTATTAGTGAATAATGGGATTTTACAGAATTTAACTTAAAGTTATATACTAGTGTGGGTTCTTCTGTTCAAACCATAAACCCCTGTATTTTAAATGTTGAATTTTTATGGGAAGTCGAGAGGAGATGTGTCCAGGTTACCATCATGCTAACCTGGAGGTAATCAAGAACTTTGTTCTTGGCACATTATTTTTAATGATGAAGATTTTAAGGGGCACAAACATGAAGGATGGTTCCTGTTGTTCAAGTTCTTAGCGGTAGGAAGAGGTGGATGCCCTGAAATGTTCAGGAGAAAGGTTGCTCCTGGAAGAAAGGAAGGATTTGTCAGTTGTTCTGAGGATGGAATGACACAGCCAGTTCAAAGTACAGAAAGTCAATGTGATCAAGGTGGAATGAATGAGGGGCAAAGAGTGTCATAGACCTTGTCAAAGAGGAAGGCAGAGGCTAGATCATGGCAGTTTAGCATTTAACTCTCTTTAAACATAGGACATTGCCAAAAAGTAAGATTCACCCACCACTGAATGAAGACTTAATGTATATAAATGGGGTTTATATGCCTCTTTTCAGACTCAAACTAATGTTGAAGGCAAGATATGGCTATAATAGAATTGAATCCAGCTTTGCATTTACATGGTACATGGACTTATTGAACTTCAAAAATGTCAAATTTTGTTTGCAAATTATTTATCTCCATTAGTTCATATTGTGATTTGAGAGGTTTTTATTGAACTTACTTTTATGAATCATCAATTTGTTGCTACTTCTAGCAATAACCTTTGAATTATTGCCAAGGATTTCTATGAAGTCAATGGAGATATTTACACGAAAACTCAAAAGTTAAGACAGCTATGTTAAAAGCAATCTTTGCAATCAAATTTTTGTGACTCAAAAAACATTTTTGGAATACTTTGTAAAGTTGTACACCTTCACATATTTTTAATAATTTATTATATATTATTATAAATTGTGTGGTATGTGTTACAATTAGGCTCATGATCTAGTCTTATTAAGGAGATGTGTATTTTTACGCCAACAAACACTGCACATTTTTAGAATCCAGATTTTCTACAAGCTATTTTGGAAAAAATAAAAACTCTTGTCAGTCTCAGGCTTTATTGGCATATATATGGAATTCAGAAGGTTCAAAGTTGAAGTTTATTTTGAGTATTTTCCCAACTTGCTAGAAAATAGCACATGAAATAGAAAGGACTATGACGTGTTACTGGTTTTCTTCTGCAGGGCTCTAGAGATTTTATTTTCACTCCAGCTGAAGATGCTATGAAAGAATCTTTCCACCCTTTTGGTGACTTGAGATAAATAAAAACCAAATATGTCAGTAGTTTCTTCTGGCTATCAGAAGATTTACTCGTGAGGTAACTTTGATTAGTAAATGCACTGTACTTTTTTTTTTTTTTAAGATTTATTTATTTATTTGAAAGAGAGAGAGCAGGGGAAGGGGCAGAGGGAGAGGGAAAGAATCTCAAGCAGACTCCCCACAGAGTGCAGAGCCCTTCTCAGGGCTTGATTTCACAACCTTGAGAACATGACCTGAACCAAAATCAACAATTGGGCACTTAACCGACTGAGCCACCCAGGCACGCCAGTGTGTTGTACATTTTAACAAAATAATGCATATGTCAGCATGGTCTGACTTCCACTTTCCTCTGAAAAATATCTGTATCTGTAGTACCAAAGGTTAATTAACATCCAAGAAGAAAAGATGCAAAGAAAACATAAAGCCTCTAGATAAATATACCTGAAGAAAACTCAAAAGAAGGCTAATTTTGTTCAAGTAGTGCCATTGCCTAAACTGATTAGACAATGAAATCAAAATCAACTAAACCCTAAAAACAGAGAAACGAAATACAGCAGATAAGAATAACAGATAAACCTTCTTAATGTAATGTCATGGTGAAGCACAACACTTGAGCTAAAAAGATACAAATCTAAGTATATTTAATAAGAGGAGATCAAAACATTGAAAAAATATATTGGTTAGGTTTAGCTGATGTGTCTAAGGGCAATCAAGTGGTTTCCAAAATGAGAGATTATGTGAAAGACACAAACTCCAATGCCTTCTATAATGTTTTTATGTATAAGAAATAATTTTTACAACAGCAGACACTATCTCTTTCAAGAGATTTATAAGCTCCATAAATTATTTTAACTATTCAAAATATTATAAAAAGCATACAACACATGTCATTATATATTTGTCCAAAGTCATAGGATGTTAAACACCAAGAGTGAACCCTAATGTAAACTCTGGATTTTGGGTGATTACGTGCTGTATCAACTGTAGTTTCCTCAGTTGTAGCAAGTATGCTACTCTGGTGGCGGATGTTGATAGTGAAGGAAGCTGTGCATGAATGGGGACAGGGCCGTATGGGTAATGTTTGTTCCCTCCATTCAGTTTTGCTGTGAACCTATAACTGCTTTAAAAAATGAAGTCTATTAAAGAAAAAGTGCACATGCATCTGAGTGGACTTATTCATTTTCTTCCTCTATTTTTAAAAGAGGGTGTTTGAATAAAGGAAATGGGAAGTTAGAGATACATCTCTAGGCGTTATCAGTTTATGTTCTTGTCATGCTGAAAAATGCTATTTATACCTTTCCAGTCTTAAAAGTAATACAACACATTTTCTCCTTTTCCCACCTTTTGGTTAGGACCACCTAACCAAAATGAGACTATTAGTCCTTCACTTAGATAATTATAAGCAAAAGTGACTTACCCATAATTCTACAACCTCAAGTCACTGCTACCCAATTAAAAACAAATGTTTCAGAGAAAAATTTTAATTCTTTTTACATACAAACTTGCTGTGATTCATAATCAGGGCAATGCAAATTAAAATCATAATGAGATACTATATTACTCCCACCAGTCTGGCAGAAATTTAAAAGTTTAACAATAATAGAAAGTGTTGGAAAGGATGTGGTGCAGTGGAAACTTCATACACTGTTGATGAGAGTATAAATTGGTACAAGCACTTTGAATTACTAATTTCCTGAAATCCCACTCGAAAGCATATTCCCTGAAGAAACTCAGGCATATGTGTACCAGGAGATTTGTAAAAAATACATTCGCTGCTTCATTGTTTGTAATAGTAAAATGGTGGAAGCAATCCAAATGACTCTCAACAGGAGAAAAGAGAAGTACACTATGGTATATTCATACCATGGAACACTGCAACAGTGAAAAGAAAGAAACAGCTACATACAGTAATAGAGCTGCATCTCCAAAAATGCTAAATGAAAGAAACAGTTTCTGAAGACTATTCAGAGTGATTGCACTTTCATAAAAATAAAAATAAAAACAGCAAAACTAAGTAAAACATTGCTTAAAGCATGTATGTATGTGATAATGCCATAAAGTAAAGCAAAGGAATAATATGTACAAGTTTGGGTAATGGTTTACTTCTGGGGCCATGTGTGTGACTTAACTAAGAGGAACAGGATGGACAAGCTGGGTTCCATAAATAGGCATTTATTTATTTAAACAATGTACTTATGCTATGCATAATCTTCTGAATGTACAAGATTTTTAAAATTAGAAAACATTTTTGTAGAACAGTAGAAAGAGTATGATTCCTCAATCTGGAATTATGTATTTATTGCAGATTTATGGATAAAAATATCAAAACGCAATGTATTTGGGATAGGTCAGAGCACTGGGGTGGGAGAAATGCAGCTGCCTCACACATTACCTATCCAATTTGAAAGTTTTCTTGCTTTTGTCTGGATATTGTTAAGATTAGACCCCCTTTGAATATTTCACAGTTAAATCCTAGTCAATGCACAGTTTAAACACTTAGAATTTTATAAATATGATTTAGGTGTATGAATTCTATTTGACTTTAGGTTACTTTCCTAGCTGTATGGAGGAAATTTTGGAACACCAATGATGAACAGCCTATGAATCAATTTGTATGTGTGTGTGTGTGTGTGTGTGTGTGTGTGTATGTGTGTGTGTGTGTGTTTACCCCTGAGTCCAGTGAAAGAGGAAAGGGTCAGTAAAGTTATATTTTGGATTATTACCAGATTCTCAAGACTTTTAAGTTGGGATTATTCAGACGGGAAAAAGCACCCCCAAATCACAAAACTAATGATTTTCAAAGTCAAAGTTAGAAGAAAAAGTAATATATATGTCTTGTTATTTATATGTAGTTCATGTGAATTAATGCTTGTTATTTTATTATTTAGAAAGGGAATCACTTGGTTTAAACATGTGTCTTGTTCATGCTTTTATTTTGTTACTCTAAATTTAAACCTAACTGTGTTTTTATGTCTTAACTCTCACCTTATCCAGAGTTCAATAGAGAGAAAACTATTTTCAGGGTACACAGGGATCATTTAAGCATTCCTCCCTCTCTATGCTGAGCGAACTCAGCCTGATTTGGTAGATTTGGAATGAGCCAAGGGATTTGTATTTTACCAAACAGTTCTGCTGCTTTAGATGTGGTATGATTAATACAGCCCAATATCTGGGCTACCTTTTGAGAAAGTATCCTAGACAGACTAAGACTTGCCAGTAGTCAGACCCCATGACCCCTTAAAAGTACAGCCATTCTCTTAACCAATAGGGCCCAAGCCTTAGAACATGATTATCATCTAGAAGGTGGTGTTTGCCTCTCACAATTTCTTCATAAACACTCCTCACCTCTTATCAGAAGGAATAACTTCTAGGCTTAACCCTCAACCCAATTTCCCAAACAAAAGGTAGATAAAGTTTTCCTATCTGAACTGTTAGACCAAGCAGCTGGAAGGCATTTGCATACTAACTTTTTGTCCATGGCCATGTATTCAAAGTGTCTCCACATCTTAATTTATGCAGTTCAGTGCTGGGTTTTTACTTTCTAACCTTTCTGGCAAATAAAATATATCTTAGTGAATCTATTTATCTTCTTTTGTTGCCTCCCCCTTTATCTTCTCTCTCTTTTCCTTTCTATTTTGTTCACTCCCTTTTCTTGATCTAATTTCTTTACTTTCAAAACCCATCTCTCACTCTGATTTTATGTCAGTTTACTCAGTGAGCAATAATTACTAAGTTAATTACGTTCTTACAGTCATTTATATATCTGTTCTCTAGGTGAAAAATTTTCCGAATCTTCTATTTTCTCTGTTCTCCAGATTGGCCCTTCACTCCCTAACTTGTTCCTTTCATGTCTTGTTTTATCAACTTCTGGGTGAATCTTCAGACCCCTCATCTTGCCATTTACCAAAGATACTGTCACCAGACCTGTAATAAAATGCAGAGTTCTGGATTTATTCCAGGATGTGATGCGTGTAAACACAGACAGCGCATTTGTTCCTTTAGAGACGTCTGAGGTGAAGATAGCTAGAAAGAGGAATTAGTTAAAATAGGGCTAATTAGAGAATTGTTAATAATTGTTAATAATTTGGGCAACATCATGAACTATGAAATTGACTTAATGTCCTATTTTATGCTGTAGGCTAGCTAGCTATGTCTCTGGTGTTACTACCAGTCTCCTGAAATAGAGATACTTAACATAGTCAAGGTGATCTAGCAGATATAAAACCTGAAAAATTACTAAAAATATATATATGCATATTAGGATATATCTTTGATTACATGATGCAGCGGAGAGCCAATTGTAATATTTAGTGAAACTATTTTAAATTGACAGCAATTTTTTACATCAGGCAATTATTCAAACCTCAAAACAGACTTTTTCATCCTACAAGTAGCACTATTAGAAAAGGCTCTCAGGAATATGTGGTGTGTCTGCTGAATCTTGATGAGAGAGAACAAATATTCTGGCACTGCCTTTTACTGAATCAGACTACCGGGAGTATCTATTTGTCATTGTAAGAACTGATACTAGCTTGAGAAAGTATAAAGTGTCTGCTCACTGTAAGAAATTAGTCTTAATTTTCGCATCTTATTTTTTAATTAATTACTTATTTTTAAGACTTTTATTTTACTTTATTTTAAAATATTTTATTTTTTAGTAATCTCTATACCCAACATGGGGCTTGAACTCACAACGCTGAGACCAAGAGTCACATGCTCTTCTGACTGAGCCAGCCAGGCTCCCCTGTACAATAATTTAAAACGAAGTACTTGAATTGAAACTTCCATTGGGGTCTTTACTGATGTAAAGTTCATTTTTAAGTGCTTTTTCCACCATTTTGCCAAGCTCATCTAGATTAAAAATTGTCAATTGGCTCTTGGTCTCAGCTTTATTTTATTATTATTAATTTTGTCTATTTTAAGCTACTTGGGACAAAGAAAATGTGTTGTAGAATATTGGGTTGTGATGCTATATATAAACATACCAAAAATAAATTGAATGTAGACTAATCCTTACAACAAAATATAGTTTTTGTTAAGGCATTGTTATCATTTATGTTTTGCAATCAGAAATTTATTTTAAGTACATTATTTGATAATGACCATATCCAATAAAGTCAAGAAATTCAAGAAGAGTTAGAGAATAAGAAAAGATGGTTGTAAGAAGCTATTTGACAATTTGCTTTTGTGTTTTCAGCAATTCTTCATTTAGGACAGAGAGTTGTTTAATCCAGACTTGTTTTGTTGTTTGTGATTTAAAATTCAGCCAGTGTGTTATTAGATAAAATGTCGAAATAAACAGCAAAATAACTTCAACATATTTTATATACATATTTTCTCTGAATACTATGAGCATAATTTGAGAAGCAGTCTTTTTCTCAAAGGGAAATTATTGTTTCCATAAATGACATGCATATCTGGGCTCAGATGAAAAAAACCCAATTATGATATTTCTAGGTAAATGAATGATTAGTGCTTTGTTTTATTTTATTTTTAAAAAGATTTTATTAATTTATTTGACAGAGAGAGAGGAAATACAAGCAGGGGGACTGGGAGAGGGAGAAGCAGGCTTCTTGTTGAGTAGGGAGCCCAATATGGGGCTCAATCCCAGGTGCCTGGGATCATGACCTGAGCCAAAGGCAGCTACTTAACAACTGAGCTACCCAGGCACCCCTAGTGCTCCGTATTAAAAGAAAAATAAAGTTAGCTATATGAATCACAACACATAGAAAATATAAAGTTAAAAAGACAAGCATTGTCATAACTTGTGAGATGAGTCAATTCAGAAGATATATTTTGTGAAAATCCATCATGAAGATTTCCAAACAAATCATGACTTTATTTAATGACAAATATGTATTTCAATTTATAAAAAAGTCCTTTGATTTTATGTTTGGAAAATTTCCAAAACTATGCAAGGATGAAAGGGCATTTACAGTTGGTTTTCTTTTTAGAATTACCTTTAAATATTTATAAATCAACACTTAGAAGCTTGATAAAGTACAGATTTTCAAACACATAACTCATGACTTACCAAACAAATGTGTAATTTTTTGTGAATTAAACAAACTTGTATTCTACATTTATTTTTTTAAAGACTTATTTATTTTTTTCATTTCACTGCTAAGTTTTTTTCTCCTTCTATAGACTTTTTAGTGTTATTGTCCAGAAAGCCATAAGTAATGGAGTAAGAGTTTTGTTGGGAGGCAACAGTTGGCAGATCTGCCAGTTTCAACAAGAAATTCTGCCAAGTTCAGCCATTGTTTGGCCATTTGGGGAAATGCTTCAACATTTTGTGTTAAAATACCAAGCAACCTTCTCATTTACCCTAGTTTGAAAGGTCACTCCTTGGAATTCAGTGAAACCTGAACACTAACTACGTTACAGAGAGCATCTTTACTAATTTATTTCCCCTTACAAAAGCAGTAGAGGGATAAATATTAGGTTGACCGAAGAATAATGAAATGATAATTAGTTTCTGAATATTTTCTCTTTGGCAGTGGGTCATGTTTCTAACACCTTCAAAATTTGTATTTTGTATTGTATACTGCATACAAAATCACATAGAGTTAACTATCTAGTTTTCTGTGGGAACTGATACAAAGAAACATATTCATTCATTTAATCATTTATTAAGTAACATTTAAGGACCTACTAAGTACAGGCACTTATCTAGATGCTTAGGATATGTTAGTGAAAAAAAAGGAGGCAGAAGTACTTGTAGAGTTTATGTGTTAAAGATATGGACAGAAAATAAACAGTAAATAGAATATATGTAAATGATAGTTGATGGTTTGTTGCAATGTGATTGATGTTATAGGAAAAAGCTGGGACAAATTAAAATAGATGAAGATGGGCAAAAGGGTTATGGTGTTGTAGGTGTAGCTGACTTTAAACATTAGTGTCTAGGTTAGGTCCCAAAGAAAACTTTGTATCTGAGCAAAGCCTCCAGGGAGGAGAGGGAGCTGACATACGGATTTCTGAGAGAAGAGCATTCAGTGCTTTTTGAGAGAAACCCATAGATAATTTTTAATCTTGTTTCAGATAATGTGCTTATCTTTCTTTAATTTTATGCCACTTGATATCAGAAGTACTAACAAGAAGTAAATTTGTCTGGAGGTGAAGGAAAAAGAAATACTAAAGTCTGGAATCCAGAAACTATAGGCCCACAAATAAAGAAGATTAGCATTTTTTTCATATTCAGGGGCTGTAATGGTGGGTATGTGATGAAGAGTAAGGGAGACATGATAAACTTGAAAAGTTACTCAGCTAATTCATTCAAATAAGTATTCTTTCACTAATCTCTTTTTTTCTTTTACTAATTTCTATTGTAATCTCATATCAATAAATATAATGCACAATGATCGTTGTTGTTTATTACAAATTTAATTTAATTCTAAAGAGTTATCCAAGTTAGAATTGATTAAAAAAAAGCTAGAAACCTCATATGTTATGTTTATACTCTGTGCCCTTCCCTGTTTATAAAATTATGCAGTTATATCTGGAAGTAAAAACATAGGTCAGAATGTAGAACAATCCTTTAAGTCTATATAACTTTGAGTAATTTAGGAGTGGAATGTTGTCTAAATATAGAAATCTAACTTTTTTTTTTAAAGCAGATGCTATTTCAAGATCTACATCATAGTTACACTTAATGAAACCCTCCAAGGACATAGGGAGCTAGAATCTCCTATTTCTGTTAGAAACCCATTAACTAGATTTATTTACCTTATTTAGGACTCTAGCTTCAGAAACCATATGTAACATCAAAAGTTTTGAACATGTAGTCCTTTATGGCACAGATAGAACTAGAATTGATATAGTTGAGAGCTTGCAACCTTAAATATGTAGTCTTTTATGATGTTGATAATTCAGTGAATAATCAGCTTTCACAGGATTAATCTGAAAAGTCACACAATTAGTGAATTTTTAAAGGATGTTTGAGTTATACAATGACTCAAACATAAACTCTGTTAATTTTGGTGTATTTATTTTGAAGGAAGTAGGCTGGAATCTGGTTCATTAAATATGGACATATATTAATTTTATGATAAAAAAGATTCAGTAAGTGTTTTCTAATAATTTCGAACTAATAACATGGAACACAGCACAGGAAATCCTTTTGGAAAGTGTATAATTAAGGAAGTTAACTCATGTGAAGAATTCAATTAATTAAAATATTAAGCAATATTTAGGAAAATCATTTTATGGGCTTCGCCCGGTCAGTTTGTTCTAGACTTTAATACTTGCTCGTATCTCATTTGAAGGCCTGCCTCTTCAAATTAATGAAACCAAGCATTCTTCAAAGCTTTATTGTTAGAATATCTTTCTTTAACCACATTCTTTCTGTCTTAAAAATGAACATTTCTAATACCCAGCCATGATGTTTGCAATTGATTTAGATGCAAGGAAATAGTTCTATTAAAGTATGAAAAGTCAAAGTTATATTAGAAGCAATTGAAAATGAGATATTTCAGAATATCTTAACCAAAGCACATACAATTGTAAACTAGGTAGTGTCCGTTAGACTGTTCTTTATTTCAGGGTTGGGTTATTTTTTTTTTTTAATGTTTCATCTATAACCCAAGGTTTCCCAAATGTAATACTATGTACAGAAAATATCTGATTTATCAAGTTTTGTCATTTTAGAAAACATGCTACTTCAGGCATTCAATCTTGACCTTGTGACAAGATGAAAAGTCGAGGGGTGGTCAGCAGTATAGATGAAGAGTTTATGCTTTAACTGGCACTGAGCACTGAGGTGGGGCTGATGTCATCCAGA